>JAVUPR010000272.1:5000-443105 GCA_036785695.1 Gentiana straminea | reverse complement strand
GTGATGGTTTTTACTTTAATTTGGACGCTCCATGGTTGATTGATCCGAAACAACAGCTTCTTGTTGGACCAAAAATTGGAGAAGGAGCTCATGCCAAAGTATATCAAGGGAAAGTAAGTTCATTCACTCTTCTCAACTGCTTCTTTTAATTTACTACTTTCTGTTCTGTAGACTGTATATGTTTTCATCCAAATTTGCCGTTAACATTTGTCATTCCTGTGCCTATGCCTATGCCTCTTATGCCTATGGGATTTCATTGGTTTTAATTTAGATTGCTCCTTTGCTACAAAGTGTAATTGTTTAACTGTCACTCAGGTAATAATGGTGTATTTGACATGTTTGTTTTCTATCTTAAACAAAAAAAACTTGTGGCCGTCTTTTAGGTACAAAAAACCAGAATGTTGCTATTAAAATTATAAGGAAAGGGGAAACACTCGAGGAGATTGCAAAGTGTGAATCCCCGCTTTGCCAGAGAGGTTGCAATGTTATCTAGAGTGCAGCATAAAAATTTGGTCAAGGTTGTTTTTTCTTCATTTCAGTATTATTTAATATAGAAAGAGGATTGTTAGCTATATATTATTAGGGTGTTTGTTGGGGATCACTGCTTTGTATAAAATTATATGTTGTTTTTCTATTTCCAGTTTATTGGAGCTTGCAAAGGAGCCTACACCCGTAATTGTAACTGAACTCCTTCTTGGTGGGACATTGAGAAAGTTGTTGATGAACCTATGTACAAAGATGCTTGGATATGCATGTGGCAATCGGCTTGTTTCTTGACATAAACACATGGAATGTCTTGCACTCACATGGGATCATACAATCGCGACTTTAAAACCAGGTAAACCGTCCACTTACGTGCAAAACTCTCTGTTATGTGTGTTTTGTTTGTAGGACTTTGTGGTGCTCTTCCTTCTGTTAGCTATCAGACTTTCTAGCTGCATTGTGTTGTATGATATGCCTACTCTATGCTTATTGATTGTTGTCTTGTTTAAAAAGTATTAAACGCTCCATTGGATATAGATTTTCCTGGCTTATATTTTCCCTCATGTTACTGTATTCTTTTCATTTTGTCATTTTTAGAGAAGGGATTGAACAAGATTTCCACTTTTTTTCAACTGGCATAAGAATGATATATTCTCCTCAAAATGAGGTTTAATAGGAATTGCACTTGTCAGGATGTTCTTCAATATAGTACCGAGCAAGAAAGTGTTTGTTGCAAAAATATGGCAACCCAAGTTTCAAAAGGATTTCAGTGTTGTATCAACATCTTTTTTTAAGTTGAGAATTTATTTTGGCTGATTCTCTGTTGTTACATCTTTTTTATTTCTAGACAGCTGTTGTTAGTTTCATGATATATTAACCTGATAACTTTCACGCATACTGTGCTTACTTTACTTCCTCCATAGATTTGTATTCTAGCATTTTCATTTCACCTGGTCTTAACTGCCTTACCCTCAATTATTGTCCGCCAGAAAATCTGCTCCTCACAGCAGATCAGAAAACAGTGAAACTAGCTGATTTTGGTTTAGCAAGGGAAGAGTCCTTGACTGAGATGATGACTGCTGAGACCGGAACCTATCGCTGGATGGCTCCTGAGTGGTATTATTACCTGAACATTACATTTCGATCAGTTGTTCTAATACTTGTTGTCCAAACGCTGTTAGTAAGAATGGTTGTTAATATTGTAGTTGTACAGCACAGTGACTTCAAGGCAAGGTGAGAAGAAGCATTATAATCATAAGGTGGATGCTTATAGTTTTGCAATCGATTCATGGGAGCTTATCCTCAATAAGCTACCATTCGAAGGCATGTCCAATTTGCAGGCTGCTTATGCTGCAGCTTTTGCTGCTGGTCTTCTCTTGCATCTATTTTCTTTATCATTGCTTCTATTTCATTTCATTATCTCCGTGACCTCCCACTCCCCTTGCTTGCTTGCAGCAGATAACTTCTAAAACACACACAAAGTAAACCCCATAATAAAACTTTCACATTCATCTGCAATAGATTCTCACTCAGATTAATATCATCATATACGAATTGTTTACTTAAAAAAATTACGACAAGGTTGTAGAGATTTTTGATGCGAGAGAGATCTCTTTGACTGGCTTGTAGAATGTGAGGCCAAGTGCAGATGGTATACCAGAGGATTTAGCCATAATAGTAACGTCTCCCTGCTGGAAGGAGGATCCAAATACAAGACCAAATTTTTGCAAGATAATACAGATGCTACTGCATTGCCTACTGTGTAATATCACCAGCAGCACCAGTCATACCGGCTAGGATATATACAAACTTCGAGAATGCAGTGTTGGCACCAGATTCTCCGGGTACAAGTTCATTGATGCCAAAGAGGAATGACGACGTATCGACTTACACCACCCCTAAAACTCCAACGGAGATGAGGCAAGAAGTTTCCTTTTCTGCTTTGACCAGTGTTCTTAAGGGTAGAGATGGATGATGACGACAACAAATCTCTGCAAACAAGTAAAAATAAACAAAAAATAAAAAAATTGAGATTGGAAAGAAAGTTATACATGAGTGTGGTGTAAAAAAGTAAGTAAAGGTGAGACTTCTTTTTTGCTGGAGTTAAAACACAACATAGTTGAGGCCTGAGGGGAGAAGAAGATGCAAACACAACATACAAAGGGTCATTATGGTCTTTTTTTTTATTATCACAAATGATTGATCAAATGATCTATCAAGTATATGTAATGAAGGTGTAATAGAGATATTATATATGTGTAATGACTGAATGTATCATTATTAAAGTCTTTTGTTCTTGTAAATGAAAAGCTCTCCTTCACAGCAGCAGCCAATGCTTCTTAAGTGCCTGTTTGTATAAAGTAATGCCATCGTTTGAAAATCATTGTAGGCAACAACGAATCACTTAAACATACTTATTAACGACTGTTTATGATCATTGGGTCCAATATTATAATCAAAACTCACCACCTCAGCTAGGATAGGCATATATGTAGCAGGAAAAATGTTTTGATGTAAACACTATATAGATATTTGTATACCCATTTTTTTTTTTTTTTAGCTTCCAAATATTGGGAGAGATTATCACCCATCATTCAATCGAAGTTCTATAATAACTTTTCTCTTTTTTCTTCCTTCTTCTCTAATAATAGGATAGTAGTAGGTATAAATACGCGGAAAATGCATGTAAAGCTGGAATTGTGACAGCAGGACGCTGAATCAATCCTGATCAGAGCAGAGGAGAAGGAGTTTAAAAAAAAAAAAAAAAAAAAAAAAAAAGTCAAATCGTATGACAGAAGAAGAAGAAGAAAAAGAAAGGAGGGAAGAGAATGATAGTAATAGAACACAAGGCGTAAGTAGAAAGGGTTGGATTGTTTGGGAACTCCTAAGCGATGTTTTTTTACTTACGGGATAAATCCATATCCTTCAGCCTCTCCAACTTGTTTGCTACTGTCTCGATTACAGCCTTCTGTTGATCTCCTCATCCTACTCCATGGTCTCCTCCATTTCCACTCCCTTCCTCACCTGGTAAGTTAGTTTGGTATCTTCTTCCTTCATAGCTATTAACTATTATAGGACTATCTCTATGATAAATGTTGTTGATTTTGCCATTGATTACATTGATTGTTTATATTTTCTTCTCTGATTTGTGAGCCGCATTTTGGAATCCTAGCTTAACAATTAATTTCCTCCGAAATTTAATGTTTTTAATTCTTTTAGGCAGCAAGCACTAACAACTGTAATCCTAGCGTTGCGTGGAGTGCGTGGATGTTCAAGTTGTAGTTCTTGTTTGTTCAAATAACAGGGCGGATGATGTGTCTATATACGTTGGACACAAACATCATTTGATTTTCTTTTTTTAACTTTTGGCAGCTTCTTTAGCATTTTCGATATATGTCTCTTAACATTTGGTGTGTTGCAGGTTAAATCGGTTTCAAGCTGAAGGCTATTATGGAGGAGTGCGGTTGCTTATGGCTATTTGTAAGGTGTTTCATAACTATTGCAAGGACAACTGCGTGACGTTGGACGACGGATATTTTACCCTTTCCTATGATACTAATATACCCAGACAGCTACATCTTTTTTCTCATTCATAATTTAATTTGTGCCTGCAATATAATTTCTTGTAATTGTATGACTCTGTCTATGTTAATGTGCGAACCAATGCTTCTTGGTTCATGTATTGATGCTAAAGTTTTCCCCTATTGCCCTACCTTTTAGAGCTTATATAGCTTGTGTTGTTGAAGAAATCAACTCAAAGTTATCACAATGTTTGCTACGTCTCCGTTATACATCTTTGCTAGCTTGTTTGACTATGCAAGAATTATTTCAGGTGAATATGATGTGAAAAAGTTAAATTATCTGGATGTCCTATTGCCTGTATCCTTTATGCATCCTCATGTGCATTGCCAATCACCATAAATGTGATCACACAGACGATGGTCATTCAGATTTTGTCCTAATATTAATGCTCCTTTGAAGTATATGAATATAATTGTTTCGTTTTTGTTTGGGTGAAGGGTTCTTCTTTCTTCATTTCTCTTAAGTTCCCTTCAAAATTTATGCAGAATCCAGAACATGAAGATGACTCATCCTATTGATATGCCTTTCTTGAAAAGTGATCATTGTTGGATTACTGCTGATAGATCTGTATATTTTCTGATTTACTTTATGGCAAAAAATAATGTGCTTTAGTTAGTTCCTTGGAGAAATCATGAACCATTTTTTTTTTCCATTTCTTTCGGGAATTTCAGACAGGGCTTTCGGGATCCAGTGCTATTGTCTGTGCGGCCCTTAACTGCCTTCTTGATTTCTAGCAACGTGAGGCATTTATTTAGAGTTGAGGTCAGGCCAAACCTTGTACTAAATGCCGAGAAGGAACTTGGATTGTCGCTGGTCTCCAGGATAGAGCAGCACAGGTCTATGGGGGGCCTTGTTGTATACATGGTATGAAGTTTCAGGTTTTCACACCGATAGACATACGCACAAAACACACATACATGGGATGCGACTGTTTTGCTTCTAAGGCTACTGAACTTGTTTGCAGGATTTTAGCAAAAATTACATGGGAGAGCTGGGACATGGAATATACACACCAATGGATATTGATCTTCTCCCACCTCTTTATATTATTTATAAAGCTGAAAATCCCAGTGATTCTGGGAAGGTCGGTTTCTTTTGTGGTTTCGTTTTACTTGCTTTCCTCTTCGGTCCATCTGCTCCAAAAGGATCTGCTAATAATCTTATTGACATGTTTAGTTAAATCGTGAAACCAAGTTAGAATTGCTTGTTTTCAAGCTTTGTCCTTCATTGACTTTTACTTGCTGGAAAACACCACACACATTTGTCAGGTCATTGATAAAGGCATTATGACTCTGAAATGTAATTACCCATTCTACAACCTCTCATGTATGCCTCTTAACTCTTTTGACCATCTCAATCGTGTTTTCAGAACAATGTGGAATTGCTTGCCTAGGCACTGTTTTGATGGAGATAAGTGCTCTGACTGCAGGTGCACAGTAGTGTAAGGCAACGATGGTGAAACGGCGAAAAGTTCATTACATCATCAATGGAAGAGGTGGCAAATATGGCTTTGGAGGGAAGGGCAGCTTTGCTTAATAGGGTAGGGACTATGCAAAACATGCAGAATTAATGAATCGTAATATCGACCTGCGAAGGTAAAGAAATGAAACTTGAATGAAAATGGCAATATGGATGGTGAAGTGGTAGTATAGAAAAGCTAAGAGTCTCAAGTTGTATGTGTTGTTAGTAATAATACACGCCGCCTAGCTAGTTTCTCTCCTGGATAAGCATCTTTCAGTATTATGATTAGTGTGCAGTGAAGTTGGGATGTGTATCATGTATTTCCATGAGTTTGTATGTAGTATATGAGTATGACAGGAGCATGTTTGGAGATGATGCTCTGGGTGCAGCGCTTAACTTAACATAGAGATGATTGAAATGGCACGTAGCATCAAAATTGTTGTCTTGTGCCCAGATCCCAAATAATAAAAACAGGCAGGCTTTGGAAGAAGGAATGTCACACTTACTGTATTTCCTTGTCAGTCTGAATTGATGATCCTATCATTTCATCTATCTACCAAATAAACTGGCAGGAAGACTTTTCCAATCCTATCATAGGGGGGGGGGGGGGGGGGGTCTTTCTTTTAGTCTGGAACTGGAATTGAAGTTGGAGAAACGACACCAACTCCCTTATTGCTTCTTGGTAAGTATAGCCTTACTTTTCCCTTTCCCTTTCCCTTTCCCTTTCCCTTTATTGTGCCAGTGGCATCCTTCCTTCCTTGTTTCTTCATAAAACAGTTTGGAACCAAACCTCCTACAAGTCCAAGTGAAGTAATAAAGTTTAATAATAAAAAAAATTGTTTACTCCTCTCCTACGTACCTCACTGAAGTGAGTCAGCTGCTATTCCTAATGATAAAGTATTATTATGCATGCATCAAAAGAAGGGGGGTGATGATTCAAAAAGAATCAAATTACTGATTGGAACATATGCACTTGTTCCTTGTGCTGCATTGCATACGATGATGATCAGCTGCTAAATACTACTATACTACGTACGTACATAATAAACCTCGATGAAAATTCCATTACTTTGCAACATAAAGATGCAAGTATTACATACTACACAGTAATAATATATAATAGAGTCAATGAAAGAAGAATTTCCTAGAATTGTGGTGGAAGATAGACCTAGTCAATCGATCGAATCTTTGTAAAAAAACTACTACTACTACCACTACTAGTGGAGTACTACTTATACAAGGAACAGATGATGATATGGGGCCGGGGGTTATAGTAAATAGAAGAATTCATCGTCTTCGCTCTCTCCTCTTCCTCTACAGCTGATAAGGATTTCATTAGCTCACGAGGCGACCATGTCCAAACTGGGAGTTGGATCAGTGCTTCCTTATTACTCTCTTCTTTTCCACTGCAAATGCCTTCTCCAATCTCACATAGATACTCTACATTTTCAATTATTCCTTCTTCACCTTCCGCCTGTTATAAATCAAACACCACTTTCGTTTCAATTAACACCACATTACAATTGAATTTGCACACCCCACCCCCATAGGCCAATGGCCATAGAAGAAACATTTGTTCATTACCTGAGAAATGAGCTCATCGACCAGATTTCGGCGGCGGCCACGGCGGCAGGAGGTTGAATCAGATGATGATGATGGTACGATAGTAGAAACATTCAATTCCTCGGTCGCACCACTGTTGGTTTCTTTGAGCCGCCGCCTTCTTTTCCGCTGCAGTTGAATAGCAGCGGATGTTTGTTGAATACTGCTACTCAAGGTGTTCGACAAATGTTCCCACTGATTTATCTCTCTTTCGTACCTTTCTTTTGAGCTTTACTAGCCTTAATTTCTTCTGTTCCCGCCGGAATCTTAATTCAAGCGTCGGATCCGGCAGCTGTGCCTGTGGTCGTGCAACTGAAGATGAAGAAGAAGGAAGATCCGAGCGTCTCTTGCGTTTGTAAACGAATCCGTCGTCGTTTACGAGCTCCCATTCATCGTCTTCTTCCCAAGTTGCTGCTGTGTCCATGTGCTTCTTCCTGCACAACCTTTTTTATTATTTTAATTTTATTCTTTTGCAGAATAGATGGGGGAAGACCGAAATCTGAAAACAGAAATTGATTGCGCGCGGTGCCGGAATTTGAAAAGACAAAAGCAGCTAAATTAATTAAAATTAAGGGGGTACCGTATATCCAAAAGTTTCAAGTCACACCGTGAAAGCCAATCTACTTCGTTTACTTTTTAAAATATAATTATTCCATCTACTTCGTCTACTTTTTAAAATTAAATATTAGGGTCGATTAACCACTAAAAGTACTGTAAGCAAAACTAATTGTTATTTGACATAAGGACAAGAAAATGAATCGTTGGATTTCTAGAGCGAACCGTAGTGGTTTGGCTCTGATTCTCGACGTATTGATGACGTGACACGGACAAATCACCATTCGGAGGAAAATTGGAGAGATAATTGTATAGGAAAATTGGAGAGATAATACGGTAATGGCGATTTTAAAAATGCAAATTTTAATTTTCCATAAAGCTTCTTCCACGGCTTCTTTCTCCGCCCAACACGGCAACACCAAGATAGCCGGAATCCATGGGTAGAAACCCACTTCTTCCCATCTTCTTCTCAAGCCCAACCCTTTCACAGTCCACGACATTGCCGGAATCCATGGCGATTAAAATTCATCCATGGCAGTGAAAATTCAACTAGTGAAGAATTACACCTTTTTTTGTTTTACATGAAATCGGAAACAATGGCCTCCAACTCTTCTCCGGCGGGCCACCGACACGTCACCGGCCTTTAAATTGTTCCTTTCCAATGGAGGACGGTGGAAGTTGGAGGAGGGAGAAGATTGACAATTCTGCTAATCCATTATCTACAATGGAGAATGGTGTAGATAATCTCTAAAAATTCTTCTAAAACTTTAACCATTATTATTTCACAATTTACAAATTATGGTTATCTTCTCGACAAAAAGCAAACAAAAACTCTCCATTTGTGAGCCTTACTACGCCATTTCTTATAAAGAATACACAAATTAGATAGATAGGGACTCAAATACGCCTAATGAAGGGAAAAAAAAAAAAAAAAAAAGGGGGGGGGGGGGGAGGAGATCGAAGAGGCGCCCCCGTTAGTTTGGTTTTTTTTTATTTTTTATTTTAACTTTCTCGTTCGGGCACCGGTTCATGTTTTTTTTTTTTTCCTTTTTTTTTCCAGAGCCGCTGCTTCGGTTTTTGTTTTTTTTTTTTCATGCGCTATTCGAGTTTTTTTTTTTTTTTTTTTTTTTTTTTTAACCGATGTATTGACCATCGCGATACAATGACCACCCCGATACATTGACCACCGCGATTCAATGACCACCGCGACGCGTTGACCACTCGATGCAATGACCGTCCCCGATGCATTGACCACCGTGATGCCCGATGCGATGACCATCGCGATGAAGAGACACCCCGATGAAGTGACACCGCGATGTAGAGACACCACGATGCGGTGACCAACCCAGATGCGAGACACCGCGATACGAAATGACCACGCTCCGATGCGAGACATCACGATGTTATAACATTTGACGATGCGGTGACATCGCGATGCGGTAGAGACACCGCGATGAGTGACACTCGGGTTGCGAGAGACGCACGATGAAGTGACACGGCAATGCGAGAGACGCCGTATCGTGCATACACATCGCGATGTTATAACATTTGACGATGCGAGAGACACCGCATTGTAGAGACACCACGATGAAGTGACATCGTGATGCGAGCAGATACCGCGAATGGTGACAGCGCGTGCGAGACACCGCGATGCGGTGACCACCCCCGATGCGGTAGACAACGTGATGCGAGAGACGCCGCGATTGCGGCGACATCTCGATGAAGTGATGGCGAGCCGACGTAGTGACCACCCGCGATACGTAGACGCCTCGATGAAGTGACACCACGATGCGTTGACCACGCTGCGATCCATTGATCACCTCGATACGGTGACCACCTCCGATGCGGGGACACCACGATGAGTGACCAACCCGGATGCGAGAGACACCGCGATGCGATGACCACCCCCGACGCAGAGACATCACGATGTTATAACATTTGACGATGCGGGAGACACCTTTGCGATGAAGTGACACCGCAATGTAGAGACACCGCGATGAAGTGACACCGCGTTGTAGAGACACCGCGATGAAGTGACACCGCGATGAAGAGACATCGCGATGTTATAACATTTGACGATGCGGAGACACCGCAATGCGAGACACCACAATGAAATGACACCGCAATGCAGAGACATCATATGATATTGAGTTATGCATTGACGTATTGTTATAGCGATTTATGCAGTGACGCCTTACGATATTACTTTATGCAGTGACGTCTTATGTCGATTTATGCAGTGACGTCTTATTGTATCGGTGTATGCAGTGACGTCTTATTGTATCGATTTATTCAATGACGTCTTATTGTATCGATTTATGTAGTGACATCAATGTCACTTCATTAATTGTCTAATGTATGCGAGTGACATCTCGCGGTGACATCAATGTCACTTTATTAATTGGCTAATGTATACGATGACATTTGCGGTGACATCAATGTCAACTTCATTAATTATAACAATTTGGCTTGTTTGGCAACGGAGAAACTCCAATGGCGTGTTTGGATTGCGGTAATGGAATGGAATGAAATGTTTTTTTTCATTACATGATATCAATTTGGCTTGTTTGGCAACGGAGGAATGGAATTTTGGATTCAGCTTCTCCCGAAAATTTTGCAACAATTAATTAAGCATAACGAGTGCATGCCGGAACCTTAACCAATCACGGCTCTTGTTACTAGCAGCTTGAGCAACGTACGCCGACATGAAAAACACAATGAAGGTCGTTACCTGCTGAAAGACGGAGAATTGATGTTGATGAGCATTGACGCATCAAACGGAGGCGTTCGAGAGCATTGACGCATTGATCTTCCTCGGGGCTCGGATCACGTATGCTATCGGCACTGCCGCGTGCCGCTTGGCGACATCACTTACGGATAAAATCTCGATTATCTCCTTCTCCAATTTAGTTTACTTTAGTTTAGTTTCTTATCCCACTCCCCATCACTGCGAAAGAGCACTCGTTACATCGGTCTAGTGGTTAGTTAGGCTATACCTTGACGTGGAGACCGAGTTCGAGCCTCGTTAGGAACCTAATCGGGGTGTGTGTAACATTTCGTATACGAAAAGAAAAGAAAAAAAAAAAAAAAAAAGCTGGATTGAATCCAAAATTCTATCTATTGATAAATTAACTTACCCAAAAAAAACACACCCTGGATAAAATTCTATCTATTTTCGAAGGACTTTCAAATGTTTGAAAAGCGAGAATCTTGCAGTAGGCTTTGTGGGCTTTGTTATATTATATTTCGATAAGTTCTTTTATTAATTGGTCGATGGACGGTTCATAATTCCTTGTTGCACAACGTGCGCTATCTTGTAGATGCTGTAAAGTTAGCGCGTGCAAGAAATTGGTGCTGATACATGCCAAAATTGTTGTCTTTTGAATGTATCATGTGATTGTAGGCAGCAATTTGGATATCCCCGTAACGTTACGGCTATCGGATACTACGCACGTAGAGCATGATCGAGTGATCCGGCTAATGATATTGGGAATGTTTATATCACTTCGATTCGGTTCGTGGAGAAGGAAACAACGGTCATTTTAGGCAAAGAGATAGGGATTAGGGGTATTTTGGTACATGTAGATATATTATGTCCTTATAAGTCCAACAGATTCCTTTATGTCCTTATGAGGCTAATAAGTATAAAAAACTATACTTTTAAGGAATTAACTCTAAATATTATTGATGTAATATTGTAATTACTAAAGACTTACCTTTAATTTCTCATATAATAATAGATACTGTAATAATGAGGATGAAATTGAAGGAAATTAGGGGTGGGAGCGAGGGAGGGTGTTAAGAAAATGGTTATGTGATTGTGATTAGAAAATAACACTACGGTCGTACGCAATGTTAACAATAACCGTTGTTCCCGTCATAATCAACTAGTAAAAATAATTCCTCGAAAAAACTAGTAAAAATAATCGATTTTTCACTTGTTGTGACATGAATCATTACTCTTGTAATTAATATTTATGTATGATATTATGTACCGCAACACATAAAGGTGTATTTTGTATAGTTCGGTAGTTTTTCTTTTATTATTAGATCTAAATTGTTTTGTTGGATACCCTTAATAGGCCGATTAATCATATCCTTAAAAAACTGAAAAGAGACTATAGTTCATGAAATTGTCTTGGCTTAGTACCTTTAATATTAATTGTTAATTTTATTAGTGACGTAAAACTATCACTTTTATGTTAAAGCTGCGACTTAGATCAAGATAATAATAACTAATTTGTGTTTAACCACACTTTGAATTATATCGTATTCCACGAGGAGACGACCTTGTTCCTTGAAAGACTGGCTACTACTTTGACCCGACACGCTGCCGGTAGTGGGTGGACCCCGATTTTAGGACATCAAATGCGATGAGAGGTTAATCAGGGACCTAGAGCTTAGAGTCAAGGGGTGCCTTAGACCACTGCACTGAAGTTTTTATCATTGAAAATCAACCCCTGTTACGGGAATCGAACCTCTCGACCTCCGAACATGGTCGGGTTGTCACTACAACACCCAAAATGACTCCTCACCACTATGCCAAATGACGAATAGAAGATATCTTGGCTAATAGTAGATAGAGTAGTGATAGTCCGAATACAAAATGAACACAACAAAGCACACAATACACTTTTGGCATTGATTATGATGCGGGCACTATTGATTGAAATAGGTCCATAAAAATCGATGGTAGAAGGTTGTTGTGAGTGCTTTGTTGTGCAAGTTTTTATCATGTGAACATTTCTTTAGTAGAGATATATTACATTACAATCACTTGCAAAAGCTATCTCAGTGACATTACAATCAGTACAAGCATTGTGATTTGTCAATCAACTTGAGTAAAAAAAATGCTTAACAAAACATCCCACATGATGTTAGTAACCATGAGTATTCGTTGTATGAAAAAAACTAATCACATCTAATATTATGCGGACCATAACACCATTGGACTACTTTAAAAAATACAACAAAAGAATCTTCAATAAAAATGTTTCAGAATATGCATAACATGTCAAATGCTTTGTGTTTTCAATATGGACATCATGTCAACTGTTAACCAACCAAATCCATGGCCAACATGGCAGATCCCATGTTTGTTGCAGCAAAAGGAAATCAAAATGGATTCACCTCCGTAAGACCCTCTCAGAGCCTGTATTGCATTGTTGAAAACCTGTCCCCGTCACAAATGAGTCCAAGATAAAAAAAACAATTGTTGTAGATCAACATTCATGGTAAAGAAAAAATGCCTCTCAATTTTACATAATTAAAATATCAAATTCTTTTTGTGTATGGTATTAAGTCTCGACATTGGGATATTACACTTACAACCAATATGAGATCTAATGATGACAACAACATAACATAGTATTCTAATAAAGCCATCTTCACGTTATGTTCATCAATGCAAGAACTAAATCCTAATGATAAAAAAACTGAAAATAGATTCTGGAAGATTAAGGTGAAAGAAACTGTTGGACCGTACTACTGGTTTGCCCATTTTTTTGGATTAGATGTTTGGTAAGGTTATAAGCCAAATAGAATCATCTTATCTTTTAAACAATCACTAATACAGATTCAGGAACAACATTTAGACAGTGAAGAAAGTTATAATAATCCATATCATCAACTTAACTATGATACCTTCATCCGACACATTGTTGAGCCAATCAGCACTTAGCATCGAGTTTTGTCCAATTACCACCATCAACCAATGCTTTCTTCCCAACAGTCAAAATGTAAAGCATGAATTTATCCATTCTTTTGGAGAACTTTGGAGAAACCCAACCATCCGTCAAGTAAAACTTGTTTTCTCCTACAATTCTCTGTAAAAGACTTTCAAATTCTACAACAAGTGATGTCAAATGCACATTGAACAAGACTTGTTAAAGAGCAGAAGGCATGAAAAAAATATTTACATCAAACTTTTTAAAATATATCTTCAGCCATTGTTCATGAAATAACAATGTGATAATCCACATAATCACCTAGCAAATGATGATTAGTCAGGTCTCTTGTACGATACAAATTCTTCAACTATAATTTCAATCGCGCAACTATATATGTAGACATGGTTTCTAGTAATATTACCTTTGAAGAAGCCACTGCAACAAGTGTCCTGGAAGAAGAAGCCATTTTGAACGATAAGTTGAAACAATCGCACACACTGCATAGTAAAAACATAACGTTAACAACCACATGGACAACTCTACAAAAAAAAAACAACACACCAAGGACACCTAATGGCTAATTATGATTTACTGCTAGTGAACATCAATTGTTGTCTTGTTTGTAAAAAAAAAAAAGTGTTCTCCTATAGGTCAAAGGACTAATGTTAAAGCACAAGGCTACTTGCAGGTCATTTTTTCTTTTAACATGTTTAACAACAACTTACCATAGAAAGTACAAACAACAAATACATTTTTTTTAAAGTATGAAAGGCAGCAATGAGATGAAAATGTGTTCTTATAGTACAAAACAGAACACAACTAAAAGAATAGTTGGCTTATTATAGCATCAATTCCAGAACTATTCTCAACTGCTAAGAAAAGAGAAAGACACAAATAAAAGAATAGTTCTTTTCAAAAAAAAAAATAATAGTTGGCTTATTTATTAACTAGTTAAAACGGGACTTTTACGTGCGCGCACGGGGAGTGCGCATCTTAGATGTTTACGTAATGTCGAAAAACTATTAAATATAAAATACGATTTTAACTAAAATATCACTCCAAAGCGCATTTTAAGTACAAATATAAATGACGAAATTTAGCCGGCATTGATATTATACAACAATTTATGATGTCAATTATTTAACACGACGACAATTAGACAAATGTTTTCGACTTACTTACATAGACGACACAAAAAACAAAAGTTTCAAACTATATTTAACACTCATCAATAAAATACATTTACCATGGAATTAGTAAAACAATGAAAAATAAAACATTTTACGTCGATCTTCCTTCAGCAATCGAGATAGTTAATAGATCGAAAGAAAGAGGAAAGGAAGAGGTAGAGGATAGAGGGTAGAGGGTAAAGGGTATAGGGTAGAGGTTAATAGATCGAAAAATCGGATCGGAAGAAAAACGGATCGGAAACAACCCGCGTCGCATTCTTTTTATTTGTTTTATTTTATATATTTATTTATCTTACCGACGAAGGTAATAGACATAACGTTAATATTTTATTCTTCCATCCATTCTTATTTATATGTCGCGATTCTTAAAAATCAATTTTTTTAATATGTCGTAGTTACGTATTTTCATAAATATTTTAATACTTTTCCGATTTTCACAAATGGATTGGACATAGTAAAATGACAAATTGTATGATGTCACACAATCCTTTTCTAATACGATCGCACATTTACTGGGATGTGGCATATCCACACACACTATTTTCTATTTTGCTCGCGTTTGAGAAAAATACATAGATTAAAAAAGTGATTTATTGTGTTGACTTTCATTATAAAGGTCAAAAAAAATCTTGAAACGTATAGCGGTGTATTGAATATGAAAAATTAATTGGTTGAATGAGCCTACGAAGTTGAAAAATAATATTTAAAAGCGGAAATAGTATTAAAATATGTATTGGAAATGTAGCTACGACATATTAAAAAAAAATTGATTTATCCATTTTTCTTCTCGGTAATTATTTTGGTGTACATGCCGAGAGGGTTGTGTGGTTCGACACAAAAAAAAAATAATATGTAATTAAATTGGAATCGGATACATCTTAATGACAACACGCGTAATAAGATTAAATTAAGGATTAAAAAAATTGAAAAAAAAAAAAAAAAAAGCTATTCTAGAGGTAGCGCGCCTATGAACATTAAAAAAAAAAAAAAAAAAATCTGCTTTGTAGCGATAAACAGTAAAAAAAAAAAAAAAAAAAAAAAAAAAAAAAAAACATTTCTAGGCTGGGCCGGGCCGCCTATGAACAGTAAAATGATGCACCAATTAAAAAAAAAACAATTGTCACACAAACACAACTTTTCCCTTCTTATTAGTATAGGAAGATATGATTCATGGAAACGTACTGAACATCCAATATGTTTAACAGCTACATAATATGTATTTGTAAAAAAACAAGAGCATATAACAAAAATAAAAATAAGAATGATTGAACACCAGAACCACCAGAAGAAGCACAAAAAACATGCATTAAAAGAGCTTAACTTTAACATACGTCCCCAGCGGCCAGCAGTAGAAGAAACAAATCTCCAACATAAACACCAACCAGAAGAAGGAAATTCTGCAGTAAATGCAATATCAAATGAGTTGTTTTTTCTGCCGCAAATGCAAGAAAAAATAAATGAGGTTCTTCTATAAAGAATATACTCATATATATTGGGTAGTTTGAAGAGTGAAAGAAGATTATGTTAAACCTGCCAAGGGAGGTAGGCAGCAATCTATCTATACAGATAATTTAATATATTCAATAACGTGGCATATCTGCAAATCAACCTTTTACATTGAAGATGAGAAATGCATCGACGAAATAGCTGATCTTTCCTCAGCAAGCAAGCAAAATATATTGAGTAGATTGATCGGCTGATCTATGACAGTAGCTAAAGCTTTAATTGTCAGCAAGTAGATTCATTAATCATGAATGATAAAGCATCACATGTTACCTGAATATCACCCGTAATATCCAGCAGATAAACAACCAATTTCAGTATGCATTTTCAAATCATCCATTATTCACATCGAACTCTCAGTCAATTTTTTGAGCCTTATTGAAAACATTAAAAAAGAAACCGAAAGAGATAAAAGTGGCAAAGAACTCATTGCATATCATGTAACGAAGATTTAAAGAATATATAACTGACCGGAAGAGATAGCTTCCAACAACTATGTATCTCTTCCATGCCGCCACACCTGAAAGAAGGAAACAAAAACAAATCATCAACACACTAAAAACATAGAGCATCAGTACAGATTATTAATAAACAATCGTAACAAAGCAAGCAAAAAAACACATTGTTTTTGACATAAATTACAACGAGGCAAAGAATTCTGGAGTAACAATCAAATAAAACCATGCAAAGCTTCTTCACAGATTCTGTAAATTCTTCACGGGTTTATGTTTCAATGTTTCATTTCTTCACGGGGTCAGTACAAAATTTAGCTTTTTTGGATCCATATCAATATTCAAATACAATCCCTCTAGGATTAATCTATCTTAATGATTCGAACCAGAGTTTTTCGGGCACCAATGAATAAGGCTCAGGTCATGAATTCCTATTTGAACAACACTGAAAACTGTGAGAAAAATGGCCAATTCAGGGGATTGTATGTTAACACTATATAGTGGAACAACTGATTAGCCTCTTGGCTGGGCACTTTAACTTTTTGGTTCCGTCAGGGAAAGGACTTTCTTTCCTCACCTTTGATCATGGCTTGAAGGCGTGGGAGCCCCGTCTAGTCATTAATGCTATACCCATAATCTGTACATCCCAGGATATGTGCACCTCCAGTAGAGGCATCATAATATAGAAGCGTGGATTGCATTTGTTGGAAGTCGAATGCTTTTTGAGTCATCGCAAAGATTCATGTTCAGTCAGGTAGGCGGGCAGAGACATTAGAAGAGAGCATGACCAAATGGATAATATATTCTTTTCAAATTCTCAGAGAACATTGGAAGACAAAGTTTACATTTTTTTAGCTTCCCACATAATATCATCAAATATAAAACCATTCAACACATTGTTTTCGCATCCAAGAAAACACAAAAATAAACACCATTGTAACGGTAAAACAAATTAAGAACAGAAAATAAATACACAAACATGCAAGCCAATGAGCCTGAGAAGAAAAAGGTTGAAAGAGACCAAATGAATCAAACTTGAAACACCAGATTCAGTAAATTCTTCACGGGTTCCTATTGCAAGAAAATCAATCTAAATTCGGCAGCATTTAATACTGGAAGGCAAGCAAAAAAAAGACTTATTTTTATGAGAATCTAATACTGAAAAGGAAGCAGTTGTTTTGGGAAATAACCAGACACAACCAGGGGCGGAACCACCTATATATTGGGGTGGTCTCAAACCCACCCCAAATTTTGAATTTTTTTTTTAGTAGTAGTGTTAATATTAGTATGTTATGTGTCTTTTTCTTGATGTTACTAAGGCCAAGACCACCCCGAAATTTCTATATACCAAGACCACCTCGAAATTTTTACACCAAGCACTCACCCCGAAATTTAATCCCGGTTCCGCCACTGTCACACAACACACACCAAATGGTGTAAGAATTCCAAAACAAAAGGTTGAAGCTTCAACCCATCACCATTTGAAAAAAAAGATCGATTTGGTAAAACCAAACCCAACTTTTACCTATAATCATCAAAATATGCCACCTTTTCAAGCAGAGAAAGGTTAAGAAACCAAACAGCCAGAAAATCCACTATTCAAAGGCTCCGATATGCCATAACGACAAACCAAAGATCAACTATATTCCATCACAACATGGCTGTGAACCAAGAAGCAAAACTCAAGAAAGCTTCGCCATTTGAGGTCTTCATGCCATAATAAAAATTTTGATCAATAAAGTACATCTTATGTTAGCCTCACAGTCTTACAACCGACAGAGTATATACTAAGTGAATCGTTACAAGTATTCTAGAGATCACGTAGCATTTGGCTCGAATCGGTGTGAGAATAATCGTTATATTACAACTGTTATTTGTTCAAGATAGTGTATTATGTTTGAAAAGATGCTCAGTTTGTGTAGCTTTGGCTTCAGCCAATGAGTTGTCTCCACTTCAGCTGTGAGAGTCAAAATAATGATTTTTATGAGATAGGAGATTGATTAAAGGCTTAATAATGGAGTTTTGCTCATCTTTAAGCAGTACATATACACACACACACACACTTAAGTACAAACATATATATCACAACCGTACCCCATCCCCTGCCCCTCGCACCCCACACACAAATTTTTAGAGGGCTACATACACATGATAACCAGTGTAGTTGATCGGCCTTTTCTAAGTGTCCCGTCTCGCCGGCGATTGTCTTGTGTCAATCGTAGCATAGAATTGGTGAGTCGGCCGTATCCCACGGGGAATGCGGTCGAGTACCAAAGTCGGTCTCGTCCCACTAGTTCGAGTCAACACAATAATTGAATGTGGTGATTTGTCAGATCACCGGTTCTAACAACTAAATAAACATAAGAGAAAAGATTTTAAACTACGAAAAACAAGATATCCGAGCTATGATCCAACCAACTACTCTCTAACCCTAACTCGTTTCCGGAAGTGTTTCGACAAACTCTAATGTTCTTGGCATCGTTGAAGGGTGTCGTCTCCTATTTCTGAAAATAGACATTAATTCAATAATCTACCCTCTTATGTTAGGTTCAACAACCCGCCTCGTTGTCACTCAAAGGGTGTCGTTTCCTAATTCCAAGTATAGACATTAATTCAATAATCTACCATCATATGTCAGGTTCAACAGTCCGCTGACCGGATTTAACTGACCCGACACGGTCTACGATCTATGAGACGCTCATTAACAATGATACCTCACACACGAAACCGAAACTGAACAACTCAGTCGGTTTTACAGGGTGATCCTATAACCCCTTTTCCCGTATCCTCTCGCAAAATACATATGTAAAGAAGACATGTGAAATACGATTATCGAGTAATTAATTAGATAAAAGTCATTTAGAATAAGTTATAGAACGATAACAACATCGAGAATCTAACAATTATAACATCAAAACACTTCAATCAACGAGCTAAGGATTCGATTTCGAAGGCTATCACATATCTCGGCTATATAACGATTACCTACTCATTATACTAAGCAAAATATAAGGAAACAACAAATAAAGTTAACAAAAATAAAGTTCGAAAGCAAGAACAAGAAATGAAATTGAAATACCAAATATATTATGCCGTAGAAAGTCGAATCTCCGAGCCGAATCCCGTCAATAACGCGTCAAGCTATCACCGAGATCCTCCGGATTACAACGATCTACAACTAATCTAAGCTAATATACATCTAAACTAATCTAATCTAAGGAAAGATGAAGAAAAAACGAAGAAAAATCGATCTAAAAATGGGAGTTTGATCTAGATCAAATGAGGGGGTATTTAAAGTGTTTTGCGGATACGGGCGTTAGGCGAGCGCACATGCGACGGGCGGCCGCTGTCGATTTTTCCCTTCACAAAATCTATCAGCAACTTTCTAAGCCAAAAACCGCATTTTTAGGCGGGCGCCTATGGTGACAGGCGGCCGCCTGTCACATTTAATCACCAAAATACTTGATTTCTTGATCCCGAAGCTCCGGTTTACATTCCACGACATTCCCGAGCACCTAAAACCTGTACAAAATCATAACAAATACCACACGTAATCCCTACAGGACACTAGGGTGACCGAGAATATAGTAAATTACACCGAAAAAGACCGAGAATCCCGGACTTTACGTCCTAGGTCCCGAAATGATAACCAAGGTGTAAATACATCAAAATACAACCAAATGTCCCCGGAAACATATAAAACGAGGTATAAACGGGGTATAATCGCATAGTAAATGATAGTCGATTTGACTCTCGTCGGTAGTGGGCGAGATGAGTGCACAAAGTGTAGAACTTGGGGAGGAAAGAGTCTCCTATCAATTTTTGTGTGTTGATATTCTAGTTCCAATAGGAGCAATGATTCAGGATATCCGAAGCCCATTGATGGGTTTGGAATCATATTTATCTAATTTTTGGAATAAGGAAATTATCATTAGAGCGCATGACGTCAAAACTATCTCAATAGTCGCTTTTTTGATTCATTATTCACACATGTATTGTATCTAATGAATTTTTTGGGTCTACCGTTCTTTCATTTAACAAATTTATTTTTCTTCGACGTTTACTTTTTAAATTTAACGTTAAGGTGCGTCGTACGGGTTTCCTACTTAGTTTAAGCCTAGATTAAGGGGCGAATTATTCCCTTCATTAAAGGTAAGTCCATTAGCTACAAGCTTTCTTGGGGGATGTGATTTACATCTCCATTCATCCCGTGAGACGGGGGAGTGGGAGCATCGAGGTAGGGTTTACCCTTTTTTTTTTTTTTAAAAAGCCATTTTTGAAAGAAAATGCCTTTAAAATGAGATTAAGGTTCATTTTTTGTTGTTTTCCCTTGGGTTAACCTTCATCTCATTCCCTTGTATTCCAGTTTCCATCCGCGCCGAAGGGAGGGAAAAGCCAACGCCGCTGCTCTAAATTTGCGCCAAATTTCGCTCGCAGCGGAAAGATCTTCAATATTTTCATTTCTTCAGTGCGTTTTCTCTTCTCAATCAGTTGTTTTCCTGCTTCAGCTACGGTGCTGTTGTGCTAACTTCGGCTGGCGAAGTAGTCGCTGCTTCTTACAACTGGCCATAATCGAATTTGAGCAGCTCAAAGGTACCATTATTTTGTCTGTCGCTTCCTCTTTCCCGATTATGTACTTCAATGTGGGTTTACGTCTAAATTTCTGTGGATTGGAATTGGATTTTTTATTTTTTTATTTTTTGGCTCCGCATTTCTTCTTTCAAGCATTCTATAGCAAACATGCCATAAGCCCCTACTAACGAATCACACAAATTGTTAGGCCCTTGTACATTTCATCTATTGCTATGAGCGCGTTTAGATTTTGTGCTCTACAGTTACCATTGGCCAAAGCTCCACCGTAAGTTGATTTGACTGACAATCCATTTCATGGCGGAGGAGCCCAAATCATGGGATGCCAAGGATCCATTCTCTGCCGAGGCGAGGGGTGATGGCGTGACAGTGAAGGAATGCGAGCGAATGATTCAGAGAAGCCTCAAAAGTACGACTGATTGTTTATTTGTTCGGTCGTTCGTTGCTTATGGTATTGTGGTAATTTTACTGCTTAAATTTTCAAGTCATACTGAATTGCAGGGCCAATGGTGAAGTTTTTGAGAGAACATATGGAGAAAGCTGGGTGCAGCGTGGGGGACAACTTCATTAAGGCCGTCGACTGCAAGGAGAAAATAAGTGGGGGATATAGAGCTGGCGAAGGGGTGATTGTTCTTCCACACTTCTTTGATAACTGCTCAATTAGGGGATAAAGTCGGTCTTTTATGTTGTCTTCCTTGCATCTAAGCATGTCTGCATGTCTCAGTTTCATTGCTCTGGTGCAATGGAGAGTCACGTGATAAGACATTAAGACTTTCTCCGTAATCAAGACTTCCCACTTCCTTGTTTTGCAGTCTTACTTGGCTGTCCGGTGTCCTGTTTTTGCTCTTTTCTTTACCGTGCATTCTGCATCCTTTTTTTGTTTTTGTTTTTGTTTTGCAACCTTTGAACCAGGCTATACTTAGTGATTTTCTCATGTTCTTTGCTCACGTACAAGTGTTTTTCATCATGTCCAATTCCATTGTGTGCCAGCATATTAGATGGGCATGTCTACCGGTGTTTCTCGACTTAGATTTGTTTTTGAAGGAATGATTTCCCTTCCCATTCTATTTGATTAGGGAAGAAATGGGATTCTCAATTTTGTTATTTATGTTTTTTTACATTGTTACTTTCTGATTGTGTGGGTTAAATGCTTGAGTCCCTCTATTGATATGTATACTGGTTACTTGTTTTAGATAAGGGTATGCAGCAATCATATGAGGATTCAAGATGAGGTTAACCAAGTTGTCATCCATGAACTTATTCATGCTTATGATGAATGTCGTGCTGCAAACTTGGACTGGACTAATTGTGCTCATCATGCTTGCAGTGAGGTCAAATTTAGCCAATGCTTTTACTTTTCATGCAAATTTTATGCGTCTTGCCAATATATTTTTTGTTTTTAAACAGATTCGTGCTGGCCATCTTAGTGGTGATTGCCACTATAAACGTGAATTGCTGCGGGGTCATATGAAGCTACGAGGTCAAGAACAGGTAGTGCTTCTTTATAATCTCTCCACATGCTCATTTTTAGCTGTTAACGTACCAATTTCGTAAACAATTATTATGCATATAATTGAGTTTTGATTTAACCAAAAGAAACTAGTGTATTTTCTGTCTACCATAGGTAAAAATGCTATGCAAGAGAAATGAACAAATGCTTTCACATGATTGAGAATGGAAAACCAGAAAAAGTAGAAACGACCATAAAAGTGCATACCTAAAATTGTGAAAGCTTATTTTGCAACATTTTATATAGGGGCAGACTTTTATCTCCCACCGCCTCATACTTAGCCAAAATTATAGTGGAAAAAGTGGCCTATTGTCTCGTGCTACATCCGCTAAAAGGCAGTACTTGGGTTACTAGATGATCAATGTCATATTAACTTTAAACCGGTGAACAAAAACTTTGATTTGGTCAATATTGGGAGCTTTCATATTATTTTATTGTGCTCCTGTTGAAATATTTTTCTCGGTACACGACTGTACTCAGCTAACACTTGTACAGCTGTTGATATTTTGTTTTAAGGCATACTCTGTGGGTGACTGTAAAGTATATGGCACCGTAGTCCTGAATTTGATGTATTTAAGTTAGGACGGAGATACTGTTTGGACATGAGATTGTTATTGCTCCAGGTGTTTATTTGGACCTTTGGCCGTGGTCATGTTCGTATGTGTTCTGTTGAGGTGAATATAATGATAAGTATAGACTATTTGTAGCTATTGCTGGTATCATGGAACAGTCTTTCTGGTTTCCTCGGCTCTTTTGCCTATTATACTAATTTGCTTTTGCACACATCAAAATGAGGAACAAAAACCAGAAATTACTCTAGAGAAGCTATTGCATATTATTCCTAGCTAGTCCGTATAGCACATATGGGATCATGATAGCATATGCCATGAGATTTGTTTTAACAAAAAGTTGTGGCCTGCTTAGTTTGGAGTAATGAAGGTAAATATCTTGATGATGATTTTTCCTCCAAGGAGTTTATTCTTCACGTATGACTTTTACATTTTGCCTCTTGATAGACAGACAGACATACGTATTTTTGGCTGTCTTTGATATTGTTATTATCTTGGGATATGAAGGAATGCATAAGAAGAAGAGTAATGATGTCAGTAATGGCGAATCCACATTGCACAGAAACAGCAGCTAAAGATGGGATGGAAGCGGTTTGGAATGTTTGTTACAATGATACAAAGCCGTTTGATAGAGCTCCTTGAGATCTTGTGAATTGGAAAGATAATGAGGAGGCGCATTGCATTTATGATTTGTTGCTTTGCGTTTCTCCACTGGTACTGGTTACGTCTTTCCAAAAAGAGACTGGTTTGATTGATTGTTTGGCAAAGATATCTTGTGCTGTAGATCCTATTGAGAAGAGAGTATGGGATCAGGATGTAAGCAGTGTCTAGATTGAGATTTGTTGATTCTGTTTTTTTTTGGTTTACTTGATGCTGATGGGGGGATATTTTACAGACTGAAATGTTGGAACTGCTTTAATAATGGGCAATATGGGTAAAAGATATTATTAGTGTTTTACTTGACATGCTACTTGCTCTCTTCTCTTCTCTCGTCTTTTCTTTGTGCTGGTGATTTTGGAGTTGGGCGAGAAGTTAATGTTAGTTATAATAGCAGCAGCTATAAAGCTAATGAGAAGGAGAGGATATAAGCCTGCAGCTGCTACACTAATTAAAAGTTGATAAACAAATGGAACATATGATACTACTTATGTCTCATTTAAAAGTGTCCTACTTTACTTTACTGGAATAACCCTTCATTTCTGGCCTCATTATTGGTATAATCTTTCTACTTGTACACTTATTAACAACAATTGTAGTACCTAGTATATCTTTTCCATAACCTTTCTTTTTTTCCCTCTCTTTGGGAGGGAATAAGATTTTTTTTCGGGGCGGGAGTTGAGAAATGAATTCTGATTCCTACTAAAAAGTGCAATGGGGCATGTACCATCAAACCGGATTGAGTTAATCTGTTACATGTGAAATTTTGGAATAATGCATGTGCATGATGTGAATATGTTTATATACATGATAAATAAATGTGAATGATACTACCTAAGATGCCGAAAATATAAGTTAATTTGGGGTTTTTACACTTATTAAGAAAGTTGGTTATATTGGTTATATGTCATTAAGTTTGATAGAAAAAAAAGGGTCTAAAATGACCTTTGATTGTTATTAATGCAAAACAGGAAAAAGTGGATGAGTAAATAATAAATAATAGAATAAAATGAGAAAAATGTAATAAATGCTTGATTGGTTATCTAAATGAATTTAGGTTAAAAACAATTAAATGAATTTACATTTCGAGCGCATGAAATTCGCTTGGGTTTTTTCCGGTGTGAATGAATTATCACATAGTAGTAGTGGTTCTCTAATGTTCTCCCTTGTTGCAATCGAACGAAGAAACAAGAAAAGAGTTGATCGACAGACAGAGACACAGATTTTCTAACATTATTATTAACGTCGTCGTGACATTGATTCCCACGTTGGCATCTTTTGTGCGTTTCCCTCCCTCTAAATTCAATCTCCGTCTTCCTTCCTTTCTTTTAACTGCCTCCGGGTTCCCCCTTTCTCTTCTCATTTCCCCTTCCCCCTTCCCCCCTCCCCCCTCCCCCCTCCCCCCATTTCTTCCTTCTTGTTCATCATCTTCGTCATCATGGCTCCATCTTTAGAATCTGAGCAAATTGCTTTAGAGGTGGGAGAACCTGACTCCGATTCTGCTTTTCTAAACAATGTCCCCCCATTATCCCAAATTAATGATGTTGTTGATTCGCCGCCTCCCCTCAGCCTCAAATCAAAGGTCACCGTTGTTGGCAGTGGCAATTGGGGCAGCGTTGCTGCCAAGCTCATTGCTTCCAACACTCTCAATTCCTCCTCCTCTTTCCATGGTCTGTTTCATCTTCCCCTTCCTTCCCACCTCAAATTAATTCAACTATTCACTGTTTTTTTTTTCTTTTTCTTTTTCTTCCTTGTATAACTAATTCAATTCAACAATTCAATGCTATTTGCTTTTTTCTTTTTCTTTTTTGGTATCTTGTCTCATGCAGCTACATCATTCTCTCTGTTGATGTATGTATTATTTTGATTCCTCCAGTCCTCACTAATTATTTATACATCTCATTTCAAATTTCTTTTTGTCATTTTGTCATGCACCTACACCTTCTCTGTTAATGTTTTAAGTAATGAAATATATATATATATATATATATATATATCTCATTTTAATGTATGTAACTTTTTAGATGAAGTACGGATGTGGGTGTTCGAGGAGATTTTACCAGGTGGACAAAAACTCACCGATGTCATCAACCGGACCAATGTAAAATTTGCTCTGTCCTACTTATTCGCAATTCCAGCTTTTTTTCCTTTCTTCCTTTTCCTTTCTTTCGTACTAAACCCTCTGTTATCAGGAGAACATTAAATATCTTCCCGGCATTAAGCTTGGAAAGAATGTTGTTGCAGATCCTGACCTTGAACATGCAGGTTTAATTCTTCTTCTTTATTTTTTTTATGGGATTTCTTAAAGTTTGATTTTTTGGACATTCTGTAACGACCTCAACCTGGTTGTGAATCATGCAGTGAGAGATGCCAACATGTTAGTGTTTGTTACTCCCCATCAGTTCATGGAGGGCATATGTAAAAGGCTAGTAGGGAAGATAAGGACAGATGCAGAGGCGATTTCCCTCATAAAAGGGATGGAGGTGAAGAAAGAAGGTCCTTGTATGATCTCTACTCTCATTTCTGAACAGCTTGGAATCAACTGTTGCGTACTCATGGGCGCTAACATTGCTAATGAGGTAATTCACTGGTTTGCAGGAGCGCTACTTCTTGCACCATTGAATTCTTCGATTGCTTTGGTTATTGTTGTTGATTAAAACTGCATGCTTAGATTGCAGTTGAGAAATTTAGTGAAGCAACTGTTGGATACAGAGAAAACAGAGGAATTGCCGAGAAATGGGTTCATTTATTCAACACTCCTTACTTCTCCGTGTCTGCTGTGAGTACAACATGATGTGCATTGATTACTTTATCTGCATGGGTGATGCTGTTCTTCATTTTCACCCAAAATTTTAGGGAATATGGCATGAACGAGAACAGTGTGGTCGTGATGCTGATCCATGTTTAAAGCTTTGATCATTGTTTTAGACAAGCCTAAACCACATCTTGTGCATGATTTAACGAACAATGTTTAAGCACAGAATGATGGACATAATTCAAGTCCCTCAGTATGACAGTGAACTCATACTGGTCCATGTTCATTGATTGCTCTTTAACATTAATCATGTTTGCTTTGAGCAAATTCTCATTTCTTGTCCAATCGTCAATTCGCAAAACAGGTCCAAGATGTTGAAGGCGTTGAACTTTGTGGAACCTTGAAAAATGTGGTCGCTCTGGCTGCAGGTTGCTATTTTGTAATTTTCTGTTTGTTTGTCTTTCGTAATTCTTCTTTAGCCCCCTGCTTATCAGTGTCTGATGTTTTATTAATTTTTTTTATAGGATTTGTAGATGGTTTGGAGATGGGAAATAACACAAAGGTACATGCTTAATTAACCAATTTTGTATCTATCAAACATGAGGTCTTGTGTCTGCCATCACCTAAGAAATCTGATTTCAGGGTTTTTTTTTTACATTTTGTAATTATATGTTAGGCTGCAATAATGAGAATTGGGTTAAGAGAAATGAAGGCCCTGTCCAAGCTGCTGTTCTCTTCAGTTAAAGACAGCACCTTTTTTGAGAGCTGTGGGGTGGCGGACCTCATAACAACTTGCTGTGAGTATCCAATTCCATGGATGTTTTGTTTTCTATCGCTTATTTTATCTTACATATCAGCTCTCATTCAAGAAGATTTGCTTATCATTAGTTACACTTTTATTGGCCTGCAGTGGGTGGACGGAATAGAAAATGTGCTGAGGCATTTGCTAAGCACAACGGGAAAAGGTCAGATCTTTAAACAGATGAACATTAACCGTAGAATAATCTTCTGTGTTGAGATCGACATGCCGACACTTGTTGAAACATATTATTATTTGAATGAATAGGTCCTTTGATGAACTGGAAGCGGAGATGTTGCAGGGTCAGAAATTACAGGTAAATTGTCGTTTTGCATGTTGAAATGCAGCTGTTAATATATAATAATAATAATAATAATCATACAGGTGTATGATTAGCTAGGCAAGGCTAGGTGCATTTAGTACAACTGTACAAGGACTTGTCCTTCTAACATGAGGAGGAGGAGCCTCTCTATAAGACCGGAGCATTAGATGAGTGTCTGTCATGACACTCGTCTGACTGTCCGGTTCAAAAGATAGATACTCTCTACCTCCCTCCTTTTCCTTAGAGGTTGGGGTTATTACTTATTAAAGAAGTACATATCATACGTACAGCTTTACTCTGCTTTACTGTCTAATGGATATTATTATTTGTTGGTGGTACTGGTGGTGAATCATCGTCATAATAATGTACTAGTAAGTAGTGAATTGTTTCTTATTGAAGGGAGTGTCGACTGCAAAAGAAGTATATGAGGTATTAAGATATAGGGGATGGCTAGAGCTGTTTCCCCTATTCGCAACAGTACATGAAATATGCTGCGGACGCCTCCCACCGGCAGCCATTGTCGAGCGTAGAAGCGAACACATGCAGAAATTTCTTGAAGCAAGCTCTGTTCTTCAATCTTATTGAGATATGAATGTTCCTGCCATAGCAAAGGGTGTCCATTTACCTGAAAATACCATTTTTTTTTTTTTTTTTTTTTTGTTAATCTGGGATTCTCTGTTTTATTGTTTTTTTTTTTTTTTTTTAATTTTATTTTAAAACTATTATATGTACATTAATGCCCAAGAATAAAGATACAACCTTTTTATTTACTGGATGGACGTAACCTTAATCTCACAAGTATAAAATGAGTGAGTTGTAGGATGAATCCTTTTTAACAGAATGCAATTGTGTATGATGACTACTGACAAGAATGAAAAATGATACTCCCACTTAACTTTAACAAGAAGATCAATATCACAAAGGTGGATAACATTGGTGCGTGCTACTCTGCTTCGCACAAAATTTAATTTCATTTCATTTAATGATCCCACACCTATATTTTCCAACTATTAAACCTTAGCGGTGTTCTAAAAGTACATTCATTGTGGTGTCGTTGTTAGTGTCATGCATGATGCATGCAACAAACATCTACCGTGTGACACTACATCATTCTATGAAATTCAATTTTTCGATACTTAAACCTCGGTCCAACGTCTCAAAAATATATTTATTTTTTTTTATCTTACTTTTCATTTATTATACATCCAATACCATTATCTTAACAATGGTTTTCTCCTTCAAAAAAAAACAAAATAACAAAAAACAATGGTTTTCAAAAAGGACATTTTAAACAATTTCAAATACTACATCTGTCCTATAAAAAGTGTCCACTTTTTGTAGTGCACACAGATTAAAAAACAATTAATGTGTTATATTTTAAGTAGTGATTAACATATATACCCCTATCAAATAATAAATGCTCTTTTGGAATATGAAATGAATATATAAACATTTAATGTTATGATAAGGGTGTGTTTGGAAAAAGTGCGTTAAATGATGTATTGGTTTTAAATAAACGTTTTTATGGGACAATTCATTTTAAAAAAAACGGACACTTTTTATGGGACGAAGGTAGTATTATAACCAATATAAACATTTGAGAAATCTTATACTACCTCTACGTTCCATAAAAAGTGTCTATGTATTGTTGTACACAAAGATTAAAAAAATAATTAATGTGTTGTATTTTAAACACTAATGTACATATATTGTATACCCCTATATTATAATAAATGATTGTTTTGAATATATGAAAAATGTATAAATGGTGAGAAGGTATGTTTGGAAAAGACGAATTAAATGACGCATTGATTTTCTAAATGAACATCTTTTATAAAACAATTCATTTTTAATAAGTGGACAATTTTTATAGGACGGAGTTACTAAAAGGAAACAACTTAAAATAAATGAAGACATGGAGGTCTGTGTCACCCCGGAAATGAACGCTAATATTCTAAAGCCAACTGATGAGAAGGAGCTGAAAAAGGCTATCGTTCAAATGCACTCTTCCTCGGCCCCCGGTCCGGATGGTATGTCGCCTAGTTTTTTTAAAAGCTGCTTTAATATTGTTAAAAAAGACTTACTAGAGGCAGTTAATAATTTTCTAAGAGAACGAAAATTCCCAAGTGAATTAAATCACACCTGTATTGCTTTAATTCCAAAAAATATACACCCTACTGAGCCGGCCCACTTTAGGCCTATTAGTCTTTGTAACGTTGTTTATAAAATCCTTTCGAAGATCTTGGCTAACCGTATTCGTGACTGTCTTCCCTCTCGTGTTGGCAAGAGTCAAAATGCCTTTGTCCCGGGTCGCCAGATGCTAGATAGCTATATTGTGGCTCACGAATCAATTCATTATATGATGCATAAAAGGAAGGGCAAAGAATCTTATATGGCCTTAAAATTAGATGTCTCAAAAGCGTTCGATAGAATTGAGTGGCCTTTCCTTTTCCGTTTGCTATTTGAAACTCGGTTTTAATGAAGATGTGGTCGACATTATTAAGCAATGCATCACTAATGTTACCTTCTCCTTCATAATTAACGGGAACGCGTTGGCTTTGTAAAGCCAAGTAGGGGTATCGAGCGGGGGATCCTCTCTCCCTTATCTCTTCATAATTTGTGCACAGGGGCTAAGCCATTTGCTAGAAAAAGCCAATTTGGGGGGTAGTGTCCCGAGGTTGAGAATTGCTAGGAAAAGCCCGCGTATCAATCATTTATTCTTTGCGGATGACTCTCTAATTTTTACTCGTGCTGACATTATTTGTGCGGAGAATCTAGCTAATATTTTAAACACATACGCGCAAGTCTCGGGGCAAGTCATTAATATTGAAAAGTCGGCGGTGTTCTTTAGTAAAAACACTCCGCAATGCAATAAGCATGGCATCCTAGCTTCTTTTAACGGTCTAGCCGAGGTATGTCACTCTAAATACTTGGGTCTCCCGTTGGTCGTCAGTAGGGCTAAAAACCAAGTTTTTAATTTTCTCGTCGAGCGATGTAAAAATAAACTAGAGAGTTGGAAGTTCAAGTCGTTAAGTCAAGGTGGAAAAGCTATTTTATTATCCTCAACGTTATTTACCATTCCTAATCTAGTTATGTCTGTAGTTAGGCTACCCAAGGGTGTCGATCGAAAAATTCACTCTCTCATGGCCAATTTTTGGTGGGGTAATGACAATAAAAATTTCTCAGGCCACCATTGGGGTAAGTGGGATTCACTTTGTCTCCCAAAAAGAAGGGGTGGTCTTGGATTCAAAAAATTGGAGATTGCGAACACTGTGGCGTTGGCCAAGACCCTTTGGAGAATCCATTGTCACCCCGACCTTCTGGTAGCAAAAGTATTGAAAGGAAAATATTTCCCCAAATCCACTATTTTTACTTGTAACACCCCATCTTCCTCATCTTTTTTTTGGAAGAGTCTGATGTCGGCGCAAGCTTTTCTGAAAAATAATACTTGTTTCATAGTGGGTAACGGAAAATCTATTAAAGCCTGGGAGGACCCATGGATTATCCAAAACACCTCTTTTTTGCCCATTTCGCATGTCCCTAATAACAATAAGGATGCTTTAGTTAGTGACTTCTTATCTAATAATGCTTGGGATAAGGCTAAGTTAGCAGAGTCGTTTTGACAAGTGGATGTTAATCAAATAATAAAAATTCCTATAAGCCTTAGAGATATACCGGATAAGCGGGTTTGCGTTTTTACTAAATGCGGAAACTTTGCCACCAAGGCTGCTTATGACGCGTGTTTTCAACAAAGCTTAGCTGAACATTTTCATCGCTCTATGTGTGGGGATAACTTTAATGAAAAGTTTTGGAAAAGAATGCGGGCCTTATCCTTACCTCCGAAAATTAAATACTTTTTTTGGAAGCTCCTTAAAGGCGTTCTTCCTACCTCGGAGAATCTTCATAGACGTTTTGGTTTTTATAACACTATGTGCTCGGCTTGTGGAGACTATGCGGAGTCTATTGACCATCTTTTCATTACTTGTCGCTTTGCGCGGTTGGTCCGGAAACATGCGGGCATTATCGGGATGCTTTTCGAGGCCGAGTGCTTCAATTTGTGGTTGGTGGGACGCGATATCGGTTAATAACCCGCGGGGGTGTTACTCGATCGTATAGTTTTTTCTTGTTTTATTTTATGGTTCATTTGGAAGGCTAGATGTAATAGATATTTTAAATCTTCGTTTTGGTCCCCGGATGATACCGTGAAGTATGCTAACGAGGCTTGGTTAGACTTCACGCGAGCACACCAAAAGGAGAGGGTAGCTTCTAACATTGTTTCCTCCTCTCCCCGTTTTGCGGCGCGCGAGCCCTACGCCGGGAGTGGTCGGGGCATATGTCGATGCGGCTGGAGGTCGGATTCTTGTCTTCTTGGATACGGGGCGGTTCTTTTCCGGGAGGATGGCACTATTTTGGAAGCTTGGGCGCCTCCAGGTCTTTCTCCGGTTCCGTCTTTGCGGCGGAAGCTCAAGCACTACGCCGGTGCCTCACTAGATGTCATGCCATGGGAGTTAAGAACTTACTCTGTTTTACTGATAACCTAACTCTGTCTAGCTGTAGCGAACTTGGTCAGCCCAACATAAATCGTTTCAATGATAACATCAAAGAATAGATCTCCAACGTGAAATAAATCGCGTAAGCTTAAACCGTAATAATTCAAGGCACAAGACAAATAGAGCAACGGAAACATATCACATTCTCTGCAAGAGATAGCTCTTTTTTAGAGACGTGAATATTGTGAATCACTTTTCTTCCAAATTATCGGGGAGTTTTCCCCTACAATATGATGTATCGAAGAACAATGTTAAAAAATCTATCCCTTTAGTTTCGACTTTACGTAATGAAATATTATAGAAAAACAATAAGTGATCATAACTACACGGTCAAATCTCTCAGGACGCCTTAGCTTACAGATCATTAATATGCTTGAAAAGAAGGGGTGGTCTTGGATTCAAAAAATTGGAGATTGCGAACACTGTGGCGTTGGCCAAGACCCTTTGGAGAATCCATTGTCACCCCGACCTTCTGGTAGCAAAAGTATTGAAAGGAAAATATTTCCCCAAATCCACTATTTTTACTTGTAACACCCCATCTTCTTCATCTTTTTTTTGGAAGAGTCTGATGTCGGCGCAAGCTTTCCTGAAAAATAATACTTGTTTCATAGTGGGTAACGGAAAATCTATTAAAACCTGGGAGGACCCATGGATTATCCAAAACACCTCTTTTTTGCCCATTTCGCATGTCCCTAATAACAATAAGGATGCTTTAGTTAGTGACTTCTTATCTAATAATGCTTGGGATAAGGCTAAGTTAGCAGAGTCGTTTTGACAAGTGGATGTTAATCAAATAATAAAAATTCCTATAAGCCTTAGAGATATACCGGATAAGCGGGTTTGCGTTTTTACTAAATGCGGAAACTTTGCCACCAAGGCTGCTTATGACGCGTGTTTTCAACAAAGCTTAGCCGAACATTTTCATCGCTCTATGTGTGGGGATAACTTTAATGAAAAGTATTGGAAAAGAATCTGGGCCTTATCCTTACCTCCGAAAATTAAATACTTTTTTTGGAAGCTCCTTAAAGGCGTTCTTCCTACCTCAGAGAATCTTCATAGACGTTTTGGTTTTTATAACACTATGTGCTCGGCTTGTGGAGACTATGCGGAGTCTATTGACCATCTTTTCATTACTTGTTGCTTTGCGCAGTTGGTCTGGAAACATGCAGGCATTATCTGGGATGCTTTTCTGAGGCCGAGTGCTTCAATTTGTGGTTGGTGGGACGCGATATCGGTTAATAACCCGCGGGGTGTTACTCGATCGTATAGTTTTTTCTTGTTTTATTTTATGGTTCATTTGGAAGGCTAGATGTAATAGATATTTTAAATCTTCGTTTTGGTCCCCGGATGATACCGTGAAGTATGCTAACGAGGCTTGGTTAGACTTCACGCAGGCACACCAAAAGGAGAGGGTAGCTTCTAACATTGTTTCCTCCTCTCCTGTTTTGCAGCGCGCAGGCCCTACGCCAGGAGTGGTCAGGGCATATGTCGATGCAGCCTGGAGGTCGGATTCTTGTCTTGCTGGATACGGGGCGGTTCTTTTCCGGGAGGATGGCACTATTTTGGAAGCTTGGGCGTCTCCAAGGTCTTTCTCCAGTTCCGTCTTTGCAGCGGAAGCTCAAGCACTACGCTGGTGCCTCACTAGATGTCATGCCATGGGAGTTAAGAACTTACTCGTTTTACTGATAACCTAACTCTGTCTAGCTGTAGCGAACTTGGTCGACCCCCCCCCCCCCCCCCCCTTTTTGACTATTTGACTATTATAGAAGATATTAGGCTAATGATTTCTTCTTTCAATTCTTGCCAAGTTTTGTACTCCGAAAGAGAAAGCAATAAGTTGGCCCATAAACTTACTGCTTTCTCTTTTAAATCTGATGTTGGCGTCTATTGGTACGAATGTACTCCTATATGGGCTTGTATGAACTGATGTTTATTCGATGAATGCTTTCGTCGTTTGTAAAAAGAAAAAAAAAAAAAAAAAAAAAAAAAAAAAACTGTAAAAAGCAAAATTGTGTCTGAGAATTTCCCGGTTACGATGGCGTGTTTACCGGCCGCCTGATTCGAATGCGTACGGCCCGGAATCTAACCATTTTTCTTTTTAAATCTTTTTTAGTGTTCGCATAAAGGCATCAGGAACCAGGAAGAGTGGAAAACAAAAAAGCTGCTTTACGAAGCAATCTGCAGCGGACTACGTACCTTAGTACATGGTTAGCTTCTCTTCCTCTTCCTTTTCCCTTTTTTTTTTTTTTTTTTTTCTTTCCTGATATTGCTCATTCTCGACTCAAACTCGGAGATGATTTTCTCTTTCTTTGCATGAATTAGGGTTCGAATACTTTAATTAAGCTATATTTAGTACTTTTTCAGCTAATTGCCTGTGCTGGAGGTGGAGGCTGTATGTATGGGGGGCGTTTTAGCTTTCATTTTTTTTTTTTTTGGTTCAGGCTGCTTCATCCACCTAGGGTCACTTTTCTCTCCTCCACATTGGGTTTCAGGTCTGGTTTTGGGAGTGCATGGCTTCTGTCCAGTAACAGGGCTCCTTTTGAACCGGTTTATAGTATTGTGATGGTTAACAGTAATTCACTTCTTCTTTAATGAATTAAGGCGTTTCTTGCTCGACTAAACTATTTGGTATTTCATAGAGCCATCTGCACACATTGATCTACAACTTAAGTTTATTTTTCAAAGAAAGTGAATAGAGTCTAGTCTGCATTTGTAGGAAAATGGAAGTTAGTTTTCATATTGTTTTGGAGGATGTGTATACGTGTGGAAGTGGAACTCTGCAATCGAAAACGGGAACCTTTATCACTGTAGTTACTTTTTTAAATATTTAATTTGATTGTGAAGAAACTATTAATAATTGCTACAATTAAGCCTAGTGGTTTTTTGCTGCAGCAGCCTTGGTATGTCAGACACTTTTAGCGTTCTGGACACTTCAACTGAATGCTTTATAGGAGAACAACCGGATTCTTTTGGCTTCTTTTTACACGAGTTAGCTGAAGTTTTATCTCAAGATGATCACTTTCTGCCATTCTTGCCTCAAGATTCTACGTCTGGAATTGACAGGGACAGCAGCTCTACCCAGAATGACGGCAATACCAATACCAATACCAATGTGGATTGTCAAATTAGAAAGTCTGAGGCCTCATTATTTTGTGGTGCAGTAGGAGCAAATCTTTCTGATTTCAAGAAAGAAAGATTGAGATCAGTGCTTCATCTGAGCCTTTTCACTTTTACTCAAAAAGTTGATGAGGTATGACCTATATGTGTCTTCCACTCATCCTGGTTATCAAAGTATTCCATTGGGAGCTATTCTGTAGCTGAAAATTCTCCAAGTCATGCTTTTCAATCTGCTTAGCAGCTATGACCTTGACATGCATTATATTTTTGTAATTAATATATCACCATACCATAGAACCTAGAATTTTGTAACTCCCATGTTTCTGCTACCCTATTACATTATCCCCAGTTGAAGTAAGAAAATGAGTGATATCCACCTCTTCGACCTGTAAGTTTCATTGTCGGTTAAAAGGTATAATATTTCATTCTTGGCTTCTTTGGTTTATGATCTCCTAGGTTTGTATGCTTACCATAATGCTTTCCTCACCGCAAGTTCATTTTCCCAGATGGTTAATCCTGTTCGGAATGCATGTCGGATGCAATCTTGTTTGAGAGACAACAAGAGTATATCAAGTCTCAATAGTAAATCAAATAAGTTGGGCGATGACCATCATCCTCAAAAGAAGCAAAAAGTATCAACTGTCTCTTCTGTAAGAATCCCTCGTGTGTGAACATCTAACCAAATCAATGCTTCAATTTTTTATTTTACTTTATGTATTTGGTTATTTTTGTTACATTATAATTTTCCAATATCCCATTTTAGCAATAGGTTGCAGCCTTTCCTATGATTGTTCATTGTTGGATATAAGTGCTGGATTTGCAATTTAATCCTTTTTTTCTGTTAATTTGTACATTGGCCAGTCCGTTTAGCTTATTATATCTCCTGAGGGGTCTAGTCAAGTTTTTTAGTCAATAGATTTTATGTCTTCTTCCTTGCAGTGGCGGACCCGAACTTTTTTTCAGCGGGGTCCATAAATATTTAACACGGTAAATAATTTTTTTCACGGGGTCCGAAATATTTTTCGTAGGTAAAATGTAGTATTTTTATTTTTAGCGGGGTCCGTGGACCCCTATATGTATAAGGTAGATCCGCCCCTGCTTCCTTGTAGTTGCTCCAATTCATTTCATATGATTGGAAGGCAGACTTGAGGCTACTTCGTAAAATCATTGATAGAGAGCTACTAGTGAATGAGAAGCACCGATTGATACGTTGAAGGCAAAATGCTTTCTATGAAGAATGTGAATTTCAAGTTTAGCCTCTTTCTTTTGTGGTGGCATTTTTTTTTGTGTGTGTGTGTGTATATGTCTCGTACGTATTGGATTCATTTTTTTGGTAGCTAGATATTGGAACTTATCTCCCTCTTTTTTTGATATGATTTGCCACCTCTCTTATACTTTCATGTCTTATTCTAGCGGCACATGTCATTACAAAACTTTTCATATAACTGATTCCTTTCAGACTGGGTTGTGATTTTATCAGTTCATTTTATGCTAGAAATATATATTGAGCCGTGTGCTTCTTGCGCGACATTATTTTCAGGATTCTTGCAAGAAACCGATTGGCGTTGGCAGTTCAGGGGAAGAAACACCTGATATGTGTACTACAAAATGTGAAGAGGGCAATACTATTGATTCCTCCACATTTTCAACTGCTTCCCATGGTTCTGAGGTTTTTGAACCTCTATACTCTTTTCTATCATAAGCTTGTTTTCTGTGCATTCGTATGTACATTTGTTTTTCCTATGGGGGTGGGGGTTTGTTTCTTAATTTTTTGAAATGCTTGCAAGCAAAGTAGACTGTGAAACATGACTACACTATCTTAGTCTGAAGGATTTAATCATTTACTGTGTTATGCATGTGTAGCTTATATTATGGTCTGTGTGAAAGCTACTTCACTTATCCCCTCAAAACTTTATAGAGTCTGTAACTCTCTGCTCTAGACTTCAATTTATGATTTTTTTTATTTTTTTTTAATTTATTGAGGACCTTTTAAAAAGTATGACATTTTTCTAAAGAGTTGCCACTTCTTCTCACTTCATGAGGTTTATTTTTCTTAGATGAATGATGATTTGCTGTACATGTTAAAAAAGGATTCTGAAATGGTTGAGAAATATGTGAAGACTTGTTCAGACGAGCTTTTTGAAACGGTATGCTTATCCATCTTCATCTTTAAGACTCCAAAATCACAGTTTCCCCCTGTGGGGTCTTATCAGATATATTAGTTCTCCCATAAATTATTTTAATTTACTGGCATCTATTCACATATAGATTTGTTACATGGAGCAGAAGCTTGAAGAATATATGGATTTAGTCATGTCTAAATGCAGGTACATTTCCTAAAATATGTAGGGCATTTTGGAAAGCCTATTTTGGTAGACGAGACATAACAAATACAAGTGTTTGGGTCAACAATCTTCCATTATGTATGGAGCATGCCATGAAAACGTTTGGAGCATTCTATTTTAATTTTATCTTCTTAGTAAGATTTCATATTGATGAACTTATGGGGGGGACATATCATACACGTTTCCTTGTTGGTGAAAGTTCATCTTGTTTAGATAGATGATGGACTAAAACGTGTGTCTATCCTTTTCACCACTAATTCATATTGTGTCCATGTGTTTCAATTCCTTGATATGGAGACTTTGATTTCTTTTTATCCTAGGAGAATGACATTGTTTTCTTTTATAAATTAGGTTTGATACTGCGACACTAATTTCACATCGGAAAGTCTTGTGGTTACTCCATGGATGTATTTATTTATGGGTTGATATATGTTGCTGCATGACTTAGTGTTATAGAGTTTATTTATTATGTTTTTTTCCCCTCACAAATTCTCACATTCATGGTTACGAATGCAAATACCAGGCCGATGACCTTGTTAGAGAAGCAAAAGCTTCGAGAAATGATCCAAGAGCTACCCCAAAAAAATATGGATAGAGCTGTGGAAATTATCAAGCGTGGTAAACCATTAGATACAAGTGCTGGGAAGGAGGAGATATTTGTTGACCTAGAGAATGAGGTAAGAAGAAGAAGAAGAAAAACAATAGTTTACATCTTTGGAACCTGCAGCGGGGGTTGTGGTGACAACTGAGACAAAATATATGAGATTTCATGACATTGTGTGTGTTTGTTTGTTTGTTTGTTTGTTTTTAGAACGAAGCAACACTTTGGAGGTTGTACTATTACGTGGAAGCTGTTGAAAACACTGGAAAGCTTAAGTGAGACGAGACGATGACATGAAGCTTTTTCACTGCACAGAGGTGGAGATGGAGGTGCCTGACAGTTTTGTGTGTGTATTAAGCAATGCAGCCTTTGTTGTCGATTGATCAGAGAGAAACATAGGCACTACAACAACAGTGGAATGAATCTCTAGGAAGGATGTTGACGGTCTATAATGTTGAAACCACATGTGACATATTTTTTATTTTGTGTTTTTTGTGGACTTAGCTACACTAATAATGTAGAACTCCTCAAAAGTAAAAATGCTACATTAGTGTAAATGCTTGTTGTAAAGGAATCATTAAGATTTGGTGGTAGAACAAACCTATGCATTTGATGTGCAGTGTCGATGTGTGATTTTGGGACTGAGAATAAATTTCCATGTCCCCTTTTCTTTTCTTTCCTTTTTTTTTTTTTTTTTTTTTTGTGTGGCTTTTACTCCCCTCTTCCTAAATGCATGGTTTTATCTGCCTTTCCCACTCCCCCATCTGGAAAAATAAAGACCTTTGGTTAGTTATTAAATTTAGTCTGTTTAGACGTAAAATATTTGCTTGTGATTAGTATTTGCGAATAAAATGGAGAGGTTGTGCATTATTATGAGTAATAATTTAAAAGAAGATTGTGAGATGTAACTCTGATCCATCTATTATAATATAGAGTAATGATATGGTGGCAGGCACCAATTATTCAGGATATGTGTCCTCCACTCCTCCCCTCCTTGAAAGAGAAATGAAAAAGGAAAAAAGAAAAAAAGAGACCGTAGTTATCTGAAAGTTACAACAATAAATCAAGAAAGAAAGAAAAAAAAAAAAAAATCATCCTCCATCAAACGGGTACGGGTTAGTTGTTCAAGGGGCGTCCGAATCTAGGACCACCAGCACCAGCCCTGAGACGCAGAGTATTGAGAGTGGTTGAAACATGAGATAATCTTGGATCATCCTCTGGTATCTCTCGTACCTGTCAGTAACATTCACACATCACCATTAATATTAATAATAAGGTGTTCCTCCTTCCTAAGAAGATGATAAGCAATTTTTGTTTAAACATGTCAACTTATCAACAAACCATTGAAGATTGCAATAAACGCTTTCCTTTCTTTCACTTGTGTATATATATTATATTAGCTACTAAGCTAAACTTGTATTTTGCCTAGGATTCGATCCGATTCTCATCTCCACTTTGTTTATTACTCACTAGACCTTGAATTATTCTTGGTAGGTTAGGTACTAGGTAGATTGGGGAGCATGCATACATTACATTCCATTCCATTCCATTCAAGGAGTGACCCCCCTAAAACCCCCACTAAATACTATTTTTATTTAAAACAAACAAACAAACAAAGAGAGAAAGAAACCCTTACTTTCAAACCATTGTAATACGCTTCAACAGCATCAAGTGATGGGACAGTCTTACGAGTTTGCAAAAGATCCCATATCATATTAGCCATGGTGTATCCACCATCCTGCAGCCAAACCATCAATTTAATACCTACTCTTCTTTCGAATTCCCCCAATGACAATTATAGATATGTGTTTTCGCAAGCACACACTTATTAGCCTAGTAGGAGGAGGGCCAAGAATTTATCGAAATAGGAATTCAACACAATAATAGTGGCATCTTTTTCTCTTCACTTACCTTTTCACCTGCAGCCACAAGGAGGAGGTCACTTCCCAATCTAGAATTCAGGAAAAAGTTCCTAGAGCTCATTTCATTCTGAATGCAACACCAAATGGATATCGTTAACACACTTTTTTAAGCGTAAATCAGCAACATCTACATGGCTTTGTAATATATATACAAACTTGACATAGGATACTATACCAGTGCATCCTGAGCAATCTGCATTCCCCTGGGGGTATATCCAGTCATTGCACCCACTATAAGACTCTACAAACACACCACATAGGTCAGATTAAAATATAAAATAAAATTATCTTCATACACAGAGCATCAATCAAAGCAGTAAACGTGCACCGTGCACTAAAAAAAAGACATCAAGGTGCAAATGGATCAAATCAAACATAAGGCCAAGGATAAAAGGCTGATACACATGAAGACGTAGTAGATGAATCCAGAATCAAGTCCTCATTGTAAACGTTCAAAATATGAAGAATCCAGAATTAATTTAAGTCCTCAAAAGATGGAGCAGTTTACAAAACCAGTAGAAGAAAACGGATAACTAAAAGGCGCATTTGTCAATCTTCAAAACCTTTGTTTTAAGCAAGAAAGAGAAAAGGCCGAAGGAAGGGCAAGCAATGTCCTTTTCATAATTAGTATTGTGCCTATGGCAATACAGAACACCATCTAGCATCTACAGAGGCAAGTACAGATCAAGCAAAGTACACATACTGTAAGAATTTATGGCTTTCTAATAACTCCCTTAGTTAGTCCTTTAATTAGTGCTGACTATGCTATTAATTAACCCTAAGTTTATCTTTTCATTTAGCTTCTAAGAGGGCTGTTTTTCCCTCTCTTTTCTGCCTTTTTCTCAATGTGTCCCACTGTCCAACTAGCCGTTGGAACAGTGTTTTCTGGACACATTATAGCCGTTGCAAAGCCTCTCCTATTCTATAAAGGAGAGGCCTTGTTGTATCTTTTCTTTAATGAGCTTTCTATTATAATAAACAAGAATACTTTCCTCATTGCTTTAATTCTTACATGGTATCGAGTTGTAAGGCTCTTTTCCGGAAGAAAAAAAATTCAAAAAAATCTTTGTTCTTTTTATTGATCAATGACTGAATCTACCACCTCTCGAGAACTTCATAATCTCGGGAGAACTTCAAAACATTCAAGCTTGCATGGAAAAAACTATCTCAAATGGTCCCGGTTGTCAAAACCTTCTTGAAACGTAGAGGCAAACTAAGCCATCTTCGAGAACAGTCTGCTAAAGATGACCCCAAGTTTGCTACTTTGCTAGCCGGGATGAGAACGATTCAATGGTGATGTCTTTGGCTCGGAACTCCATGATTCCAGGATCAATGATACTTGCATGTTCTTGTCTTCGGCTCGGGAAATTTGGGACATAGTCAAGCTAACCTACTCCAAAGTTAATGAACCGTTGGAACAAGTGTTTCTGCTTTTTCCTTTATAGCCGTTGGCATCCTCTCTATAAATTGGAGTGTGATTGTCTTTATGTTGTAATGAGCTTTCTATTCTATAATAAAAGAATACTTTCCTCATTGCTTTGTCTCTTTACAATATTGCTAGGGCTCTCTTATTTCGGATGAATCTACCTAAAAGCTATTGGGGAGAAGTAGTTCTTACAACTCGCTCATCTCATCAATAGACTTCCTACAAGGCATCCGGAAAGAGGAGCCCTAGGGCTGTTTTCCCTCTTTTCTCGCCTTTTTCTCAATGTGTCCCACCGTCCAACTAGCCATTGGAACAGTGTTTTCTGGACACATTATAGCCGTTGCAAAGCCTCTCCTATTCTATAAAGGAGAGGCCTTTGTTGTATCTCTTCTTTAATGAGCTTTCTATTCTAATAAACAAGAATACTTTTTTCATTGCTTTAATTCTTACACATACAGACATTTAACAGTAAGAAACACACACATTCTCTGCTTTAAAGTTAACTTACCACATACAGATCAGCATTAGGTGGCTTTCCTGAATTTATGTATTCTTCAAATGTTTGAAGGCCGTTCTCTATATATCCGGAATGAAGATAGCACCTGTGTCAATGAGGCAACCAAGCACGCCGTAAGTTATATTATGATGGGGTAAACCAAGCTTTTAAAAGTCATGTAAACCAAGGATTTTGAAGTGAAAGAAGAACAAGCAAAATGCGATCATAGAACCCGCCAAAGCCGGTATGTGCAGTTCATTGCATCTCTAGGAAATCATGAAAGTTGTCAAGGCTCTAGACGAAGCCTAGGTGAGCCTAGGTCGTCTGGTCACCTAGGGGATCTCCTGACACTCAGGCAAGGAATGCTACAAACACTTAAAAACTGTATTATAGAAGAATGAAACAATACAATAACTAGCTCCATGTGTGAATAACAATTAACAAACACACTTTATCAATCAAAAGATGAAAGAAAAGCAAGAGAATCAATATTATCATAATACCCTAAAAAAAAAAAGTTTTATCATTATAATTATCACACTATCACCGAACCACTCCATGTGAATTGGATATGAAACATGTTAGAAAAGTTGAAATTCTGGAAGGTTGATTTTCAAGGAGAGATATTAGGAGGAATATTAGCCCATGATTTATGCCCCTAGATTGTGCTATTACATTCCTTGTAATCACTCTTGACGTTGATCGGGATTCAAGGGACCTTTGGGGTGCCATCAGCCTAAATCAGAATCTGGAAAGCTTCAAACTGGAGATGCATCAGGCTGTTCGTGAGTTGAGACTCGAAAACGTCAACACCAGATCCACCCAGTACCAAGTGGCGCGAGAGGTCACTCGTATGCCATTAGGGGCAGCTGGGGTACCGTACATTCATCGGAAAAAGACAAGGCTGCTAATCGAGAAACCCTACACCGAGAAGCACCCAGAAGGGTGTCGAGATTGAGGGATAATCTAGGGAGACCCCCAGACTGGAAAGATGAAAGTTCTGACTCAGATATCCATGCAAATGAGTGGGAAAATTGCGAAAATGAGGAGCCTAAGTTTCACTCGCGTCAATAGAGGTGGGTGAGTCAAGGAAGAGGCCGTTATTTCAGGCTCAAGATGGAGATTCCATCTTTTGATGGGACGCCTCATATGGAAGACTTTATGGACTGGCTTGACAGTATTGAAGACTATTTCGAAGGTATGAACCCTCCTGACCACATTAGGTGTAAGCTCGTTTCTTATAAGATGAAAGGGGGAGCTAGGACTTGGTGGAAACAACTGCAAAATAGTAGGGTTTTGACGGAAAAGGGGAGAATTAACTCATGGACCAGGATGGGGCAATTATTGACTACTAGATTCCTACCTTCAGACTATTCCAAGCAGATAATGTTGGAATTCCTCAACTGCAAGCAAAATGGCAGGTCTGTGAGGGATTACACCAATGATATTATGATTTCCATCGATTGTGATCTAGGACGACTACACATGAGGAAGAAGAGGTGTAGATAGCAAGGTATGTTAGTGGCTTGGGAGAAGAATTACAGGAAAAGTTAGAATTGACCCCTATCTGAAGTCTCCATGAGGCCATTAATCAGGCTCGTACAGCTGAGAAACAAGTACAGAGGAAGACAACTAAAGCCCACTCATTGAAGAGACTCTTCCCTGGGAGTAGCAGTCCGGTCCCTATGAGCTCCATTCAAACCAAAGCCCCGGAAGCAGGGAAAACCAATAAGCCCAAAACACTCAAACCTAGTGACAACAAACCTCCAGATCCTTAGTCGCAGATCCGGCTATCTTCAGAGCTCATTTTAGCCATCAATGAGCTAAGGGAAAACCTAAGCTCTGATACCAAATGATGCAAATAAAGAGATAAACACAAGAGCTAATCCGAGCTCTAAGATTTCATTCATAAAAGAGGAATAAGGATTACATTATGTGACTTACCAACCAAGGACCTAAGCTATTTATAGGCTAAAAAAGCCCATTTCAGTAATAAAAGAAACATACATAATAAAGCCCAAATACCTATCCACTAATTAAAACAAGAACAAAAATTAGTCTAATATTGATGTCATACAACACTAATTGTGTTAATTGTATATGTGGATGACTTATGCTTACAGGTAATGATCCAGAAGAAGCAAAACAGGTTAAAAGAAGGATATCACAAGAGTTTGAGATTAAAGATGCTGAGCCTCTAAGATATTTCATTGGCATGGAAGTAGCCAGATCCAAGAAGGGTTTTGTCATATCATGGAGAAAATACATCCTTGTCCTCTTAGAAGAAACAGGAATTACACAATGTAAACCCTTTAGAACTCCAACGGAGTTCAATATGAAACTTGGAGATATCAAAGATGAAGCTCCAATTAACAGGGAGAGATACCAAAGATTGGTTGGAAGACCGATTTAACTTACACACACCAGGCCAGACATCACCCGTGATGTACGTGCAGTGACTCAGTGAGCCAGTTCATGCACTCACCAACCGAGAAGCATATGGAAGCTGTGTACAAAATATTGAAGTATCTCAAAGGAACTCATGGACGAGGGTTTCCCTTTCAAAAAACAAGAAACGGAAGGGTGGTTGCCTATGTTGATGCGGATTGGGGGTCATGTACCAAAGATAAGAGGTCCATCTCAGGTTATTGCACATAAGTGTGGGGCAATCTGTTGACATGGAGGAGCAAAAAACATAGTGTTGTTGCTTGTAGTAGTGCAGAGGCCAAGTTTAAGGCCATGGCCCAAGGGGTATGTGAAGACCTATGGATAAAACGTGCACTAGAAAATCTTAAAGTGCCGTGTGATCTTCCTATACGCCTTTATTTGACAATAAGGCGGCAATAGATATTGCAAATGATCCCGGTCAGCATGATAGGACCAAACACATAGCAATAGACAAGCATTTTATTAGAGAAATTGGAAAGTGGAAAATTTTGTATCCCATTTTTGCCATCAACTAAACACACAGCAGAAGGTTTGAAAAAGTCTCTTGCTGGGCCAGAATTCAACTCATTTGTAAACAAGTTGGGCATGATAAATATCATGCTCCAACTTGAGGGGGAGTGTTAGAGATATTAGTACCACGTGCTAATTGTGCTTTTATTTTTTGTAACTGTCATGAGTAATAGGTATTAATTGTGCTAGACTCAAGGGATTTGATTAGATATAGAGGGAAATATTTTGTGATAATTTCCTTCCATAATTAGCGGAGATCTGATTTGATGATTAATAGGAGGATCTGGTTGATTCAATCCCGACTTTTTCTCTCAAGTATAAATAAGTCCATTTCGGACTCACAAATCAATGAAAAATAACTTCATCTTTTTTTATCTTTTTCCTCAAAATCTAAACATTCTGAGAACCTCACTATAAAATGGTATTGATATTACGCCAGCACCCTATGACTTAATGGCATTTCCGGTAACAGCCAAGAGATTAGATTTTTTAATCGTTTTAGAACACCCAATAAATTTCTATATCTATATCTATATATACACACACACAAACACATGTGAATCCCACTACATAGAATGTATTCAATCAAAGCAAGACAAGAACCTACCAGGAAATGAGTGCTTCACATGTATAGTCAACAGAACAAGACACATGCAAGTACAAACACAAAGCTTTAAAAACAAGTTAACAGGGCCAATCCATTGCATTGCACTAGTTAGTCTGCATGCAGGTCTCTACAATATGATTTCCAAGATGATGGACTACCTCATAATTTGGATCGTCATGTATACATCAGGCACCTTACCATCCTTCTTGAACATATCCATAAGAGTTTCCATTGCCTGCCAAGAGAGAAAGAAGTCAAATATATAAAAGATCAACAAAAACTTTACTACTAACAATGATTATTATATGTCTGTAATAAGCTTAAGGCAATCCAAGATCTACATTATGTTACACACTAAAATCTTAGCATGAAACTACTGGAATACTAACAATTCCTTCAATTACTTCCATGTGACATTTCCATTTGCACATTAAAAGGGGGAGCATTCTGATGCATGGAAGGATCCTGCGTGTACATATTCAAGGAAGGTCAGGAGATTTAAGCCCGATGCTCACAACATTACCATATAATAGAGTTAGCTACATCTACCCACGGTTTTCTGTATTCCTATGCTTTGTCCAAAGTACCTTTTTCCCTCCACATCAATCCATATAATGAAACTTTTGCTCCACCAAATCCAAAGACAAAGAAAACAAGGAAGACCGATTCCAAAAAGGTTTTAAGAAATTAAAGCACAATAATACCCAAATTGAATACCTGAACATTCTTCATGTCTGCAAAAGCATCTAATGCAACATGATACACAGTAAATTGCCTATTGAAAAAAACACCACGCCGACGAACATAATCCATAGTAGGTATGTTGTACAATTCTTCTTCAGTAACGTTCATCATGACATTTTGAGCAGTGGCATTTGACTGGTCTGCAGGTTGCCAGCCCTTGGATTGCTGAACTAGATCGATTATCTTCTCCAAAGGAAAGCAAACATTTAGGCATTTTCCAAAGATCCATTAGAAGGAAATAAATGAATGTATCTTACTTTTAAGGCTAAATCATCTGTAACAGGTTTCTTATTCTTGTGGGCAGCTATGAGTCCCGCATAACAAAATTTATTCAAATCAAGACCGGCTGCTGTCATATCCCCAACAATTGCATGCCTGAAAATAAACAAGCGTTGATGATATATTGATATTTGTATCTAGAAAGAATTACATATATATGACAAAAATATATATATTGATTGGCCAAAATGTTAGATTCCTCTATTGAGCTTTGTATACTGTACTAAAGTGTTGAATAAGCCCAAACTCATATAAGAGGAGGGGCCTCGACCTCAAAATCAAGGCTATGAGGTGAGGGAAGCACATCTCTTGATATAGTGGGTGAAACAATACTAAGTGCCCAAAGTGGGACAGCTTTATAGGCCCATCTCAGGTTGTTCCAAGAATTCTGAGAAACCTACAGAACAGTCCTGGACAAGGCCTTCTCTTCAAGAAGAATGCCGAGAAAGAAGTTCAGGTTTTCACCGATGATGATTGGGCTGGATCTGCAAGTGATAGAAGGTCAACCACAAAGCTACTTGCTCTTATGTATGGGGCAATTTGGTCACTTGGAGAAGCAAGAAACAGCATGTGGTCTCTCAGACTCAAAGTGGTGCTGAAGCTGAAGTTCGTGCTCTTACATTGGGGATATGTGAAGGATTGTGGTTCAAGAGAGTCCTCACCGAAGTTCTAGGATGTTCAAAGAACCCTACTCAACTATTATGTGACAATATTTCAGCTATCAACCTTGCTGAAAAGCCTATACACCATGACAAGACTAAACATGTTGAGATTGATCGGCAATTCATAAAAGAAAATGTGGAGAATAAAGAAATTAACCTGTGCTACATTCCTTCTAAACATCAAGGGGCTGACAACTTCACCAAATCTGTTCTGGTTCACATCTTTCAGAACCTTTCCAGCAAGTTTGGTTGTTTCAACATTCACAACCAAGCTTGAGGGGGTGTTGAAATATAGGTTAAATATTATATTCTTATGATATTATATATAGTCTGATATATTATTATTATTATTGTTATATTATTTTCCAGTTAATAGCCGTCGTTGTGTAATCATTAGGTTGTTTTTCTGTCTGCTTGGGGCTTGTGTTAATCCCTTTAATAGCAGTCGTTAGTTAGAGAGTTATCTGCTCATTAATGTGTCCAGCTGTGCTAGCTGCCCGTAGTTGTATATATTGACCTCTAAGGTCCTTTCCGTATAATGAGAATTCTTTTCTCTTCTATTCTCTCTACTTACTTTTTACAGATTGTCCCCCTTGTCTACGACTTTCCTATTTTCTAACTTCCTTCTGAAAAATCTTCTCTGAGATTTGGCAAAGGCTTCATTGCCATTATTCTCCCTCAAACATCATCCAGATTTTTATTCAAACCCAATAAAATCTTAATCACTCTTTTTTGTTACAGGATTTTAGAGAAAAGTACGCTATCTTGAGGGCACTTCCAATCATGATTTTAAAATACATCCAACTGCTGCCAATATTTTGAGAGTGCAGTGAAGTATTGAGTTATTGTTTGTTCTCCCGGCTTGAGATCATGGAGGATAGACTCAATCTAAACAACTCCGAAGTCCGAACTGTTGTCTCGAAGTGGAATATGTTGTCTCATATAGGAGAAAATTTTCTCCGGATTCATGGAATCTACAAGCCATGACATGATGAGGTTCTCATCCTTCCATCTCCCATATCCTGGATCGTTCTTTCGGGTGTAGGAATTTCTCATGTTTGGTATTCTTCCTTCCCTCTTCCACAGATGGACATTCTAACGGGACTACGACCATCGTAAGCAAGTTTGTCCTTTCAGATTGTGGGTGGTAAATGGAATTGGGACGGTTTCAGGATTTCCTGCATTGTTTGAATCTGTTGCAGGATTGGAGGGTTGACTGTTTTCAGGTGTGGAGCATGAATGTTCATTGTCCATGTCTCCGTATTTGACCGTGGTTCCTGCTGAATTACGGGCGGAAGTTTTTCAGAGCCCTAGGCTCTGATGCCATGAAGAATTTCTTGATATTACGATTTCTAATTTCACAATGGAGTTGACACAGTATTTAAAGAATGTAAAGCTAAAATAAAGTCCAAACAAACATTCAAGATTTAAACTCCTAACAGAATAACAAAAATACAGCACCTAACAACTTTAACATGTTTAACTCCCTGATTTTGAGGGATAAAAATCAACAGATTCTTCACCTAAAAAAGAAAATGATAGAATTGATTATAAGTAAAATAACAATAATACCAACAATCATAATAATAATAATGAATTATAAAGATCATGAATTATAAAGATCATGATAATGATGATAATATCAGCCACTTATTACAGATGACCGCCACATGATTAAGGAGATGAAGTTTAATTCTCAGGCCCTTACTACTAGTTGTCAACAATACTGGCGATATTAAGAAGCCTACAATGATGAACTACAGATAAGAATAGCTTACACTCTGTCTAGACGGCCAGCAGCTGCACATGCGTTAAGTAGACAGACATAGGTTTGAAGGGTAGGTTTCACGCCATAGATCTTCATTTCTTCCAACAGCTTCATAGAATAAATAAGCCCAAGGAAAATTTCAGTGGATGGCTAAAGACTCATTTCCATGTACTGATGTCAGCATTGAATGCTGTGAAATTAAATTACCTGGGTGGCCTGGTCTGAATCCTTGGCCCTTCCACAAGTTGCAATAAGGAAGTTATATAGTTCCACCTAAGAATAATTTAGAAAAGAGACATTTAAAGAATTAGAAAAAGATAAGCAGGTGTTCCATAACCTCACCATCAGCAAAAGGGCTATGAAATATAGCTAAGAAAACTCATAACCACGAGAATTTATGCCCATTTTCATAAACCAAATGCATTCAAGTCATGCTTATTTTGAAAAGGCAAAAAAGGAAGGTTCAAGCAAGCATCTACTTAACAGACTGTTAACTACGGTTTGAAGACTGAGGCTTTCTGTTTGGGATGCGATTCTGGAATGGCTTTTGACTGAAGATTGGGAAACTCCATCTCAAGAGAAGTAGGTTTAGCTGAATGTTGTCGTGACGCTCTGGTTGCTTTGGTTGCTTTGGTATAGGTTTATGCATGGATTCAGTCAGCGAAAGTCCAAAACACTCAATACCAACATGTCGTGATCGGTTAGGCTTGGTTTATTTTAAGCAGTGGTCTGCTACACATGATGGGAGAGAGGCAAGTACAGCCAATACAGCCTATACTTAGAAAAAGAGTCAGTAGCCTACCATGGAGATATGCAACTGCATACGAATGTACACTAGCAGCTGGAGGAGGATTAAAAAGGCCAAGCTAACCTGGGAATAGTGTGTCAAATTTTATACTGGCCAGAGAATTTCAGTAGCTGCTTTTTTATTCTATACACAAAATGTTAATAGACTAAGGTACTTTGTAGTGAAGACTGTATAATTCTCAATTTATTTTCTCAACAAAACTGTTGTGGATAACACTTTGCCTTGGGAAACCACTAAGTAACAAGAAAAAGAAAAGAACAAAAAGTTCACAAAAAACTTCAATCCATGCATCAGACTCAAAAAAATTGAAATGATTGGTACAACCAGGTTGGAAAATATTAAAGAAAAGAACAGCGTGACCAACTGAATTAATAATCCTAAGTAATCCCCCACCCCACCCCACCCACCCCCAAAAAAAATCCTTTATTTTTAGCTTTGGCTGAGATTATTTCCACCAAGTTTAATGTGTATGTTGCTTCACGAACAGTGAAGCAAAGGTGATGGAGAAGTAGAATCATTGGTAAAAATAGCCTTCCTTGTTTTTTGCTTCTCTGCTCTCACAACCAAATGAACTTCCAGGCTAGTCTTAAAAGATAAAGTTAGAACACATGCACACAGACAAAGCAAATTATGAAAACAAATACTTTCAGCATCCAGCATGACATCAGAGAAACGAAGCCCTATAACAGTACAATTGACCAGCTGCGACAGACATTAGCGAATGCCAACAAAAAACTACTGAGGAAGAATTTAGCACACAGTCTAGATACTCCTTTATGTAACATAGGGATACAAATTTATACCCAGAAAAGATAAAGCATTGGATAAAAATGTCAAGACAGAGGAGGGAAAATGTAGTAAAAAATACAAGGGAATTACATTAGGGAGCAAACCCATGATTTTCATCTAGATACTCCTTTTTGTAACATACAGCCTAGATATTCCTTTATGTAAGATAGGGGATACAAATCTGTACCCGGAAAAGATAAAGCTTCGGATAAAAATGTCAAGACAGTAGAGGGAAAATGTAGTAAAAAAAAAACAAGGGAATCACATTAGGGAGCAAACCCATGGTTTTCATCTCATCCCGAAAAAAGAAAGCATCTTGCAAGCGATCCCCCCTCATGGTTCCAACAAGAAGGGAATGGAATGTGTCTGTCTCTGGCTTAACCCCATCCAGCATCATATCGTCGTACGCGTCCCTCAGCAAATAGTACCTAATATAAAGAGTCAGAATATCAAAATGTGCAATACAAACAAGAAGGGAACCCAGAAAAAAGTATGAGAAAGCTGGGACACCTTCGCTGAGAGGTTAAGGAGGTAATGACGGTGTTATATTCAGATTCATTGCCGGCGTAATTTCTCTTAGCATACTCTTCAGCCGACGCCGCAAAGTTTCTAACCCCGGTTGTTACAGTTCTCGCAGCTCGGACAGCCGAGTGGCGGTGCCCTGCGAATTGGGTAGTAGGAAAAATCAAATCAGTGAACGATGCATAGGAGGATCAACAGGTGTTGATGGAAAGCTGCGAGGAAGTGGAGTGGTTACCTGCGAGAGCTTGCAGAAGTTTCATGCTGCTAATGTAGGCAGAGGTCACCGGTTACCAGTCACCGGAACCGGAAGAAGTGTTGGGAATGGAGTAAATGGTGCAGCCACAAAAGCTTCCAGCCGTGTGTCCGAGTAATAAACAAAACAAAACCCTGCTTGTCTCAGTCGGGGTTTTATCGTATTGGCAGAAAGAAAGGGAAAGAAGACGCGAGAAAAACTAACCAAAAACTAACTAGCGGCGTTACTCTCTTTGTTTTGTTTTTTTTTTTTTTTTTTTTTTTTTTGGTTTTTTTGAAAGTTTATTTGTTCTTTTTTATTTTTTCTTGTAATCAAAGTGCATCGTTTTTGGTTTTTTTTTTTTTTTTTTGAAAATAAGTGCATCGTTTTTATAAATGGCTAACGAAATGTTCGATCTTAAGATTTTTTTTATTTTTTTTATTAAGAAGAACTTTTATTAAATTTATGAAAGAGTAATGATACGGACAAATTACTTGCGCACAACGAGTGATACAACGAAAGATCTGCAAGACTGTTGATAATAATACATCTAAATTAATCGGATGTAAATCTAACATGATCAACGACTGCATCTTCGTTATGTTATTCGTTGTCTGCCACGACCGTTGTCTTTATATCATTACTCTTTATGAAAATCCACAAGTGGTACCGTAACGCTCCGTTCCGTTCCGACACCGAGTTCTTATCCGAAAAGGAACGTTCAAAGACGTATAAAATAAAAATAAATTCACTTTATACGTAAGCGCTCTACTACGTCGTATCAAAAATAAGCCAACGGAAGCAAAAGACTCGGGTATAAAAATTCCAACATCCAAGAATAGAAATGAAATCTAAAGAAAGAAATGTAATTTATTACATTCAAGGAAAGTACGAAATCCAAAAGAAATGTAACGATGCTACAGTCTCGAAAGACTAAAAGTCTAATATTGTCTAATGAAGGATAACAAAATAATAAAAGTAAAGTCTTCAACGAGGCATCTTCAAACGTCATCATCGAACTCCTCCTCGTAAACATTATCTACTACCGTTCGTCTTCTCATCCCCAAACACATAGAAAAACATGTATTTGAGGTAAGTACAACGTACGTAATAAGAAAGAGAAACTATGACAACAACTATAATTTATAAAGTAAAGATAATTAAAAGTTTAGTTGATTACGTGTGACCGACTCAATCTAGGGTTCATTCCGTGTCCATCAACATGAATTGACTAACCGTTTCTACTTAACTTATATATGTTACAACCGTACTCAAGGGCACTACGCCTGATGTATATCCGCCAGGAGATATCGATTGCAACATATTAGTGGATCACACCAATATCCACGGAGGCTAGAATAGGTAGGCTCCGATAGTACGCACACCTCGGCGGAGTCCCCCGAACTTGTGGTTCTTTTGACTACGGGTTCTTCCACCTTCGAGAGGTAGCACACACATCGCGATATAGGCGGGTGCCTATCCAAGAGAGACATGTTGTTTAATCTTTTACTAGTCAAGTACGTATTTTATTAGGATGATTAACTAACCACCTAAGTGTTTCCAATCAATCTCCCTCACCTTAACTACTCTCTTCCCCGACCACTCGTACACCGACAAGGCCTAGCAATTACACGTACAAAGTGATGAATGCTAATTCATCAAAGCACAAGCCTATCATGCTCTTCCGACGGATCCGAACTTCAACTCCTTTTAAGAGTACATTCGGTGTTTTAACCGAACGAATCGAAGCTCAATTCGGGCTTGTTCAAGGTTATACAAAGCTAACATATCACGTTTAAAGGTTTAGAAATGATAAAACGTACTTATAAGGCCGAACAACAACCTAACGCCCGTTTAAAGACATGGACGCCCGTCGGAGCCTACGGACGCCCGTCCACTTTCCCCAGACGCTCGTCCACCCTAAGACAGCTACAACCTGAATGTAAAATAACACCTTAGACGCCCGTCTACCAAAAAAAGTTACATCCTGTATCAAAAATCGAACCTCAGACGCCCGTCTGACTATTTCAAACGCCCGTCCGAGATACTAGGGTTCCGTCCGCCCGTCTGCCTGCAGACGCCCGTCCGCCTGGGTTTTTCCCAAAACGCTAACATTGTCAAGACTCGATTTCCAATACGTTTCTGACCTATTTGGCATCGAATTAAACACAGAAAAACGTAGAAAACTATATCTAATCAACCGTAGCATCTATGATCCTTCGATCAACAAAAAAACACATCTTTTACTAACATCTACAAGTCTCCAAATCACAATCTAAACTTTACGAATTACAACCGAAATCATAGGAAGAGTTTCTTACCTAATTGCGACCACAAAACCGATCCAAACAAATTTGAAAGTCTGCAGCTCTTCCCACAAAACTGATATCCACACGATGTGCTCCTCACAACGGTTCCAATCCTCTACTCTGATCTGGAAACGGTCAAGCTTTCCTTTAGAATTTGTGAAAACTCTTCTAACCCTTTTCTCCTCTCAAAACTTGCGCACAGGAGAAGAACGTGAAGACTGAATTTTCTGATTTAATTAGGTTATGGGGATTATTGTGTGTTAATTTTCCTTAAATACATATTCCAAATTAATCCCTTTTACCATAATCACCCTTAATTACCAAAAATCATATTTATCCCTTTAATTATATATATATAACTCGAATATATATATATATATACACTCCAATAATTACTTAACTCCCATAAAAGAAAAGAGATAATAATATTTCGTTTTCGCAAAATGACACGTCTGCCCTTTCCCGAAAATCGGAATCTTACATTCCTCCCCCCTTAAGAGGAGTTTCGTCCTCGAAACTAGAACATACCTGGTAGATCCACGAACTCTTGAAATTCACTGATCATATCACCTTCAACCTCCCAAGTTGCCTCCTCGGGTGAATGATTACTCCACTGAACCAAAACCAAAGGAATCATCCTTCTCTTAATCATCTTTTCCTTCCGGTCCAAGATCTTGATCGGTCTCTCATCATAAGCAAGATTGTCTTGTAGAATCTCCGGATCAATGGTAGTTTCAACATCATTCCTCGTCGACACTTCTTCAACATTGAAACGTGAAACACATTATGGACCCTTGACATCGATTCCGGTAACTTAAGCTTGTAAGCTAACGGTCCAATCCTTTCCGGAATCTCAAACGGGCCAACATACCTTGGACTTAGCTTTCCTTTTGTCAAAAGCGTTTCACTCCCTTCATCGGCGAAGCTCGCGGATACACTCTATCACCGACTTCAAACTCAAGCGGTCTTCTTCTAACGTCGCCCAACTTTTCTCGCCCGTCCCGTGTCGCCTTCGCATTCTTCTTAACCAACCGAACTCTTTCCTTAGCTTGTTCAACCATTTCCGGCCCCGTAACTGTCTTTCCCCGACTTCATCCCAAAACAACGGCGTTCTACATTTCCTTCCATACAACACTTCAAACGGCGGCATGCCTATACTTGCATGATAACTATTATTGTAGGCAAATTCTCGCTACCGGTAGGTAGTCATCCCATGATCCACCTACTTCCAAAACACAAGCTCTTAGCATGTCCTCGAGTGTTTGGATGGTCCTCTCGCATTGTCCATCCGTCCGAGGATGAAAGGCCGTGCTCAAATCTAACTTGGTTCCAAAGGCTTCTTGTAAACTCTTCCAAAACCGATCGACGAACCGACTATCTCGATCCGAGACTATAGAGATAGGAACTCCGTGTAACTTCACTATATTATCCAAGTATAGTGTCATCATCTTCTTCAAAGGCATATCAACCTTATATGGCAAGAAGTGGGCAGATTTGGTCAATCTATCCACAATTACCCAAATCGCATCGTGTCCTCCTCTTGTCTTAGGTAGTCCGGTGATGAAGTCCATTGTGATCTTATCCCATTTCCATTCGGGAATATCTAAGGGCTTAAGCATTCCCCCGGTCTTCTATGCTCGCCTTCACCTTCGACGGATGTCACATTCTCGCTACGAACTTGGCTATCTCTACCTTCATCGAGGGCCACCAAAACCTTTCCTTCAAGTCTCGATACATCTTAGTAGCACCTGGATGAACTGCAAAAGCAATCCTATGTGCTTCTTCCATAACCCTCTGTCTTAAGTCGCCAACATTAGGTACACACAAACGATCCCGGTACCAAAGGTTCCCATTCTTGTCTAACGCATAACCCACCGTAGGCTTCTCTCTGCAACTCGCTTCAAATCAACCAAAGCCGGGTCGTCATCTTGCTTTTCCCGAATGTCATCCATCAACTCCGATATTGCTAACAACGGCGCCACCAGCTGTCGTTCCTCAATCTGATCAAACCTGCCGATTTCCAGTCCATCTAACTTTTCTGCCACATCTTCGACACTCGAAACTCGCAAATACGGTTTCCTCGCTTAAAGCATCCGCCACTACATTGGCTTTGCCCTGGATGGTACCGAATATCCAAATCATAGTCCTTCACGAACTCCAACCATCTCCTCTCGTCTCATATTCGCATTCTCTTGTGTGAAGAAATACTTTAAACTTTTGTGGTCGGTGAAGATCCTTGCCTTAACTCCATACAAGTAGTGCCTCCAAGTCTTTAATGCAAACACTACCGCGCTAACTCTAAGTCATGTGTCGGGTAGTTCTTCTCATGCACCTTCGCCTGTCTAGATGCATAAGCAATCACTTTTCCTCCCCGCATCAACACACAACCTAAACCCTGTCCCGAAGCATCTGTGTAGACATCGTAGTTATCTAAAATCTCCGGAACTGCCAAAACTGGGGCTGTAGTCAACCTATCCTTCAAGGTATGAAAAGCTGCATCACACTCGCTAGTCCATTCGAACTTCACATTCTTCTGTGTAAGTTTAGTGAGTGGAGTAGCTATTTTCGAAAAGTCCTGTACGAACTTCCTATAGTATCCAGCCAAACCAAGAAAGCTCCTTACTTCTGAAACCGTAGTAGGTTTAGGCCAATTCTCAACTGCCTCTATCTTTGCTAGGTCAACTTGTATGCCATCTCCAGAAATGACATGTCCCAAGAAACTGACTTGCTTCAACCAAAAGTCACACTTAGAAAACTTAGCAAATAACTGGTTCTTCTTCAAGGTATCCAACAATATCCTTAAGTGTTCCTCGTGTTCCTTCTCATCCTTAGAGTATACTAGGATGTCGTCTATGAACACTATCACAAACTTATCCAAGTATGGCATGAAAACCCGCAAAGATCAAGTCCATAAATGCGGATGGAGCATTAGTGAGTCCAAAAGGCATAACCAAGAACTCATAATGTCCATACCTCGTACTAAAAGCCGTCTTCGGTATATCTGCTACCTTGATCTTCAACTGATGATAACCAGACCTAAGATCAATCTTAGAGAACACTTTCTTGCCTTGCAACTGATTAAACAGATCATCAATCCTTGGCAAGGGGTACTTATTCTTGATGGTAAGGTTATTCAACGCTCTGTAGTCGATGCACATCCTCATGCTACCATCTTTCTTCTTGACAAACAACACTGGGGCTCCCCAAGGTGAAGTACTGGGCTGAATTATGTTCCTTTCAAGCATATCCTTAAGCTGTGCTTTCAACTCTTTCAATTCAGCCGGTGCCATTCTATAGGGTGCCTTGGCAACTGGTGCCGCTCCGGGTACCAACTTGATCTCAAACTCGATCTCCCTATCCGGCATGTTTCCCGGTAACTCTTCCGGAAATACCTCGGGGTACTCCCTCACTACAGGAGTTTCTTCTAGCTTAGGCTTTACTTGTTCCACATCCACTGCGTACAACAAGTAGCCTTCACAACCCTTCTGACAAGCCTTAATTGCCTTGACTGCTGAAATTATCGGATGTCGCTTCTTACTCGGCTTGTACACATTCCCCTGATACGCCTTATCTGATTTCCCGGGTACTTTAAAGGTCACTTTCTTTTCTCTACAATCTAAGTGGACAAAATTCTCGGATAGCCAATCTATCCCAAGAATCACGTCAAAATCTGAGAAGTCTAAAACTGTAAAGTCGCTCTTGCATCGATACGATCCAACTCGAACTTCCACTTGAGGTATCATCCTAGTTACCTTTGTTACCTTCCCTAACGGGGTTGTTATCTCCAAGGTGTTTCTTAAAGGTTCCGAGGGTAAACTCAACTTCTTAGCTACCTTGGTCGACACAAAAGTGTTAGACGCTCCCGTATCGAACAAAGCTCTGACCACTAGATTATCTAACATTATCGTACCTAGGATGCATATTCGACATTTAAATAAAATTACGCATGAATAAACGTGCTATAAAAAATATCTCAATAAAATAACATAACGACAAGGTACCCGAGATAACGTCATCTTCTGGTTCCGCTTCTCTAGCATCCGCTGCAAAAACTCGGAATGGTCGGCTTGGGCCGCTTCTCCCATTTCCTCTGCTCGAACTCCCTTTATTCCCCTTATTGGGACATTCTCTAGAAAAGTGCCCCGGTTCTCTGCAAAAGTAGCAACCACCTGAACTAGCTCTGCACTCTCCTGAATGATTCCGGTTGCACTTGGAACACAAAGGTGCACTGTTTGGGGCCTTAGCTACCGGAGGAGCCGTTGCCTTCTTAGTGTTCTGTTGCGGCGCTCCTCGATAATTACCCTGACTAGTCCCGAAATTCCTCTTGTTTCCAATCACGACTGTAGCCTTCTTCCTGAAGGTCTCAACCTCCAAAGCTTTGTTGTGTAACTCTGCCATATTCCTTGCGGTAAAACCCAACATACCAGACTGTATCTCATGAGCTAACCCTTCCTTATAGAGGGCCATCTTTCTCTCTTCCACTTTCATAAGCTCGGGATAGAACCGTCCCAACTCATTAAACCTATTAGTATACTGAGATACCGTCAAATGAATACCCTGCTTAAGTTTCAAAAACTGGCTTGCCTTATCTGCCTGTACCGTTACTGGGAAGTACTCGTTGTAAAACATTGCCTTGAAAGCTTCCCAGTCTGTTACTTTACCGTTACTGCTCTGTACGGCATCTATCCAAGCCTCTGATGCGCCCAAAAGAAACCTAACTGCCAGCTGTGCCATCTCGGTCTCAGGCACATGAATGTTCCTACATGCCTTCTCGAAGCTCCTTATCCATTCCTCAGCCTTTGAATGTTCAACGTTTCCATGGAAATTCTCAACCCGATTCCTTCTCAATCTTGTATACCAATCCACAGCCGGTGCTTGCTCAAATGCTGGTCTAACCGGTGGGTAGCCGAAAGGTACTTGTTGCTGGTACTGCTGTTGCTGAGGGTAGGCTGGATGCGCTTCAGGCTCAGGCTGGAAAGGGTAGTATCCTTTCAATGGCTTCGACCTTAGCCTTATCAACTTGAATACCAGCATTGGACACCTTGTGTCCCAAAACTATTCCTTCATCAACTAGAAAATGGCATTTCTCCCGCTTAAGCACCGATTTTTCTCAACGCAACGTTGGAGTACCATATCTAGGTTCTCTAAAATTTCATCAAAACTATCGCCGTAGACGAGAAGTCGTCCATGAAGACTTCCATGCATTTCTCAACAAGTCCATCAAAAATGGCCAACATACACCGTTGAAAAGTCGCGGGTGCATTGCATAGACCGAATGGCATTCTACGAAAAGCAAAAGTACCGGATGGACATGTAAACGTGGTCTTCTCTTGGTCATTGGGGTCGATGGCTATCCGGAAGTAACCGCAGTATCCATCGAGAAAACAATAATACTTGTGACCACTCGCCTCTTTCAATTAGTTGGTCAATGAAGGGTAAGGGGAAGTGATCTTTTGCGGTGACTTCATTCGCCCTACGATAGTCGATACGGACTCGTAGCCGGTCACGAGACGTAAGGCAACTTCCTCCCCTTTTTCATTCTTTTCAACCGTAATACCGCCCTTCTTGGGCACAACTTGAGTAGGGCGACCCACTCGCTATCGGCGATTGCGTAGATGATTCCCATGTCAAGCCACTTTATAACTTCTTTCTTGACAACCTCCCGCATATGCGGATTCGCCTTCTCTCGAGGTTGTCTAACCTTTTTAGCTCCCTCCTCCGTTCGGATTTTATGCATGCATATGTCCGGGCCGATCCCTCGGATATCACCCACTTGCCAACCGAACGCGAGGATGTTTTTCTTAAGCACTTCTATCGACCGTGCTTCTTGCTCTTGGTCGAGTTTCGAAGAAATGATCAAAGGCAATTTATCTCCATCCTTAAGATAGATATACTTAAGGTGTTTTGGAAGCGGTTTAAGCTCTAAATCGCAGGTGGTTGCTCAATGCTAGACTTTAACGGGCCACCTTTCTCCTTATGCGCTTGAAGTGGTTGACGGTAGAACACCTCATCTTCCCGAGGCTCAACCCCGTAAAAGGTACCGGATCAAATCATCCATCGGAATCCTCCGGTCAACACTTGCTTCCTTTTTCTTGTGATCGATCATTTTTCTTAACTCTTCATCTTTAAGCTCTTCTCGCCGCTCTTTCCCAATCATCTACTTCCCAATGAGTAGCTTCTCTCCAAAACTCTACCTCGTCCCAACTACCCATCGAGCTTCTTCTTCACCAGGGATGAAGTCTTCCCGACTCACTCTTTGAAATCATCGTTTGTTGCTTTGGGCATCTCCATGCTTCTAACTCAATAACAGTGCCCGGTATGAGCGAGTGAAGATGACTCGTCAATGCCTACGGCTTGAAATGAATTAGAAGGTGGTCCACGCAGTCGGCCCGGATCCTCAATGTCCAAGACTTCAAAAACACCTATCTCTCGTCAACTCCTCTCGCTTCTTCAAAGTAGGCATCTTTTTCTTCCTCATAGATGGCTTCGACAAACGATATTTCATCAATTACGGCTCTTTCAGGATGTGTCCCTCGTGTGAAGGTGACAGATGTGTCACCGACTCTAAGAGTAATCTGTCCTTTGCAGAAGTCGATGAGAGCGTTAGAAGTGTCTAAAAAGGTTCGGCCTAGAATTAGAGGCATCTCCTTATCGGTGGATAGTCTAGAATAACCCGGTCGGTAGGGAAGACTAAATGTTCAACTTGAAGGAGCACATTAGCTACACAACCGGCCGCAACCGGCTAGATTTATCTACCATCCGAAGAGAAATCGGGCGTTCCCGCATCCTTTTATCTAACCCGAGCTTTTTGCATACGTTTAATGGCATCACATTAATAGAGGCCCCGAGTCGCATAAGACGTTTTCGAATAAATGACCTTCGATCTCACAGAGATTGAAGGTCCGCTGTGGGTCACCTCGCTTAACAAAGCAATTTTCTCAGTGAAACCATCGCGCAATCCTCGCGAAGCACTTCTTCGCCCATCCCCCGAAGCTTTCTCTTACTCCCACGTAATTCTTTAAGATACTTAGAGCATTTAGGCATCTCGCTTAATACCTCGGCTAAGGGCATACTAACTTGAGTGTCTCTAAGCATCCTCCTCACTCCAAAGATACCGCTTGTCATTAGTGAGGGCTTTCTCTTTCCTTTTTGGGGGATAAGGAAGGGCTTTATCATTCTTCGTGGCCCGATTCTTTATCGCCTCATCCTCCTTATCCTTCCATCTCACAAACTTTTCTTCCTTTTTCTTAGTCGTGGGTACGGCCTCCCCGACTCTCCTTCCTTTCCTCATCATCGAATTATTTTCGTCCTCCGAAGAATTGTCACTAAGCTCCTCATCGTTGCTTTCTTCGGCATGTGGTTTCGATTTCCCCTCCCGAACTCATGGCGTCGGGGAGGGGCTACTCGTTTCCCGACACCTTGCCGGGTCCAGCCTTTCTTACCACTTCTCAAAGTTACTTCATTCAACTCCTCTTCTTGCCCATACTCCCACCGAGGTGTAATGGCAAAGGCAAACATTCACATCGCCTTTCGGATTTCTCTCGGTATAACTCGGAAGTTTACCGTGAGGTCTCGCTTGCTTGCCGGTCCGCCATTTGACCAACTTGTCTCTCAATTGCTTTAACACTAGTAGACGAGTCTTCACCATGTCTACCACCATCGAATTTGTGTTGAGGGACACATGAGGTGGTATGATTATTGTTCTCGAGTTTGATTCCACCACCTTGAGGCCTTTGGGAGTTCTCGAATCGGCCTTTGATAGTTCGAGTTGAAAGAATTCGAATTTGAAGGGCCGGTGGTAACTTGGCTTGATTGAAGTTTTGCCTTTGAAATCCCGAATAGTTCGGTTCGGTTGAAGTTTCGGAAGGGTTGGTTTTGATTATCCATTAAGTTTACCTCCTCCGTCATCTCGCCCCTCGCTCGTGTTCCAAGATAATTCACCTCGTAAGGCCGCATCCGAAGATTGGCCACCGCTTGCTTATCGATTCCATCCGAGCAACCAACACCGTGTATCGGATTGCTTGCGCACCTTCTTTCTTAACAATATTGGTCTTCTTAGAGTCGACCACATGTTGTTCTTGGCAATTGTCTCGGCTACTCGTAGCGGTCCTCATCACCTCCCCTAAGAAGGATCCATGAGTCGTGGAGTCAAGATAGTCTCTATTAGGTTGAGAGACACCTCTCGTAAAACAGCCCCAACAACTCATGTCCGTCATATCCGTGATTGGGGCATTTCCTCATCAACGATTTAATCTCTCCCAAGCCTTGCCAACAGCCTCATCCTCCAACTCGGTGAAACCCACTTAAGAGCGAAGGCTCTTTTGACATCATTCCATGTATGGAGGGAATGATGTGCTAACGACTTAAACCATCTCGCTTGCTTCACCTTTTAAAGCAAAAGGAAATAGCTTCAACTTTACGATCTCGGAATCAACACCAGGATAATGGCCTCGCTTCACGCATTTGTACGAATGTGGACAAGAAGTCGTGCGGGTCTTCTTGAGCAAGCCATGGAAAGAGCTATTTTGGACTAGTGCAACTACTCCATTTTTAAGGTCGAAATTTACTCCCCCATATCGTGTGGACGAATAGGTCTATGTCCCTCGAGAAAATCTTGATTAAGATATGGAGTGTAGGGGTCCCGGTTCAACCGATTAAGCCGGTTTTGGCGGAATTGTTGAAGTTGTTGATTTATGCCGCCTTGCCGATTCTCGCCGTTGCCGCAGCTTGCATTTGTTGAAGGAGTAAATTTAACCGAGCTTGGGGATCGGGATTTGGAATTGGTGGATCTTGATCCGCCATTTTGTCCAAATCGTGGAGAAGCCTTCTTCTAAGGATAGATCGTTCGTGCTCGGGATCAAAGATCGAAGTCCCTTCTTACTTCTCGTTTGCATAAACCGGAAGAAAGGAGAAGGAAGAAATCAACCTTAGGGTTGATTAGAACAGTTTAGAAAAGGTTTGATGGTTTAGAGGGAGAAAAGAAGATAGAAAAGAAGTGATGATTTGAGAGATCGAATCGGCGTCCGGATGAATGGACGTTCGTTCGAACCGAACGCTCGTTCGGATGAATGAACGTTCGTTCGTAAGACAATTGAGGTGGACGGGCGTTCAAGTTATCGAATGCTCGTCCGGCTACGAAAACCTAAAAAAAAATTAGAAAAACACTAAGACGGGAAAAAAAAACGTGTTGAAATCTTCTAGGGCCAAAATGGAGGGGAAAACAGTGGATTTTGACCTCGAAAACGCACTGAACGGCCTACGGCCGTTCACCACGTCGTCGGCGTCGGAACGAGCTTTCCGAATTGGGGTCCCGCGTTCCAAACGGACACTCGAGCCGAAAGTTATGGTCAAAATACTACCGCGTGCCCTAACGACCCCTTTTTGACTCAGAAAATTGTCCTAAATAGAATCCGACAACCGTTACCGACTCCCCGGCAACGGCGCCAAAAACTTGTTCGGTAAAAACTAGTTTTAAATTTATAAACCGAAACACCCCAAGTATAAGGATCGTAGTATAGGATGTTAACGGGTCGTCCTAAGGGAGTGGAATGTTTATCGGATCAATGGACAATTATTCTATCGATTATGTCACAATTATTAACTAAACTAGGGTTTAAACTAATTATGAACAAGTAAAAACGACGATGAACAGTAACTTCGATGAATAGTAAATTGGAATCAAATTGATACGAACTATTCGATTTATCAAGTAATTAAAACAACGGCAAGGCAACGGGAATCCACCAATCAACCAACCCAACCCCAACTAGACGGCGAGCTAAAGATATAATTTTTAGTAACGATCAATCACGAATTCGATTAAATTTCTCTAAGCGAATTCTAGGGTTTCGTTTTCTTTTTCAAGTAAAACAAAACGACATGCAAAACACGATCACGAGATTATTTCTAATACTCTTACTCAAATAATTATAAACGATCTCTCGAATTATAATTAAGTGCATCAATTGAAAAGATCACAACTTTGAACAATATTCTCATATAAATTCAAATCAAACGATAGCTCCATCGATCTCTCGATTCAATAAAACATAAACAATATAACAATATCTAATTGATGAAAAACCATAAATTAACTCACTAAAGATGTAGCTAAAAATCCTCTAATTGGTGTGGTTGTTGATTGGTTTCCTCCGTTGTCCTACCGCAAGATGCTTAGCCTTCAATCATCTTCGAACTCCCAAGCAAGATTGAAAGAAAGAAACTCATATTTTTATTTGATGTGGTGCTTTTTCTCGTGTGTAAAATTCTCGTGTTCTTTCTCTCCGCATGGATGCTCCTTTTATAGGGATCGTGGCCGACATAGGAAGATCTAGAAGATAACGATGCGAAAATCCACCAACCTACCGAGCCGACACGTTCGGTCGACCGAGTGTCATGGCTCGGTCGACCGAGCCTACCAAATGCCCGTGTTCACACTGTGCTTCGTATAACGTGTTCCTCACTCCACTCTCTCGATCGATTTGATTTATCCTTCTTTAATTGCTCCGAATATCTTCTTTATTTCTTGAGATTCTTTTGATTGAATAATATTTATCTTCCCAAAATAAAATCCAAATGATTGAATGAAATTGATCCTCTTGATTAAATAATATCACCCCCTGCATTTCTTTATTTTCTGCAAAATGTTGTTACACCAAGTCATCGAATAATAATAATAATAAAAATGTGTAACAAAAATAACAATTAAACCCATAATTTCCTCATAATTAAATTATAATTCCTCAATAACCATTATAGGAATTTAACGGTTAAAACACTCTTTTCTCATTTATTTCCCTTAAAAATAAGGTAAATTGTTTAGGGATTAAGCCCGAAAATATAGTAAAATTTACCCTAAACAGCTGAGCTTGCTGTAGACCAAAAGGTGGATAACCCAAACCTTGCTGATGGTCGAACCGCGGTGAAAGTGGTATAGTAGGTCGAGGGGTATGACCTGCAGGAGGTGGGTAGAAAGACTGATGCTGCTGGTGAAACACTAGCGGCGAGGGGTGGCTCACTGGCGGAGGGTAAACACTAACTGGTGGAGGATAAACACTGACTGGTGGAGGGTAAAAGGTTTGCTGGTGTGGAGGGTAGCTTACCGGTGGTACAAAACCTGTTGGAACATCACTCGCTAAGGAAAACTGAACTGAACTCCCCACGTGCCATCGTGGAGGTGGCTCCTGATGTGGCCTCGGTGACAAACCATGCTGAGACCTAGGTGTGGGTGTCGCGGTACGAGGTGGTGGTGATAAGCTCCGCTGGGGTGGTGGAATCTGCCTCACAACACCGCCTCCTACGACCGGTGTTGGACTTTCCCGCCGAACTCGAAAGTCTCGCGCCCGCTCCAGCTTCTCGTGAACACCATCCCGATGGTCAAAGAAAACCGAACGTTACTAAAAGATCTAGAGGAAACTTATCTTATAAGAAAGGAAGCCTAAAAGACGCTTCTCTCGATACCAACCGTAACGCCCCGTCCCGGACACCGAGTCCTTATCCGGAAAAGGAACGTTCGGCACGTATAAAATAAAAATAAATTCACTTTATACGTAAGCCTCTACTACGTCGTATCAAAAATAAGCCAACGGAAGCAAAAGACTCGGGTATAAAAATTCCAACATCCAAGAATAGAAATGAAATCTAAAGAAAGAAATGTAATTTATTACATTCAAGGAAAGTACGAAATCCAAAAGAAATGTAACGGTACTACAAGTCTCGAAAGACCAAAAGTCTAATACTGTCTAATGAAGGATAACAAAATAATAAAAGTAAAGTCTTCAACGAGGCATCTTCAAACGTCATCATCGAACTCCTCCTCGTAAACATTATCTACCCGTTCGTCTTCTCATCCCCAAACACATAGAAAAACATGTATTTGAGGTAAGTACAACGTACTTAATAAGAAAGAGAAACTATGACAACAACTATAATTTATAAAGTAAAGATAATTAAAAGTTTAGTTGATTACGTGTGACCGACTCAATCTAGGGTTCATTCCGTGTCCATCAACATGAATTGACTAACCGTTTCTACTTAACTTATATATGTTACAACCGTACTCAAGGGCACTACGCCTGATGTATATCCACCAGGAGATATCGATTGCAACATATTAGTGGATCACACCAATATCCACGGAGGCTAGAATAGGTAGGCTCCGATAGTACGCACACCTCAGCGGAGTCCCCCGAACTTGTGGTTCTTTTGACCTACGTGTTCTTCCACCTTCAGAGGTAGCACACACATCGCGATATAGACTGGTGCCTATCCAAGAGAGACATGTTGTTTAATCTTTTACTAGTCAAGTACGTATTTTATTAGGATGATTAACTAACCACCTAAGTGTTTCCAATTAATCTCCCTCACCTTAACTACTCTCTTCCCAGACCACTAGACACTGACAAGGCCTAGCAATTACACAGACAGTGATGAATGCTAATTCATCAAAGCACAAGCCTATCATGCTCTTCCGACGGATCCGAACTTCAACTCCCTTTAAGAGTACATTCGGTGTTTTAACCGAACGAATCGAAGCTCAATTCGAGCTTGTTCAAGGTTATACAGTGCTAACATATCACGTTTAAAGGTTTAGAAATGATAAAACGTACTTATAAGGCTGAACAACAACCTAACGCCCGTTTAAAGACATGGACGCCCGTCTGGAGCCTACTGGACGCCCGTCCACTTTCCCCAGACGCTCGTCCACCCTAAGACAGCTACAACCTGAATGTAAAATAACACCTCGGACGCCCGTCTACCAAAAAAAGTTACATCCTCGTATCAAAAATCGAACCTCGGACGCCCGTCCGACTATTTCAAACGCCCGTCCGAGATACTAGGGTTCCGGACGCCCGTCCGCCTATTGCGTACGCCCGTCCGCCCGGGTTTTTCCCAAAACGCTAACATTGTCAAGACTCGATTTCCAATACGTTTCGACCTATTTGGCATCGAATTAAACACGAAAAAAAACGTAGAAAACTATATCTAATCAACCGTAGCATCTATGATCCTTCGATCAACAAAAAAACACATCTTTTACTAACATCTACAAGTCTCCAAATCACAATCTAAACTTTACGAATTACAACCGAAATCATAGGAAGAGTTTCTTACCTAATTGCAGCCACAAAACCGATCCAAACAAATTTCTTGAAAGTCTCAGCTCTTCCCACAAAACTCGATATCCACACGATGTGCTCCTCACAACGGTTCCAATCCTCTACTCTGATCTGGAAACGGTCAAGCTTTCCTTTAGAATTTGTGAAAACTCTTCTAACCCTTTTCTCCTCTCAAAACTTGCGCACAGGAGAAGAACGTGAAGACTGAATTTTCTGATTTAATTAGGTTATGGGGATTATTGTGTGTTAATTTTCCTTAAATACATATTCCAAATTAATCCCTTTTACCATAATCACCCTTAATTACCAAAAATCATATTTATCCCTTTAATTATATATATATAACTCGAATATATATATATATATATACACTCCAATAATTACTTAACTCCCATAAAAGAAAAGAGATAATAATATTTCGTTTTCGCAAAATGACACGTCTCGCTCTTTCCCGAAAATCGGAATCTTACATTCCTCCCCCTTAAGAGAGGAGTTTCGTCCTCGAAACTAGAACATACCTGGTAGATCCACGAACTCTTGAAATTCACTGATCATATCACCTTCAACCTCCCAAGTTGCCTCCTCGGGTGAATGATTACTCCACTGAACCAAAACCAAAGGAATCATCCTTCTCTTAATCATCTTTTCCTTCCGGTCCAAGATCTTGATCGGTCTCTCATCATAAGCAAGATTGTCTTGTAGAATCTCCGGATCAATGGTAGTTTCAACATCATTCCTCGTCGACACTTCTTCAACATTGAAACGTGAAACACATTATGGACCCTTGACATCGATTCCGGTAACTTAAGCTTGTAAGCTAACGGTCCAATCCTTTCCCGTAATCTCAAACGGGCCAACATACCTTGGACTTAGCTTTCCTTTTGTCAAAAGCGTTTCACTCCTTCATCGGCGAAGCTCGCGATACACTCTATCACCGACTTCAAACTCAAGCGGTCTTCTTCTAACGTCTCGCCCAACTTTTCTTTTGTCCCGTGCCGCCTTCGATTCTTCTTAACCAACCGAACTCTTTCCTTAGCTTGTTCAACCATTTCCGGCCCCGTAATCTGTCTTTCCCCGACTTCATCCCAAAACAACGGCGTTCTACATTTCCTTCCATACAACACTTCAAACGGCGGCATGCCTATACTTGCATGATAACTATTATTGTAGGCAAATTCTGCTACCGGTAGGTAGTCATCCCATGATCCACCTACTTCCAAAACACAAGCTCTTAGCATGTCCTCGAGTGTTTGGATGGTCCTCTCGCATTGTCCATCCGTCGAGGATGAAAGGCCGTGCTCAAATCTAACTTGGTTCCAAAGGCTTCTTGTAAACTCTTCCAAAACCGATCGACGAACCGACTATCTCGATCCGAGACTATAGAGATAGGAACTCCGTGTAACTTCACTATATTATCCAAGTATAGTGTCATCATCTTCTTCAAAGGCATATCAACCTTATATGGCAAGAAGTGGGCAGATTTGGTCAATCTATCCACAATTACCCAAATCGCATCGTGTCCTCCTCTTGTCTTAGGTAGTCCGGTGATGAAGTCCATTGTGATCTTATCCCATTTCCATTCGGGAATATCTAAGGGCTTAAGCATTCCCCCGGTCTTCTATGCTCGCCTTCACCTTCGACAGATGTCACATTCTGCTACGAACTTGGCTATCTCTACCTTCATCGAGGGCCACCAAAACCTTTCCTTCAAGTCTCGATACATCTTAGTAGCACCTGGATGAACTGCAAAAGCAATCCTATGTGCTTCTTCCATAACCCTCTGTCTTAAGTCGCCAACATTAGGTACACACAAACGATCCTGGTACCAAAGGTTCCCATTCTTGTCTAACGCATAACCCACTGTAGGCTTCTCTCAGCAACTCGCTTCAAATCAACCAAAGCCGGGTCGTCATCTTGCTTTTCCCGAATGTCATCCATCAACTCCGATATTGCTAACAACGGCGCCACCACCGTCGTTCCTCAATCGATCAAACTGCCGATTTCCGTCCATCTAACTTTTCTGCCACATCTTCGACACTCGAAACTGCAAATACTGGTTTCCTGCTTAAAGCATCTGCCACTACATTGGCTTTGCCTGGATGGTACTGAATATCCAAATCATAGTCCTTCACGAACTCCAACCATCTCCTCTGTCTCATATTCAGATTCTCTTGTGTGAAGAAATACTTTAAACTTTTGTGGTCGGTGAAGATCCTTGCCTTAACTCCATACAAGTAGTGCCTCCAAGTCTTTAATGCAAACACTACTGCGTCGCTAACTCTAAGTCATGTGTCGGGTAGTTCTTCTCATGCACCTTCGCTTGTCTAGATGCATAAGCAATCACTTTTCCTCCCTGCATCAACACACAACCTAAACCCTGTCCCGAAGCATCTGTGTAGACATCGTAGTTATCTAAAATCTCCGGAACTGCCAAAACTGGGGCTGTAGTCAACCTATCCTTCAAGGTATGAAAAGCTGCATCACACTCGCTAGTCCATTCGAACTTCACATTCTTCTGTGTAAGTTTAGTGAGTGGAGTAGCTATTTTCGAAAAGTCCTGTACGAACTTCCTATAGTAGCCAGCCAAACCAAGAAAGCTCCTTACTTCTGAAACTGTAGTAGGTTTAGGCCAATTCTCAACTGCCTCTATCTTTGCTGGGTCAACTTGTATGCCATCTCCAGAAATGACATGTCCCAAGAAACTGACTTGCTTCAACCAAAAGTCACACTTAGAGAACTTAGCAAATAACTGGTTCTTCTTCAAGGTATCCAACACTATCCTTAAGTGTTCCTCGTGTTCCTTCTCATCCTTAGAGTATACTAGGATGTCGTCTATGAACACTATCACAAACTTATCCAAGTATGGCATGAAAACCCGCAAAGATCAAGTCCATAAATGCGGATGGAGCATTAGTGAGTCCAAAAGGCATAACCAAGAACTCATAATGTCCATACCTCGTACTAAAAGCCGTCTTCGGTATATCCGCTACCTTGATCTTCAACCGATGATAACCGGACCTAAGATCAATCTTAGAGAACACTTTCTTGCCTTGCAACCGATTAAACGAGATCATCAATCCTTGGCAAGGGGTACTTATTCTTGATGGTAAGGTTATTCAACGCTCTCGTAGTCGATGCACATCCTCACGCTACCATCTTTCTTCTTGACAAACAACACCGGGGCTCCCCAAGGTGAAGTCTTGGGCTGAATTATGTTCCTTTCAAGCATATCCTTAAGTTTGTGCTTTCAACTCTTTCAATTCAGCCGGTGCCATTCTATAGGGTGCCTTGGCAACTGGTGCCGCTCCGGGTACCAACTTGATCTCAAACTCGATCTCCCTATCCGGCATGTTTCCCGGTAACTCTTCCGGAAATACCTCGGGGTACTCCCTCACTACAGGAGTTTCTTCTAGCTTAGGCTTTACTTGTTCCACATCCACCGCGTACAACAAGTAGCCTTCACAACCCTTCGACAAGCCTTAATTGCCTTGACCGCCGAAATTATCGGATGTCGCTTCTTACTCGGCTTGTACACATTCCCCCGATACGCCTTATCGATTTCCCGGGTACTTTAAAGGTCACTTTCTTTTCTCTACAATCTAAGTGGACAAAATTCTCGGATAGCCAATCTATCCCAAGAATCACGTCAAAATCTGAGAAGTCTAAAACTGTAAAGTCGCTCTTGCATCGATACGATCCAACTCGAACTTCCACTTGAGGTATCATCCTAGTTACCTTTGTTACCTTCCCTAACGGGGTTGTTATCTCCAAGGTGTTTCTTAAAGGTTCCGAGGGTAAACTCAACTTCTTAGCTACCTTGGTCGACACAAAAGTGTTAGACGCTCCCGTATCGAACAAAGCTCTGACCACTAGATTATCTAACATTATCGTACCTAGGATGCATATTCAGTCATTTAAATAAAATTACAGCATGAATAAACGTGCTATAAAAAATATCTCAATAAAATAACATAACGACAAGGTACCTGAGATAACGTCATCTTCTGGTTCCGCTTCTCTAGCATCCGCTGCAAAAACTCGGAATGGTCGGCTTGGGCCGCTTCTCCCATTTCCTCTGCTCGAACTCCCTTTATTCCCCTTATTGGGACATTCTCTAGAAAAGTGCCCCGGTTCTCTCGCAAAAGTAGCAACCACCTGAACTAGCTCTGCACTCTCCTGAATGATTCCGGTTGCACTTGGAACACAAAGGTGCACTGTTTGGGGCCTTAGCTACCGGAGGAGCCGTTGCCTTCTTAGTGTTCCATTGCGGCGCTCCTCGATAATTACCCGACTAGTCCCGAAATTCCTCTTGTTTCCAATCACGACCGTAGCCTTCTTCCCGAAGGTCTCAACCTCCAAAGCTTTGTTGTGTAACTCGCCATATTCCTTGCGGTAAAACCCAACATACCGCATCGTATCTCATGAGCTAACCCTTCCTTATAGAGGGCCATCTTTCTCTCTTCCACTTTCATAAGCTCGGGATAGAACCGTCCCAACTCATTAAACCTATTAGTATACCGAGATACCGTCAAATGAATACCCCGCTTAAGTTTCAAAACTCGGCTTGCCTTATCTCGCTGTACCGTTACTTGGGAAGTACTCGTTGTAAAACATTGCCTTGAAAGCTTCCCGGTCTGTTACTTTACCGTTATCGCTTGCTCCGTACGGCATCTATCCAAGCCTCGATGCGCCCAAAAGAAACCTAACGCCAAATTGTGCCATCTCGGTCTCGGCACATGAATGTTCCTACATGCCTTCTCGAAGCTCCTTATCCATTCCTCGGCCTTTGAATGTTCAACGTTTCCATGGAAATTCTCAACCCGATTCCTTCTCAATCTTGTATACCAATCCACAGCCGGTGCTTGCTCAAATGCTGGTCTAACCGGTGGGTAGCCGAAAGGTACTTGTTGCTGGTACTGCTGTTGCTGAGGGTAGGCTGGATGCGCTTCAGGCTCAGGCTGGAAAGGGTAGTATCCTTTCAATGGCTTCGACCTTAGCCTTATCAACTTGAATACCAGCATTGGACACCTTGTGTCCCAAAACTATTCCTTCATCAACTAGAAAATGGCATTTCTCCCGCTTAAGCACCATTTTTCTCAACGCAACGTTGGAGTACCATATCTGGTTCTCTAAAATTTCATCAAAACTATCGCCGTAGGCGAGAAGTCGTCCATGAAGACTTCCATGCATTTCTCAACAAGTCCATCAAAAATGGCCAACATACACCGTTGAAAAGTCGCGGGTGCATTGCATAGACCGAATGGCATTCTACGAAAAGCAAAAGTACCGGATGGACATGTAAACGTGGTCTTCTCTTGGTCATTGGGGTCGATGGCTATCCGGAAGTAACCGAGTATCCATCGAGAAAACAATAATACTTGTGACCACTCGGTCTTTCAATTAGTTGGTCAATGAAGGGTAAGGGGAAGTGATCTTTTGCAGTGACTTCATTCAGTCTACGATAGTCGATACAGACTCTGTAGCCAGTCACGAGACGTAAGGCAACTTCCTCCCCTTTTTCATTCTTTTCAACCGTAATACCGCCCTTCTTGGGCACAACTTGAGTAGGGCTGACCCACTCGCTATCGGCGATTGCGTAGATGATTCCCATGTCAAGCCACTTTATAACTTCTTTCTTGACAACCTCCTGCATATGCGGATTCAGTCTTCTCGAGGTTGTCTAACCTTTTTAGCTCCCTCCTCCGTTCGGATTTTATGCATGCATATGTCCGGGCCGATCCCTCGGATATCACCCACTTGCCAACCGAACGCGAGGATGTTTTTCTTAAGCACTTCTATCAGCTGTGCTTCTTGCTCTTGGTCGAGTTTCGAAGAAATGATCAAAGGCAATTTATCTCCATCCTTAAGATAGATATACTTAAGGTGTTTTGGAAGCGGTTTAAGCTCTAAATCAGTAGGTGGTTGCTCAATGCTAGACTTTAACGGGCCACCTTTCTCCTTATGCGCTTGAAGTGGTTGACAGTAGAACACCTCATCTTCCCGAGGCTCAACCCCGAAAGGTGCGGATCAAATCATCCATCGGAATCCTCCGGTCAACACTTGCTTCCTTTTTCTTGTGATCGATCATTTTTCTTAACTCTTCATCTTTAAGCTCTTCGCCGCCGCTCTTCCCAATCATCTACTTCCCAATGAGTAGCTTCTCTCCAAAACTCTACCTCGTCCCAACTACCCATCGAGCTTCTTCTTCACCGGGGATGAAGTCTTCCCGACTCAGCTCTTTGAAATCATCGTTTGTTGCTGGGCATCTCCATGCTTCTAACTCAATAACAGGCCCAGTATGAGCGAGTGAAGATGACTCGTCAATGCCTACGGCTTGAAATGAATTAGAAGGTGGTCCGCAGTCAGCCGGATCCTCAATGTCCAAGACTTCAAAAACACCTATCTCTGTCAACTCCTCTGCTTCTTCAAAGTAGGCATCTTTTTCTTCCTCATAGATGGCTTCGACAAACGATATTTCATCAATTACGGCTCTTTCGGGATGTGTCCCTCGTGTGAAGGTGACGGATGTGTCACCGACTCTAAGAGTAATGTCGTCCTTTGCGAGAAGTCGATGAGAGCGTTAGAAGTGTCTAAAAAGGTTCGGCCTAGAATTAGAGGCATCTCCTTATCGGGTGGATAGTCTAGAATAACCCGGTCGGTAGGGAAGACTAAATGTTCAACTTGAAGGAGCACATTAGCTACACAACCGGTGCAGTCCGGCTAGATTTATCTACCATCGAAGAGAAATCGGGCGTTCCCGCATCCTTTTATCTAACCCGAGCTTTTTGCATACGTTTAATGGCATCACATTAATAGAGGCCCCTGAGTCGCATAAGACGTTTTCGAATAAATGACCTTCGATCTCACAGGAGATTGAAGGTCCGCTGTCACCTCGCTTAACGACAATTTTTCTGTGAAACCATCGCGCAATCCTCGCGAAGCACTTCTTCAGCCATCCCCTGAAGCTTTCTCTTACTCCCACAGAATTCTTTAAGATACTTAGAGCATTTAGGCATCTCAGTTAATACCTCGGCTAAGGGCATACTAACTTGAGTGTCTCTAAGCATCCTCCTCACTCCAGCATACTGCTTGTCATTAGTGAGGGCTTTCTCTTTCCTTTTTGGGGGATAAGGAAGGGCTTTATCATTCTTCGTGGCCGATTCTTTATCGCCTCATCCTCCTTATCCTTCCATCTCACAAACTTTTCTTCCTTTTTCTTAGTCAGGGGTACAGCCTCCTGACTCTCCTTCCTTTCCTCATCATCAGAATTATTTTCGTCCTCCGAAGAATTGTCACTAAGCTCCTCATCGTTGCTTTCTTCGGCATGTGGTTTCTGATTTCCCCCTCCTGAACTCATGGCGTCGGGGAGGGGCTACTCGTTTCCCGACACCTTGCCGGGTCCAGCTTTCTTACCACTTCTCAAAGTTACTTCATTCAACTCCTCTTCTTGCCCATACTCCCACTGAGGTGTAATGGCAGTGCAAACATTCACATCAGCTTTCGGATTTCTCTCGGTATAACTCGGAAGTTTACCGTGAGGTCTCGCTTGCTTGCTTTGGTCTCGCCATTTGACCAACTTGTCTCTCAATTGCTTTAACACTAGTAGACAGAGTCTTCACCATGTCTACCAGCTCATCGAATTTGTGTTGAGGGACACATGAGGTGGTATGATTATTGTTCTGAGTTTGATTCCAGCCACCTTGAGGCCTTTGGGAGTTCTGAACTCGGCCTTTGATAGTTCGAGTTGAAAGAATTCGAATTTGAAGGGCCGGTGGTAACTTGGCTTGATTGAAGTTTTGCCTTTGAAATCCCGAATAGTTCGGTTCCGGTTGAAGTTTCGGAAGGGTTGGTTTTGATTATCCATTAAGTTTACCTCCTCCGTCATCTCGGTCCCTCGCCCGTGTTCCAAGATAATTCACCTCGAAGGCCGCATCCGAAGATTGGCCACCGCTTGCTTATCGATTCCATCCGAGCAACCAACGGTGTGTATCGGGATTGCTTGCGGTACCTTCTTTCTTAACAATATTGGTCTTCTTAGGAGTCGACCACATGTTGTTCTTGGCAATTGTCTCGGCTACTCGTAAGCGGTCTCATCACCTCCCCTAAGAAGGATCCATGAGTTTTGTGGAGTCAAGATAGTCTCTATTAGGTTGAGAGACACCTCGTAAAACAGTTCCAACAACTCATGTCCGTCATATCCGTGATTGGGGCATTTCCTCATCAACGATTTAATCTCTCCCAAGCCTTGCCAACGGTCTCATCCTCCAACTCGGTGAAACCCACTTAAGAGCGAAGGCTCTTTTGACATCATTCCATGTATGGAGGGAATGATGTGCTAACGACTTAAACCATCTCGCTTGCTTCACCTTTTAAAGCAAAAGGAAATAGCTTCAACTTTACGATCTCGGAATCAACACCGGGATAATGGCACCGCTTCACGCATTTGTACGAATGTGGACAAGAAGTCGTGCGGGTCTTCTTGAGCAAAGGCCATGGAAAGAGCTATTTTGGACTAGTGCAACTACTCCATTTTTAAGGTCGAAATTTACTCCCCCCATATCGGGTGGACGAATAGGTCTATGTCCCTCGAGAAAATCTTGATTAAGATATGGAGTGTAGGGGTCCCGGTTCAACCGATTAAGTTTGGTTTTGGCGGAATTGTTGAAGTTGTTGATTTATGCCGGCTTGCCGATTCTGCTTCTTGCGCGCAGCTTGCATTTGTTGAAGGAGTAAATTTAACTGAGCTTGGGGATCAGGATTTGGAATTGGTGGATCTTGATCCGCCATTTTGTCCAAATCAGGGAGAAGCCTTCTTCTAAGGATAGATCGTTCAGGCTCAGGATCAAAGATCAGAAGTCCCTTCTTACTTCTCGTTTGCATAAACCAGAAGAAAGGAGAAGGAAGAAATCAACCTTAGGGTTGATTAGAACAGGTTTAGAAAAGGTTTGATGGTTTAGAGGGAGAAAAGAAGATAGAAAAGAAGTGATGATTTGAGAGACTGAACTGGCGTCCAGTATGAATGGACGTTCGTTCAGAACTGAACGCTCGTTCAGATGAATGAACGTTCGTTCAGAAGACAGAATTGAGGTGGACGGGCGTTCAAGTTATCGAATGCTCGTCCAGCTACGAAAACCTAAAAAAAAATTAGAAAAACACTAAGACGGGAAAAAAAAACGTGTTGAAATCTTCTAGGGCCAAAATGGAGGGGAAAACAGTGGATTTTGACCTCGAAAACGCACTGAACGGCCTACGGCCGTTCACCACGTCGTCGGCGTCGGAACGAGCTTTCCGAATTGGGGTCCTGCGTTCCAAACGGACACTCGAGCCGAAAGTTATGGTCAAAATACTACCGCGTGCCCTAACGACCCCTTTTTGACTCAGAAAATTGTCCTAAATAGAATCCGACAACCGTTACCGACTCCCCGGCAACGGCGCCAAAAACTTGTTCGGTAAAAACTAGTTTTAAATTTATAAACCGAAACACCCCAAGTATAAGGATCGTAGTATAGGATGTTAACGGGTCGTCTAAGGGAGTGGAATGTTTATCGGATCAATGGACAATTATTCTATCGATTATGTCACAATTATTAACTAAACTAGGGTTTAAACTAATTATGAACAGTAAAAACGACGATGAACAGTAACTTCGATGAATAGTAAATTGGAATCAAATTGATACGAACTATTCGATTTATCAAGTAATTAAAACAACGGCAAGGCAACGGGAATCCACCAATCAACCAACCCAACCCCAACTAGACGGCGAGCTAAAGATATAATTTTTAGTAACGATCAATCACGAATTCGATTAAATTTCTCTAAGCGAATTCTAGGGTTTCGTTTTCTTTTTCAAGTAAAACAAAACGACATGCAAAACACGATCACGAGATTATTTCTAATACTCTTACTCAAATAATTATAAACGATCTCTCGAATTATAATTAAGTGCATCAATTGAAAAGATCACAACTTTGAACAATATTCTCATATAAATTCAAATCAAACGATAGCTCCATCGATCTCTCGATTCAATAAAACATAAACAATATAACAATATCTAATTGATGAAAAACCATAAATTAACTCACTAAAGATGTAGCTAAAAATCCTCTAATTGGTGTGGTTGTTGATTGGTTTCCTCCGTTGTCCTACCGCAAGATGCTTAGCCTTCAATCATCTTCGAACTCCCAAGCAAGATTGAAAGAAAGAAACTCATATTTTTATTTGATGTGGTGCTTTTTCGTGTGTAAAATTCGTGTTCTTTCTCTCCGCATGGATGCTCCTTTTATAGGGATCGTGGCCGACATAGGAAGATCTAGAAGATAACGATGCGAAAATCCACCAACCTACCGAGCCGACACGTTCGGTCGACCGAGTGTCATGGCTCGGTCGACCGAGCCTACCAAATGCCCGTGTTCACACTTGTGCTTCGTATAACGTGTTCCTCACTCCACTCTCTCGATCAGATTTGATTTATCCTTCTTTAATTGCTCCGAATATCTTCTTTATTTCTTGAGATTCTTTTGATTGAATAATATTTATCTTCCCAAAATAAAATCCAAATGATTGAATGAAATTGATCCTCTTGATTAAATAATATCACCCCCTGCATTTCTTTATTTTTACGCAAAATGTTGTTACACCAAGTCATCGAATAATAATAATAATAAAAATGTGTAACAAAAATAACAATTAAACCCATAATTTCCTCATAATTAAATTATAATTCCTCAATAACCATTATAGGAATTTAACGGTTAAAACACTCTTTTCTCATTTATTTCCCTTAAAAATAAGGTAAATTGTTTAGGGATTAAGCCCGAAAATATAGTAAAATTTACCCTAAACAGCTGAGCTTGCTGTAGACCAAAAGGTGGATAACCCAAACCTTGCTGATGGTCGAACCGCGGTGAAAGTGGTATAGTAGGTCGAGGGGTATGACCTGCAGGAGGTGGGTAGAAAGACTGATGCTGCTGGTGAAACACTAGCGGCGAGGGGTGGCTCACTGGCGGAGGGTAAACACTAACTGGTGGAGGATAAACACCGGCGGTGGAGGGTAAAAGGTTTGCTTTGGTGTGGAGGGTAGCTTACCGGTGGTACAAAACCTGTTGGAACATCACTCGCTAAGGAAAACTGAACTGAACTCCCCACGTGCCATCGTGGAGGTGGCTCCTGATGTGGCCTCGGTGACAAACCATGCTGAGACCTAGGTGTGGGTGTCGCGGTACGAGGTGGTGGTGATAAGCTCCGCTGGGGTGGTGGAATCTGCCTCACAACACCGCCTCCTACGACCGGTGTTGGACTTTCCCGCCGAACTCTGAAAGTCTCTGCGCCCGCTCCAGTTCTCGTGAACACCATCCTGATGGTCAAAGAAAACCAGAACGTTACTAAAAGATCTAGAGGAAACTTATCTTATAAGAAAGGAAGCCTAAAAGACGCTTCTCTCTGATACCAACTGTAACGCCCCGTTCCCGGACACCGAGTCCTTATCCGGAAAAGGAACGTTCGGCACGTATAAAATAAAAATAAATTCACTTTATACGTAAGCCTCTACTACGTCGTATCAAAAATAAGCCAACGGAAGCAAAAGACTCGGGTATAAAAATTCCAACATCCAAGAATAGAAATGAAATCTAAAGAAAGAAATGTAATTTATTACATTCAAGGAAAGTACGAAATCCAAAAGAAATGTAACGGTACTACAAGTCTCGAAAGACCAAAAGTCTAATACTTTGTCTAATGAAGGATAACAAAATAATAAAAGTAAAGTCTTCAACGAGGCATCTTCAAACGTCATCATCGAACTCCTCCTCGTAAACATTATCTACACATTCGTCTTCTCATCCCCAAACACATAGAAAAACATGTATTTGAGGTAAGTACAACGTACTTAATAAGAAAGAGAAACTATGACAACAACTATAATTTATAAAGTAAAGATAATTAAAAGTTTAGTTGATTACGTGTGACCGACTCAATCTAGGGTTCATTCCGTGTCCATCAACATGAATTGACTAACCGTTTCTACTTAACTTATATATGTTACAACCGTACTCAAGGGCACTACGCTTTGATGTATATCCACCGGGAGATATCGATTGCAACATATTAGTGGATCACACCAATATCCACGGAGGCTAGAATAGGTAGGCTCCGATAGTACGCACACCTCGGCGGAGTCCCCCGAACTTGTGGTTCTTTTGACCTACGTGTTCTTCCACCTTCGAGAGGTAGCACACACATCGCGATATAGGCGGTGCCTATCCAAGAGAGACATGTTGTTTAATCTTTTACTAGTCAAGTACGTATTTTATTAGGATGATTAACTAACCACCTAAGTGTTTCCAATTAATCTCCCTCACCTTAACTACTCTCTTCCCGGACCACTTAGACAACGACAAGGCCTAGCAATTACACGGACGGTGATGAATGCTAATTCATCAAAGCACAAGCCTATCATGCTCTTCCGACGGATCCGAACTTCAACTCCCTTTAAGAGTACATTCGGTGTTTTAACTGAACGAATCAGAAGCTCAATTCAGGCTTGTTCAAGGTTATACAGTGCTAACATATCACGTTTAAAGGTTTAGAAATGATAAAACGTACTTATAAGGCTGAACAACAACCTAACGCCCGTTTAAAGACATGGACGCCCGTCTGGAGCCTACTGGACGCCCGTCCACTTTCCCCATACGCTCGTCCACCCTAAGACAGCTACAACCTGAATGTAAAATAACACCTCAGACGCCCGTCTACCAAAAAAAGTTACATCCTGTATCAAAAATCGAACCTCAGACGCCCGTCTGACTATTTCAAACGCCCGTCCGAGATACTAGGGTTCCGGACGCCCGTCTGCCTATTGCAGACGCCCGTCCGCCTGGGTTTTTCCCAAAACGCTAACATTGTCAAGACTCGATTTCCAATACGTTTCTGACCTATTTGGCATCGAATTAAACACAGAAAAACGTAGAAAACTATATCTAATCAACCGTAGCATCTATGATCCTTCGATCAACAAAAAAACACATCTTTTACTAACATCTACAAGTCTCCAAATCACAATCTAAACTTTACGAATTACAACCGAAATCATAGGAAGAGTTTCTTACCTAATTGCAGCCACAAAACCGATCCAAACAGCCTTGAAAGTCTGCAGCTCTTCCCACAAAACTGATATCCACACGATGTGCTCCTCACAACGGTTCCAATCCTCTACTCTGATCTGGAAACGGTCAAGCTTTCCTTTAGAATTTGTGAAAACTCTTCTAACCCTTTTCTCCTCTCAAAACTTGCGCACAGGAGAAGAACGTGAAGACTGAATTTTCTGATTTAATTAGGTTATGGGGATTATTGTGTGTTAATTTTCCTTAAATACATATTCCAAATTAATCCCTTTTACCATAATCACCCTTAATTACCAAAAATCATATTTATCCCTTTAATTATATATATATAACTCGAATATATATATATATATATACACTCCAATAATTACTTAACTCCCATAAAAGAAAAGAGATAATAATATTTCGTTTTCGCAAAATGACACGTACGCCCTTTCCCGAAAATCGGAATCTTACATTCCTCCCCCCTTAAGAGGAGTTTCGTCCTCGAAACTAGAACATACCTGGTAGATCCACGAACTCTTGAAATTCACTGATCATATCACCTTCAACCTCCCAAGTTGCCTCCTCGGGTGAATGATTACTCCACTGAACCAAAACCAAAGGAATCATCCTTCTCTTAATCATCTTTTCCTTCCGGTCCAAGATCTTGATCGGTCTCTCATCATAAGCAAGATTGTCTTGTAGAATCTCCGGATCAATGGTAGTTTCAACATCATTCCTCGTCAGACACTTCTTCAACATTGAAACGTGAAACACATTATGGACCCTTGACATCGATTCCGGTAACTTAAGCTTGTAAGCTAACGGTCCAATCCTTTCCAGAATCTCAAACGGGCCAACATACCTTGGACTTAGCTTTCCCTTTTGTCAAAAGCGTTTCACTCCCTTCATCGGCGAAGCTCGCAGATACACTCTATCACCGACTTCAAACTCAAGCGGTCTTCTTCTAACGTCTGCCCAACTTTTCTGCCTGTCCTGTGCTGCCTTCAGATTCTTCTTAACCAACTGAACTCTTTCCTTAGCTTGTTCAACCATTTCCGGCCCTGTAATCTGTCTTTCCCCGACTTCATCCCAAAACAACGGCGTTCTACATTTCCTTCCATACAACACTTCAAACGGCGGCATGCCTATACTTGCATGATAACTATTATTGTAGGCAAATTCTGCTACCGGTAGGTAGTCATCCCATGATCCACCTACTTCCAAAACACAAGCTCTTAGCATGTCCTCGAGTGTTTGGATGGTCCTCTCAGATTGTCCATCTGTCTGAGGATGAAAGGCCGTGCTCAAATCTAACTTGGTTCCAAAGGCTTCTTGTAAACTCTTCCAAAACCGACTGACGAACCGACTATCTCGATCCGAGACTATAGAGATAGGAACTCCGTGTAACTTCACTATATTATCCAAGTATAGTGTCGTCATCTTCTTCAAAGGCATATCAACCTTATATGGCAAGAAGTGGGCAGATTTGGTCAATCTATCCACAATTACCCAAATCGCATCGTGTCCTCCTCTTGTCTTAGGTAGTCCGGTGATGAAGTCCATTGTGATCTTATCCCATTTCCATTCGGGAATATCTAAGGGCTTAAGCATTCCCCCTGGTCTTCTATGCTCTGCCTTCACCTTCTGACAGATGTCACATTCTGCTATGAACTTGGCTATCTCTACCTTCATCGAGGGCCACCAAAACCTTTCCTTCAAGTCTCGATACATCTTAGTAGCACCTGGATGAACTACAAAAGCAATCCTATGTGCTTCTTCCATAACCCTCTGTCTTAAGTCGCCAACATTAGGTACACACAAACGATCCTGGTACCAAAGGTTCCCATTCTTGTCTAACGCATAACCCACTGTAGGCTTCTCTCTAGCAACTCGCTTCAAATCAACCAAAGCTGGGTCGTCATCTTGCTTTTCCCGAATGTCATCCATCAACTCCGATATTGCTAACAACGGCGCCACCAGCTGTCGTTCCTCAATCTGATCAAACCTGCCGATTTCCAGTCCATCTAACTTTTCTGCCACATCTTCGACACTCGAAACTGCAAATACTGGTTTCCTGCTTAAAGCATCTGCCACTACATTGGCTTTGCCTGGATGGTACTGAATATCCAAATCATAGTCCTTCACGAACTCCAACCATCTCCTCTGTCTCATATTCAGATTCTCTTGTGTGAAGAAATACTTTAAACTTTTGTGGTCGGTGAAGATCCTTGCCTTAACTCCATACAAGTAGTGCCTTCAAGTCTTTAATGCAAACACTACTGCTGCTAACTCTAAGTCATGTGTCGGGTAGTTCTTCTCATGCACCTTCAGTTGTCTAGATGCATAAGCAATCACTTTTCCTCCCTGCATCAACACACAACCTAAACCCTGTCCCGAAGCATCCGTGTAGACATCGTAGTTATCTAAAATCTCCGGAACTCGCCAAAACGGGGCCGTAGTCAACCTATCCTTCAAGGTATGAAAAGGCGCATCACACTCGCTAGTCCATTCGAACTTCACATTCTTCTGTGTAAGTTTAGTGAGTGGAGTAGCTATTTTCGAAAAGTCCTGTACGAACTTCCTATAGTATCCAGCCAAACCAAGAAAGCTCCTTACTTCTGAAACTGTAGTAGGTTTAGGCCAATTCTCAACTGCCTCTATCTTTGCTAGGTCAACTTGTATGCCATCTCCAGAAATGACATGTCCCAAGAAACTGACTTGCTTCAACCAAAAGTCACACTTAGAAAACTTAGCAAATAACTGGTTCTTCTTCAAGGTATCCAACAATATCCTTAAGTGTTCCTCGTGTTCCTTCTCATCCTTAGAGTATACTAGGATGTCGTCTATGAACACTATCACAAACTTATCCAAGTATGGCATGAAAACCCGCTGCATCAAGTCCATAAATGCAGATGGAGCATTAGTGAGTCCAAAAGGCATAACCAAGAACTCATAATGTCCATACCTCGTACTAAAAGCCGTCTTCGGTATATCTGCTACCTTGATCTTCAACTGATGATAACCAGACCTAAGATCAATCTTAGAGAACACTTTCTTGCCTTGCAACTGATTAAACAGATCATCAATCCTTGGCAAGGGGTACTTATTCTTGATGGTAAGGTTATTCAACGCTCTGTAGTCGATGCACATCCTCATGCTACCATCTTTCTTCTTGACAAACAACACTGGGGCTCCCCAAGGTGAAGTACTGGGTTGAATTATGTTCCTTTCAAGCATATCCTTAAGCTGTGCTTTCAACTCTTTCAATTCAGCCGGTGCCATTCTATAGGGTGCCTTGGCAACTGGTGCCGCTCCGGGTACCAACTTGATCTCAAACTCGATCTCCCTATCCGGCATGTTTCCCGGTAACTCTTCCGGAAATACCTCGGGGTACTCCCTCACTACAGGAGTTTCTTCTAGCTTAGGCTTTACTTGTTCCACATCCACTGCGTACAACAAGTAGCCTTCACAACCCTTCGACAAGCCTTAATTGCCTTGACTAGCTTTGAAATTATCGGATGTCGCTTCTTACTCGGCTTGTACACATTCCCCGATACGCCTTATCGATTTCCCGGGTACTTTAAAGGTCACTTTCTTTTCTCTACAATCTAAGTGGACAAAATTCTCGGATAGCCAATCTATCCCAAGAATCACGTCAAAATCTGAGAAGTCTAAAACTGTAAAGTCGCTCTTGCATCGATACGATCCAACTCGAACTTCCACTTGAGGTATCATCCTAGTTACCTTTGTTACCTTCCCTAACGGGGTTGTTATCTCCAAGGTGTTTCTTAAAGGTTCCGAGGGTAAACTCAACTTCTTAGCTACCTTGGTCGACACAAAAAGTGTTAGACGCTCCCGTATCGAACAAAGCTCGACCACTTAGATTATCTAACATTATCGTACCTAGGATGCATATTCGATCATTTAAATAAAATTACGACATGAATAAACGTGCTATAAAAAATATCTCAATAAAATAACATAACGACAAGGTACCCGAGATAACGTCATCTTCGGTTCCGCTTCTCTGCAGCATCCGCCGCAAAAAACTCGGAATGGTCGGCTTGGGCCGCTTCTCCCATTTCCTCTGCTCGAACTCCCTTTATTCCCCTTATTGGGACATTCTCTAGAAAAGTGCCCCGGTTCTCTGCAAAAGTAGCAACCACCTGAACTAGCTCTGCACTCTCCTGAATGATTCCGGTTGCACTTGGAACACAAAGGTGCACTGTTTGGGGCCTTAGCTACCGGAGGAGCCGTTGCCTTCTTAGTGTTCTGTTGCGGCGCTCCTCGATAATTACCCTGACTAGTCCCGAAATTCCTCTTGTTTCCAATCACGACTGTAGCCTTCTTCCTGAAGGTCTCAACCTCCAAAGCTTTGTTGTGTAACTCTGCCATATTCCTTGCGGTAAAACCCAACATACCAGACTGTATCTCATGAGCTAACCCTTCCTTATAGAGGGCCATCTTTCTCTCTTCCACTTTCATAAGCTCGGGATAGAACCGTCCCAACTCATTAAACCTATTAGTATACTGAGATACCGTCAAATGAATACCCTGCTTAAGTTTCAAAAACTGGCTTGCCTTATCTGCCTGTACCGTTACTGGGAAGTACTCGTTGTAAAACATTGCCTTGAAAGCTTCCCGATCCGTTACTTTACCGTTCTTGCTCCGTACGGCATCTATCCAAGCCTCGATGCGCCCAAAAGAAACCTAACCGCACCGTGCCATCTCGGTCTCGGGCACATGAATGTTCCTACATGCCTTCTCGAAGCTCCTTATCCATTCCTCGGCCTTTGAATGTTCAACGTTTCCATGGAAATTCTCAACCCGATTCCTTCTCAATCTTGTATACCAATCCACGGCCGGTGCTTGCTCAAATGCTTTGGTCTAACCGGTGGGTAGCCGAAAGGTACTTGTTCTTTGATGCTATCATTGCTTGAGGGTAGGTTTGGATGCGCTTCGTGCTCGAGTGGAAAGGGTAGTATCCTTGGTGATAATTCTGGTGGTGCTGTGGAATCGGCTGAGCTTGCTGTAGACCAAAAGGTGGATAACCCAAACCTTGCTGATGGTCGAACCGCGGTGAAAGTGGTATAGTAGGTCGAGGGGTATGACCTGCAGGAGGTGGGTAGAAAGGCCCGATCTTCTTTGGTGAAACACTAGCGGCGAGGGGTGGCTCACCGGCGGAGGGTAAACACTAACCGGTGGAGGATAAACACCGACGGGTGGAGGGTAAAAGGTTTCTTTGGTGTGGAGGGTAGCTTACCGGTGGTACAAAACCTGTTGGAACATCACTCGCTAAGGAAAACTGAACTGAACTCCCCACGTGCCATCGTGGAGGTGGCTCCTGATGTGGCCTCGGTGACAAACCATGCTGAGACCTAGGTGTGGGTGTCGCGGTACGAGGTGGTGGTGATAAGCTCCGGCCGGGGTGGTGGAATCGCCTCACAACACCGCCTCCTACGACCGGTGTTGGACTTTCCCGCCGAACTCGAAAGTCTCTCGCGCCCGCTCCGGTTCTCGTGAACACTATCCCGATGGTCAAAGAAAACCAGAACGTTACTAAAAGATCTAGAGGAAACTTATCTTATAAGAAAGGAAGCCTAAAAGACGCTTCTCTCTGATACCAACTGTAACGCCCCGTTCCCGGACACCGAGTCCTTATCCGGAAAAGGAACGTTCGGCACGTATAAAATAAAAATAAATTCACTTTATACGTAAGCCTCTACTACGTCGTATCAAAAATAAGCCAACGGAAGCAAAAGACTCGGGTATAAAAATTCCAACATCCAAGAATAGAAATGAAATCTAAAGAAAGAAATGTAATTTATTACATTCAAGGAAAGTACGAAATCCAAAAGAAATGTAACGGTACTACAAGTCTCGAAAGACCAAAAGTCTAATACTGTCTAATGAAGGATAACAAAATAATAAAAGTAAAGTCTTCAACGAGGCATCTTCAAACGTCATCATCGAACTCCTCCTCGTAAACATTATCTACTGTTCGTCTTCTCATCCCCAAACACATAGAAAAACATGTATTTGAGGTAAGTACAACGTACTTAATAAGAAAGAGAAACTATGACAACAACTATAATTTATAAAGTAAAGATAATTAAAAGTTTAGTTGATTACGTGTGACCGACTCAATCTAGGGTTCATTCCGTGTCCATCAACATGAATTGACTAACCGTTTCTACTTAACTTATATATGTTACAACCGTACTCAAGGGCACTACGCCGATGTATATCCACCAGGAGATATCGATTGCAACATATTAGTGGATCACACCAATATCCACGGAGGCTAGAATAGGTAGGCTCCGATAGTACGCACACCTCGGCGGAGTCCCCCGAACTTGTGGTTCTTTTGACCTACGTGTTCTTCCACCTTCGAGAGGTAGCACACACATCGCGATATAGGCGGTGCCTATCCAAGAGAGACATGTTGTTTAATCTTTTACTAGTCAAGTACGTATTTTATTAGGATGATTAACTAACCACCTAAGTGTTTCCAATTAATCTCCCTCACCTTAACTACTCTCTTCCCAGACCACTAGACAACGACAAGGCCTAGCAATTACACGACGAGATGAATGCTAATTCATCAAAGCACAAGCCTATCATGCTCTTCCGACGGATCCGAACTTCAACTCCCTTTAAGAGTACATTCGGTGTTTTAACCGAACGAATCGAAGCTCAATTCGGGCTTGTTCAAGGTTATACAAAGTGCTAACATATCACGTTTAAAGGTTTAGAAATGATAAAACGTACTTATAAGGCCGAACAACAACCTAACGCCCGTTTAAAGACATGGACGCCCGTCTGGAGCCTACTGGACGCCCGTCCACTTTCCCCAGACGCTCGTCCACCCTAAGACAGCTACAACCTGAATGTAAAATAACACCTCAGACGCCCGTCCCGAGAAACCAGACGCCCGTCTACCAAAAAAAGTTACATCCTGTATCAAAAATCAAACCTCAGACGCCCGTCTGACTATTTCAAACGCCCGTCCGAGATACTAGGGTTCCGGACGCCCGTCTGCCTATTGCAGACGCCCGTCCGCCTGGGTTTTTTCCAAAACGCTAACATCGTCAAGACTCGATTTCCAATCCGTTTCTGACCTATTTGGCATCGAATTAAACACAGAAAAATGTAGAAAACTATATCTAATCAACCGTAGCATCTATGATCCTTCGATCAACCAAAAAAACACATCTTTTACTAACATCTACAAGTCTCCAAATCACAATATAAACTTTACGAATTACAACCGAAATCATAGGAAGAGTTTCTTACCTAATTGCAGCCACAAAACCGATCCAAACAGCCTTGAAAGTCTGCAGCTCTTCCCACAAAACTGATATCCACACGATGTGCTCCTCACAACGGTTCCAATCCTCTACTCTGATCTGGAAACGGTCAAGCTTTCCTTTAGAATTTGTGAAAACTCTTTTAACCCTTTTCTCCTCTCAAAACTTGCGCACATGAGAAGAACGTGAAGACTGAATTTTCTGATTTAATTAGGTTATGGGGATTATTGTGTGTTAATTTTCCTTAAATACATATTCCAAATTAATCCCTTTTACCATAATCACCCTTAATTACCAAAAATCAGATTTATCCCTTTAATTATATATATATAACTCAAAAATATATATATATACTCCAATAATTACTTAACTCCCATAAAAGAAAATACATAATAATATTTCGTTTTCGCAAAATGACACGTCTGCCCTTTCCCGAAAATCGGAATATTACAGGTACAATCACGAATTCAGAAAGAAAAACCAACAAACTAGACTACGTCAATGGCCCAAGCTAACCTAAGATCTCTAGAACGTTTAATTGTTGTCGAGAGAAACACATGCGCAGGTGGGTGAACAATATCCGGAGAAAGCACAAGATTGTTGCGCCAAAACCAAATCCCACAAACAATTTCCCGGAAGAGATACGGCAAAGTGATAAGTTATTGGTGACCCAGTCATGTGTGTTGGTTGCAGAGAAGAAGTCCTCAAAGTGGTTGTGTTGGAGGGCTTTTTTCCACATGAGCCGCAGCCATTTGCAATCTCAAAGGGCGTGAAACGGGGTTTCTTCAAATTCATGGCAAAGCTGACAGAGGGAAGAGCTAGAAATATGCCGATGCGCCAAGAAACTATTAACAGGTAAACCATCGTGCCACAACTGCCAAAGAAAAAATTATACCTCATCAGTCCTTTGAGTTTCCAAATGCAAGTCCAGTTTTTGGTAGTAAGGATAGCATTCTGGTTCTCCAACTGGTAGATGTACCCACTATGGACGTGAACTTCCCATCCCCGGAGGGAGCCCACCGGACGGATCCATTATGTACTTCGAAGGCTGGCTGGAAGATTCTAGCCGTACGACATATATCTTTCCACAAAGCAGAGGTCCCTGGCTTTGGTTTATCAAAGGTAGGGGTGTTCACGGATACGGTTTATCCGAAAACCGAACCGATCCGAGGTCATTCGGTTCGGTTAATACTCGTTTTCGGTTCGGTTTCGGTTAATAATATAGAGAAACCGAAAATTTCGGTTCGGTTACGGTTAACGCTACAAACCGAACCGAACCGAACCGAATTAAAAACCGAACAATTAACCGAACCGAATTAAAAACCAAATAATTAACCGAACCGAAACCGTTTCAAACAAAAAACTGTTAACCGAACCGTTTGTATCAACATGTATAATTAGTTTTTATAACCAAAATATTACAATTTCGTTATAAAAATAGCTTATAACCGAACCGTTATCCGAACCATTTATTACCGAATGAAAAAACCGAATAAAAAACCGAACCGTTTAGAACCAAATCGAATTGTTAAATAGTATTCGGTTTTCGGTTAACCGAACCGAACCGAACCAAATATTTCGGTTCGGTTCGGTTCGGTTTCCGATAGCAAACGGTTCGGTTTCAGATATCTATTAACCGAAATTTTCGGTTCCGTTTCGGTTACGGCCATTAACCGTACCGAACCGAACCGTGAACACTCCTAATCAAAGGGGCTTCCATACTTTTCGATCAAAAGGGAGACCCATGGGGATGTGTCGTCAGTGAGTAACTGCCACACGAGTTTTCCTAGGGGCGCAAAATTCATCTCCTCAAGTCGTTCGAGACCAAGGCCTCCATTCTCCTTTGGTTTACAAATATTTCGCCAGGAGATGTAGTGGCGATGTTTTTTTACCTTCTAACTCGTCCCAAAAAAATTGATGACAAAGTTTAGCAATATCGTCCACTAGCCCTTTAGGTAGCTTCGTCGTCTGCATCATATAGTACGGGAGGGTAGACAAGGAAATATTAATTATGAGGGACCTACCGCCTTTGAGAGAGTCTTCATTTTCCACGATGCCATTTTTCTTTTCATTTTATCAAGGATAAAGCCATATGTGCTATTGCGGGCACAAGAATGTAGCAATGGGACCCCCATATATTTTCCCATATCTAATGCATGCCTCATTCCCAATTTCTGGCCGATTGCACTTCTAACTCGAGCATTAACATTTTTCGAAACGTGGAAGGTTGATTTGTTGGTGCTGATTTTCTGGGTCGAAATGGAACAAAAGTCTGCTAAGATGGTTTCCATAACGGATGCTTGTTCCTCCGAAGCTTCCCCAGACAATATAAGATCATCGGCGGAAAATAGGTGGGAAAGTGGTTTGCATGAATGACAAAGTTTAATGGGCTTCCATCGTCCCGACTGACTGCTTTGCATTAATTTTCTGACTCAGGATTTTCATGCAGAGGATAAATAAATAAGGTGCGAGTGGATCTCCTTGCCTCAGGCCTCTTTTCGGGACTATTTGGTCGAGTTTTTCACCATTCCAAAGAACCGAGAGAACTGCCGATTTTAGGTTGTGCATAATCAAAACGATAATGTTCTGAGAGAAACCAACAGCAACTAAGATTCTTTACCAAATGACTAGTTTTTTCACGCCTAGAGGTTATCCTTGTAGGATGTAATATCTCCGGATGGATCAAAGATCCACCCGATTACGCAGCGGAAACTACAAGATCTAGATCTAGTCAACCAAAATACATAAATAAATAGATCTAACCTACGAGGGGGTTAGATCACCAACCTTTTTATGGTGAAAAACGTCAAGAACAAGTTGAGAGCCTAGTTGAGAAGCCAAAGTCTTCCAACGTGTGTCTCCAAGCACCACCAGGTGGATGGTGTTTCAAGCCGCCGGACCTCCTCGATATGCTACCGGAATAATCCCGAAGATTATTCCAACTCGAAACCCTAGTATAATGGCCGAAATCTCCAAGCCACTATACTACCAATAACTCGAAATTTATGTGTGTCAATAAGGCTTGGGAGAACTCTCTTTATATAGGAGAGTAATCATTGTCCTCTAAGGATTTAATAATTAATACAAAATCAATTATAATAATCCTTATTCCAATAAAAGATAAATATAATATATATCCCAAACAAATTAGGATAAATAAATATATTATCTAATATTCCATGAATTATCATTTAACAAATAAATGATTAAATCATACATTAAATAATTATCCAAGAAAACTAATTTCTTTCTAATTATTTAATCACCAAAAATGCGCCCCTTTTTTATTAAATAAGGCCACACGCATTTTTCCACACATTGGTCCGAGTCCACGAAAAATTTCTTTTCCATGTATTTAATCATCTAGTCCAACTAAACAATTAATCAACATATCAATTAAATAGTCCAATCCAACTATTTAATTATAATTGAGGTGAAACGACGAGAAAACATATGCTATGTTAGGAGCCACGTCGGGGACCATGGACCCATATTCAGTAGCTACAACAAATTAAATAAAATTATTCGTCAGACCGAACAATAATATTCAATCTATTAATTCCGGGATTACACCACCATAAACCCGAAACGAACTCGCCGAATATAGATAACTTACACTCAACCATGAGTTGATAAGGTGTCCAACGATATAATCATTACATACGGATAAATCCTCCATAGATTTCATTTCGAGTCGGGATATTTCCGTAAACCCTTCTCGAAACATATTATCCTTATTTACCATTAACCCCTAGTGATCAATTAGTTCACATACCGGACTAGTAGCTAATTAGTCTAACATGAACTCCGCGGATCGATCGGTTTCTAGGATTAACAAATAAGGGAACTTTCTCGTCTACTTCCCGAGGGAAGGAATGGATTCCATAACTGTGATAGCACAGACTACTCACTCATTCCAGAATAGAGCCAACGAGAAGTGTTGGACCACATACTTCGAAGTGATCCTTACTAACACATCAAACTCTACCCTAGTCTAAGCAGTTGTCTGTGATCACCTCAGGATTGAGATTAATCAATATATGATCATCTTGTGATTCGATAAGACTTCTCAATCACGGAATTATATCGAGAACTCAAATCAAATCGGTCCAAATTTCCCTATATGATTATCATCATATATAAATGCCCCACTAGGTACCCTATTACCGACGAACGGATAAGACTGTCACACCGCAAAGTGTTCTAGGCGCATTATTAGCATTTTAATCATGAGACCCATACTCATATTAATCAACGCTACGGACTAAGTTAATTTTAAGTACATCTCACTAACTCAATCCTCTTGTGTATAGCCATACACTGAGTTATGTGATTACATAAACGAGGTACTTAGGGTTTTCAGTAGTGTCTTAATTATTAGCATACATGCATATAATAAGATGAATTATTAATTTTGTCCTAAAACAATTACATAATTGTCTTTCGGGCACTACACCTAACAATCCTGACCAAATTTGAGTCAGAAAAATAATTTTTATCCTGACCAAATTTGTGTCAGGATGTTGGTTTTTTCTAGACTCGATATAGGTCAGAAAGCATAATTGATACTTCCTGATTGATATTCGATCCGTAAACTAATCAACATTCTGCCAACCGAACATGAGTCAGGAAATAATTTTTAATCCTGACCCAATTTGTGTCAGGATGTTGGTTTTTTCTAGATCCAACATCGGTCAGAAAAGACAGTTGATACTTCCTGATGTTGCGCTTAATATCAGATTTGCGGTAACATTGTTTATCTTGAGGATAAGAGGCTTAGTATGAGTGATTTCTACGGGGAGAGCACGGTGGTGAGTAAGAACAAGGCTGTCGGATAAGTGTTTGTGAAGAATGATCGAGTGAGTCGACAAATTGGCAGAGTGTATCTGCTTGTATTAGCTCTTAGATTCCCCTTTCTATTACATTGTGATCCCATATTTATAGGCTAAAAACTATGTCGGTTTACTGTTCATTTGACAAGACAATTAAGAATACATAATTAAAGATTAATATGCATGTAATACAAGTGTCCTAGCCAAATTTGTCGTCGGATTGGCCACTGGATCGATAAGCATGGCGAGCGAGAAAGGCGACCCGGCGGACTCATATTTGCCTTGTCTTGAAATCAGCTTGACCATATAGGTAGAAATCACACGGCTAGGAAGGGTCCGGTTTATGACTAGCGGACTGGATCCGGCTTACTGTTGGCGGATAGGACCCGGCTCGTGAGTAGCGGGTTGGAGATAGCTTGTGGCAGCGGATAGAGGAGATGGAGGCCCAATATCTATGTTGATGGGCCATGATAATAGGCCCAATCTAGATGAACATGGCCTCATTCCGATTCGGGTATATCACTTCCTAACTGAAATTCGGTCCGTAAACAAATCAACATCCTGTCTAAAATTTAGTCTGAATCAATTAGTGGAAAAATTAAATGATAAATCTAAAAATAAAAAGTATGTGTGTTAAGATTTTTTATGTGTGAAAAGACTTTGTCATACCAAAATGACTAAAAACCTCATACACTATAATTAATACAATGTTATTTATATTCTCTCGCTCCTAAATAAATAAAGATAGATGTATGGAAAAAACACAATAAATGTTGCATCAAATGCTGCATAAAAAATGTAAATGTCTCACATAAAATAGAACAAATGATTTTGGCAACTGCATCAGTTAGAAGTATACTGGCCATGTTTCTGAGCTGCCAAATTTGCAATAGGAGATGAAACAAAGTTAGGGTATGATTAAATCGAGCCAACAATCTTTCATGGGTTACAAGATGATGTTGGACCTCTTGCAAGGACAAAGACCCAATTCGAGACGTGATATTGACAATAACATACCCGTAATCCTTACCTAGACCACCAAGAACAACAAGGATGAGCTCAGCATTGGAGATTGGATAACCAACATAAGCTAGACCGACAGAATACAACTTCATCCGAGCTAGGTAGTCCATAATTGGTTTTGTTCCCTTGTCCATCCTAGTTAGTTCCCATTTGTACTCCAGCATCCAAGCCTATGAACGATTGTTAAAAATGGTTTCGAGTGTATTCCATAGCTCATGAGCAGTATTACATCAAATTACTTCAACCAAAGCTTGCTCAGTCATCGATGTCATCAACCATCCTATGAGAAGTTGGTCGGTTGTATTCCAGTCATCATAGGCATGATTGAGAGCAGTCCTATACAAAGAAGAGGTAAGAGATTGAGGTGGACAATCCGCTGTTCCAAGGATATGACCTCCAAGACGATGACTATGAATAATCAGAAGATCTGTTGATTTCCATAGCAGATAGTTACTCCGGTCCAATTTGACAGTGCAAGTGTGGTTCGTATGACCTCCAAAGGGCAAAAAGCCGAGTAATCCACCGGGCGACGGTGAAGACGTCATACAAATGGGAAGTAGAGGTAAGGTAACACGATATAAGCTCAGAAAAGTAGAATCGGAGTGAGAGATATTCATATCAAGAAGAGCGGTGGACTGTATGAGTGTGACGGCCGGCGGAGTATTTGGTTGTTTACGAACATCCATCATCAAATTTTGGAACATCGGAATTGGGGTAGAAAGAGAACCAATTGAAAGGCTCACAGACAAGGAACCAATGACTATGATGGAACTCGCCGTAGCTAAGCCACGGGAGGAGGCGGCGGTGGCGCGGCCATACCGTCCGTCGCTCGATAACGAAGGAATATTTCATTGAGGATAATTAAGAGATACATCCGGCCTTATATATGTTCTACAACATTAACCCTAACAACCATATTTAACATCGTAAGTGACACGTATCACACACCATACTTAATAACGAGCCCAATACCCAAACTTGACCTAAATACATTTAGATCCTTACACTCTAACAATGTGGATCAACAGTAAAGACAAACAATTGGGCGGTATAGTGCACAAACTACAACTGTAGACAAAACGACGATTTTTCTAAGATCAATCTGGTATGAAATCTTGTCTACTTTCTCTTTGTTTATTGTTCAAACGAAGCCAATTTTGGATGAAAGGAAATACAAAAAAAAAAAAAAAAAACCGCTGCACTCCCGCGTCGATTTCTTAACATAAGCTTCAAGTTCAACTTGTAGGTTGATGAATTGTCAATTCCACGTGCACTGATACCAATTCTTGGATATTGTACAAACAAAATAGGGGTTGGATAGGAAAATTCCATTTTCTTCAAAACTTCTTTCCTTGAGACTTTGATTTCCAAAAACTCAAGTGCAATATGAATATATAAGATGCAAAATCATAACAATTCAATTGCAAAGATCAAAGCACAATTCTATTAGATGGTGTGAGATGAGATTCAATCAACACAATTATCACCTTACTCACCCATCCCACCTAACTTACCTACCTTACCGTTTTCACCTTACCACACTTTACACACCCTACCCCACCACACTATCATACAACACCATCTCTACCCATCAATCGGAAGTCTTGACGTGTCACTTATTATGAAATTTATTTAATTCAAATCATTCACTCTGCAACACAATAATGGAATATCCCGCAAAATCAGAAATTCACCCATTTTCCTTCCTCTACAGTTACATATTCTCTTTTTTTGCGGGCCAATCGGCGCACCTGCCCCTTCCCACATTTTCTATGCATAAGTTCTTGGCTTGTATACGGTGGTATGATCTAGATCGGTGTTCATCCTACTCGGATCTGAGGTTGGAACGTTGGTGTGGCCCGATTTCGTCGACGGTTGGTTGTTTGCTTGACCTGTAGCCTTCATCTGTTTTTGTTTAGTGGTTTCTCCATTGGATAAGTATGCTTTTCTTTCGAGCTCTTTTTGATATGTTGGTAGCTAGCGGGGGTGCTTGGTGGTGAGCAACTTTCCGGTTGCGGATCCATGGCTGAGAAATAGATGTAAATTATACTAAAATGGTATTATTGTTTTCTTTTGGTTTATCTTCGGTGATGTACTCCTTGGTTTATTTATTCCTACATACCTCTTCGTTAAAGCATACTCTTCGGAACCTTCGTTGTCGACGAGTTGTTTTTATGGGTATTTGTTTATAATGACTGATTTGGAGACTTAATTAAGCACTTAGGACACACTTAGGGGTCGTTTGTTAAAACTGAAGACTGAAATCTGAAGTCTGAATAAATTAAGTAACTGAATATTTTAAGTGCTGAAATTGATTAGACTGTTTGGTAACATTTATTATATCTGAAATTAGAATTTGTTTCGTGAGTGAGTATGTGGGTGTGGGTGTGTGGAGGGTGGGTGTAGGGTGGGTGGGGGTGTTGGTGTGGGGTAATGGTGGGTGTAGGTGGGTGTAGGGTGGGGTGTGGGTGTAGGTGTGTGTCGGGTGTGTGGTGTGTGGGGGTGGGTGTCGGGTGGGCGTGGGTGTGGGTGTAGGGTGTGGGGGTGTAGGGGTGGGTGTGGGTGGGAGTGTGTGTGGGGTGGTGGGTGTGGGTGTGGTGTGTGGTGGGTGTGGGTGTAGGGAGGGTGGGAGTGGGGGTGTGAGGGTGTAGGTGGGTATGAGTGTGTGGGGGTGGGGGGTGGGGGTGGGGGGTGAGGGGTGTGGGCGGGTGTGTGGTGTGTGGGGGTATGGGTTGTGTGGTGGGTGGGGGTATGGGTGGAGTGGATGGGGTGGGGTTGGGGGTTGGGGGTAGGGTGAGGGTTGGGTGTAGGTGTGATGTAGGTATGGATGTGGGGTGTACCCCTACCTAACGTAGATTTATTGAAAAAATTCAGCATTAAGTAGTTCATCAACCACTTAAAATTTTCCATAATTTTTCACAGGGAATTCAGAAGATCTTAATTAATTAAGAGGTGTTAAAAAGTATTATCAAACAACACTTATTTTAATAATCACTTATTCTTTTAAGAATAAGTGTTAAGTGATGTAAACAAACAGGCCCTTAAACATAATTTGTTATAAGGACATATTTTAGACAACTTTCCTATTTTACCCTTACAATACAATAAGGTTGATCTGCAACTCTCCTGTGGCTTTAAGCTTTTCCTCCGTCCGGCTATGGCTTTCCAGCTTTTTCGATTCCGGCCGGTTTCAAATAACTCTCGCCGATCTGAGCCCTCCGATGCCTGAGAGCAAAGGAGGTTGACACCTCCTCTTTGATTCCGCACTGATTCAGTTTCTGGAGGCTGTGGCGAATCTTCCATTGGTTTGTCCGCCTCCAAGTTTGCGATAATCTCTCTGCTTTGTTCGATCGATTGTTTCCTTCGTTTTCCTGCTGCTTAATTATCCAAGTTTGCTGCTTCTTGTGTTGGTTCCAATAGTAGAGGGATTATTGATCAACATTGAGGAAAAATACAATGACCTTAGAACTCACGAGGTGAATCAATTGGATGGCAACGTGGATGGGACACTGTTTACGTTGCAGTTCACAGTACTTTTCTTCTTTATCTTTTTTTTTTTTCCTTCTTTCAGATCTTGCTTTTATGTTTTTTTTGCTCTCATTCTCATATTAATTCACAATAATTTTTCCTCGGATTTTTTTATATATGCACATTTTGATAGAATCCCTTTTCTCACCTTCATAAAGCAAACGGTAAAGGGAATCCAAGACAACTTCGAACTTGAATGTGAAGGTTCGAAAATTGCAGCTTATATAACAATATATATATATACACACATCTTCTGCTTCAGTTTTGGAAACCCAGATCAAACGGTAATTGAATAGCTTATAATGTGAATAACATATTCTTTTTTGAAGGCAACTCTCGCAGAGCCATTTTCGATTTGAGCTTGAATTGTTTTGACTCAAAGCTTCTACATGTTTGCCTTGTTCCAGGATTTCAAAAGCTTAAGAGTGGCTTCCTACATATTGATTATTGATTTTGTTGTTGCACTTATTCAATTCAAAGTTTACTGGTTGCGCCCGAGAGTTATGCACCATGAAATTAACAAGTTGGAGGCATGAGGTTTTGATTTGGGGACAATGGTGGGAATTTGCATTCATAGGTATATTTATGTTTGAATGTGTGTAGTTTGTTCTTTATTAGCTTTATCATGAGCTTGATACTAAATACGAAAGTAGGAAAGGTAGAACTGTTTTTACCTTTATAGTTTAATTGCAAGTGGGCCAGTACTGAATATGAAGATACAAGGGAATATTGAGGTGTATGTTAGACAAAACGGTGTTTCTTTCTTCAAGTCTGTCCATTTTTTCCCCACATCCAATACTCCTCTTTTAACTTATGGATGGCATGAAACAAAAGGCTTAGTACCTTCAATCCCAGTACGCTAGTTTCTATGGGACACAAATGAGGGAATGAGGGATGAATGGATCAAATGGTAGTCACTTTACTAACTGGAATTCATATTTTTGTATGCTCCTACTTCTAGATTAGCTATTCTTCACATTAACGTGCTATGTATATCCTCAAATATAAGTGTTATGGTCATAAGCATTCCACCGAGCAACTGTCTACCAGTTATATACTGAATTTTAGCGTGCAAAGGCAAGTACTCTTTATTTTTCAAATGGTTCAATGCAATACATTTGTGAATATTTCAAATTCCAAATTTTGAACTTTGTTTTTATAGAGAGAATAGCCTATTGTTTCTTGCTTGTATCTTATGGTCTATTAACTTGTTTCTTAACCTAAAGTGATGGTCTAATTGGGAGAAATGGGCATATAAATCGGTGCAGTGACATGAATTTGATGGTGGGTTGAGTATGATTTGGAATAAAATTGGTGCAGTGACATCAATATCACTACATTTACAATTACATAATTGATGCAGTGACATTGATGTCACTGCATATGCAATTTGATACACAAATTTAGTAACTTTTTAAAATAAGTGTAGTGTCATTCACATTAGGGGTGTAATCGAACCGAGTCGAGTCGACTAAAAAAGTTTGGGCTCGATCGAGCAATAAAAGGCAAGATCGAACTCGACTCACTAAGTAATCGATATAGCTCGACTCGGCTCGTAAGTTCGATTATTTATTAGAATTCATTTAATTTTTAATAAAATTTAACAAGATCAAGCTCGACTCGTCTAATAGTGGTCAATGCATCGCGGTGTCATTGCATCACGGTTGTTAATGCATCGCGGCGTCACTTCATCGCGGTGTCTCTGCATCGGGGGTGGTCGCTGCATCGGAGGTGGCCACTGTATCGCGGTGGTCAATGGATCGGGGTGGTCACGGTGGTGAATGCATCGCGATGGTCTTTGCATCGGAGGTGGTCACTGCATAGCGGAGGTGAATGCATCGCGGCGTCTCTGCATCACGGGTGGTCACTGCATCGCGGTGTCTCTGCACCACGGGTGGCCACTGTATCGCGGTGGTCAATGGATTGAGGGTGGTCAATGCATCGCGGTGTCACTGCAACACGGTTGTCAACTTATCGCGGTGTCTCTGCATCGAGGTGTCTGTGCATCGCGGCGTCTCTGCATCGAGGTGTCTTTGCATCGCGGCGTCTCTGCATCACGGCGACTCTGCATCGGGGGTGGTCACCGCATCGTGGTGTCTCGCATCGGGGTTGGTCACCGCACCGCGGTGTCTATTCATCGGGGGTGGCCATTGCATCGCGGTGGTCAATGGATCTGGGGTGGTCAATGCATCGCGGTGTCACTTCATCGAGGCGTCTCTGCATCGAGGATGTCACTTTATCGAGGCGTCTCTTCATCGGGGGTGGTCACTGCATCGAGGGTGATCACTGCATCGGGGTAGTCAATGAACCTGGGGTGGTCAATGTATCGTTGTTTCACTTCATCGAGGCGTCTCTGTATCGCGGCGTCTCTTCATCAGGTGTGTCACTGCATCGCAGTGGTCACCGGGGAAAAAATATTTTTTAGCGCCCAGAAGAAAAAAAAACTTTTTTCGTCCTGAAAAAAAAAAAAATCGTCCAAAAAAAAAAAACTTTTTTCGTCCGTAAAATTTAAAAAAAAAATCGTTCGAAAAAACCCCCCACCCTTTTTAGCCTCTAGGAAGAAAACATTAAAAAAAACAAAATTATAGGTAGTTTGGTCTATGTATTTATTTTGTGTTTTTATAACCAAATGAGATTTCTTAGTGTCTTATTTACCTAATTAAGTCTAATATGTGTCCTTTTAAACATTTGGCCTTTTTTTTAACCCTGTAAATTAGGTTTGTTTTGTTTAGATTTTGGTTATAATCCAGCTTGGTGTTGAGGTGTACTCCAGTTGGTGGATGTGTCTCGGTCTAGCCTAGGGCTAGCTGTTTAGTCTGTTTTCTATTGATGTTGTATTTTCCCGGTAAGTTGATTTTTTCAATAAAAATTCGTATTTAGCGGAAAAAAAATGGGAAAATTATGAAAAAGGACAAAGAACTTTATGAAATTATCAAAAAAGACAATCATTTATATTTTAGTAAAAATGACAAAATGTATTGTATTAAGACAATTTTGCCTTTCTATTAAAAAAAAACAACAAACAACAACACCCCACGTGTATTTATAAGGGTATTTTTGTACTTCATATAGGGGGGTTCTATTTGGACCCCTCTATTTACTACTTGCACCACATTAATGAATATTTTTTTTTTACTTTCGCACACCACGTAATTACTATCTACACAACATAAAAATAACAAAAATTTAACAACTACACTTTAGTCCTTAAAATTATACAAAACACTAATTTATCCTAAACCAAACCCTAATTTATCTCCAGCCGCCACCCCCTTCTTCCTCCACCCCTTAATTTATCTTCAGCCGCCTCTCTTCTTCTTCTTCTTCTTCGCAATTCCGGCGACCCCGTTTTCCGGCGTGCCTCCCAAACCACCCAAAGAAAAAAACGGTCAAGATTTTGGTCAAACCCATTATTTATCAACACATTCAAAAATCGTTTCCCTTGTTATTTCAATACTGGGGTAATGGTGCTCGATCTGAACAAATGGAGGATGAATGGAAACACCAAGAAACTGACCCATTGGATGAAATTGCGAAACGGTACGAGAATATACGAGTTAGGTTCATTGCCGCCGTTCTTGCTAGTTTTCGCCGGAAATGTCGAAAGGATTGAGCACGGATGGAATCAACATGGATTGGGAGGGGATAATCTTGAAGGTTTATGCGAGGGATTTGCATCCGGGTCCGGTAAGTTTACCGCATTGGAGTGGGAAAGGGAAGCCATGGTTTGGGGCCGGAGAAATAATTGAGGGGGGTCATCGGAAAAATGAAAAAAAATGATTTGGGGCCGGAGAAATGGTTTGGGGGGAGGTCATCGGAAAAAATGGGGGAAAGGGTTTGGGGAAGAAAAAGGTTCGTCTCTTCATAGTTGTATTTCTTCAATTGGTTGATGCAATTTGAAATGTTTGGAGAGGAAGAGGAGGTTACGGGGAGCCGATTGTTTTTTTTTTTTTTTAAATGCAGCTTGATGTTTATTTTTTGGGTGGTGTTGTGGGCCGAGGAGACGGCGGAGGGAGGTGAGGGAGATGGCGGCGGTTTGTGGAGATGGAGATAGGATTTAAGGTTTGAATTCCGCCGATTTTTGAGCAGGGGAAGAAGATGAAGGCTTGAAGGTGGAGATGCTGTAAATTGAGGGGGTGGGGGTGGCGGCGGTCGCCGAAAAAAATGAGGGGTGAATTTTTGGGAGACTATTTTGAATTTTTCAAAAGTTGTGGTGAAAGTGGTAGAGTTTGTGGTGTATGAAGTATGAAAATAATAAAAATATTAACCGTGGTGCCAAGAGTATAATTTGGGGGTGCCTGAAGTAAGAGGGTGCAAGTAGTAATAAGGGGGGTCCAAATAGAACCCCCTTCATATATCTAGTGTCCTTTTTACTAATTTTAATAAATTCTTTTTGTCCTTTTCAACAACTCTTCGAAAAAAAATCAAGAACCCCTGCAAAAATAAAAATAAAAATATAAATAAAATTAGGACAATATAAATGCCTCGCCTCAAACCTCATTTGTGTAGGGTTTTCGTCTGATCGTCTCACATCTTCCAAGTCGCTGCGGCAATTTGCAGAAATGGTGCACCTCGTTTCCTATCTAGTATTTGCTCTTTCAATTTGTATTTACTTCTTCTCCACATCTCTTAGTAATGTTTGGTTTAATCATTCACAGGCCCCGAAGAGAGGTGCGAAGCTTCCAGTGTCCGCTGCAAAGAAGAAATCGGTATGATGACTAAACCCTCTAAATCTTCATTTTGTTGCTTTTTAGTTCTGCATATTTGGATTTACGATTGTTCTATCTTTTGATTCATTGTTTTTGCCCCCAATTTACAGGAGAAGGTCGTGAATCCATTGTTCGAAAAGCGACCCAGACAGTTTGGAATTGGTGGTGCTTTGCCGCCTAAGAAGGATCTGACCAGGTACATCAAATGGCCCCTCAACGTCCGCATTCAAAGAAAGAAACGCATTCTCAGGCAGCGTTTGAAGGTTCCTCCTGCACTCAATCAGTTCTCCAAAACCCTTGACAAGAACCTTGGTCAGTATCTTCCCATCTGTGTTTATTTTGTTCTGATTTGCTGGACCATTTGTTGCTATATCAATGCTCCCTGCTTCAGAGTGAGTGTGTGTGTATGTATGTATATGTGCGTGTGTGTGTATATATGTAATTAGTTAACTCCCTTCATGCCATTTCTACATTTTTGTTCTGGCTTTCATTAATGATGTGTGGAAGGCTTGGGGTAATGAATTACTAATAGTTTAAGTTGAACTTATTATGTTTATTGCTTCTATTTGATTATGATGCAGCAACAAGTTTGTTCAAGATGCTTCTCAAGTACAGGCCTGAAGACAGAGCAGCAAAAAAAGAGCGCCTTCTGAAAAGGGCTCAGGCCGAGGCTGAAGGGAAAACACCTGAGGTCAAGAAGCCCATTGTTGTTAAGTATGGTCTGAAGCATGTAACTTACCTTGTTGAGCAGGTATTGTTCTCCATCCTTTGTGAATATTCATATTCATATGCAAGCTTTGTTTTGGAAAAGTAAATTTTACTGACGTGCTCTTCAGAATAAGGCTCAGTTGGTTATTATAGCACACGACGTTGATCCGATCGAGTTGGTGGTTTGGCTACCTGCACTTTGCAGAAAGATGGAAATCCCCTATTGTATTGTGAAGGGGAAAGCAAGGCTTGGTGCTGTAAGTGTTTCCACCACAATCCGCCTACCGGCCTTAGTTTAATCAATTTAATATAGTAGTATCTATATGTGTCTATGAAGTGTAATTACACAATTAATGATCTCTATGCAGATTGTGCATCAGAAAACTGCAGCAGTGTTGTGCCTTACATCGGTAAAGAATGAAGACAAGCTGGAGTTCAGCAAGATTTTAGAAGCAATTAAGGTGATTTCCGTGACTCACATCTATCACATAGTTTCATTTTGCTTGCATATGGAAACTAATGTAACATTGAACTTTGCATTGCAGGCCAACTTCAATGACAAGTTTGATGAGAATAGGAGAAAATGGGGAGGTGGAATCATGGGGTCCAAATCTCAAGCCAAAACTAAGGCCAAGGAGAAGGTCCTTGCCAAAGAAGCTGCTCAGAGAATGACATAATGGTTTTTTTGTTGTTGTTGTTGTTTGTGGGTGCTCTCTCCATTACGCTTCATTTTGCAATGAAGCATTTTATTGAGATGCGAATATTTCCTGAGATATTTATCTTCTTAGAAGGCTGTCCCTGAGTTAAATCACCAGAATTATTATTGTCCAAATTTTGATAATTTGATTTTCAAACAATTTTTCTGTTCCCTGCTATTATCATAGTAATTACATTAATTGTGGTGGCTCTTTATCTTTCCTAAGCATAGCGACAATAATGTTGTGGGTTGGGGATATTTCTTTGATCCCCCTTGTGGGCCTGGGCTCGTACACGTACAGGGACTGTTTCCCTGCAAGGGGGCTTGTCTGTGGCCTGATATTGATTTTTGTATGACGCCAAGCCAAGTATTTGGTGTATTTCTTTCATAGTAGTATGCTTTTGTTCATTAGCATCAGCTGGAAAATAGAAAAGACAACCTTGATAACCTTAATACTATATGATATGATGATAAATAGAATTTTCGAAGGATCAATCTGCACTAGCAACCGTGATCGATTTCTGCCTGCTAATGTATCCATAAGAACTAATAGATCCCACTAGCCGCATAAGTTCTGGAAAATCATTAACTTATTTACTGCCGGTATGGAAATTCTTATTAAATCAGTCGTCCAAACCATCCTGTCATATGTGATGCAGTGTTTCCTCGTTCCAAAAAAATATCCTTGCTAGTTGCTATGGTTTGAAATTTCTGGTGGGTCCAAAAAGGTAATGAAAAAAGGATTTCGTGGAAAGCTTGGGCGGATATTTGTACCCCTAATTAAGTTTATTAGGGAGAGAGGGGGAGGGGGGGCTTGATCAACATTTTTAATGAAGCTCTCCTTGCCAAGCAGTGTTGGAGGATTCTCCGAAACCCGAGCTCTATCCTCGCACATCTTAAATGGAAGCGAACTCTGGTGACACATCCTCATTGGGGGAGTGAGTTATGATACATGTAGTCGTGGTCGAGAGTGTTTACCACATATTGATGTAATCTCGTCTTTTTGGAGCTGTTATAGCTCATGCTATAATGGAACATACTACCCCCGTCACAAAATGTAAGTCTATTTGGAGTTTTTCACACAGATTAAGAAATTTTGTTAAATTGGTTATGAGTCATTAATTTTGATGACAAAAATCTAAAATAACCTTTGACTGTTATTAATGTAAAGTAGTGAAAAAATGGTGGGTAAATAATTAATGAGGGTAAAAAGAGAAAAATATAATAAATGATGTATTGATTATCTAAATGAACTTACATATGAGACAAAACAAAAAGGTAAATGAACTTATATTTTGGAACGAAGGTAGTATGTATCAGAGTCATCACTATAGCCGTTAATATCGTGGAGTAATTAATGTCCGCGTGATTATGTAACTGCTATTAAGGCCGGGGACGACCTGTATCATATTGAGTTTAAATGACCGAGGTGATCAGCACTAAGTCGACAATAAGAGACCGTAAACGTCTTACGTCATGCTGGCTATGAGAAACATACGACAAACTGCACCATGTTGGACATATGACGGTCTACATAATCGTGTCAGTTAACTATATAAGAGCGACATATATGCCCGACATATATATGAGACGAGCCGTGTTGATAGAGGTTCGATATCGAACTTAGCTCATGTCGGTTCATATGTTGAGATGATAATTAACACTATGTGAGAGACATGATATATGTCACATATATACTTATGTCAAATGATTATTAAATGTGGTATAGTAATTCTTCACACAATTAACATGGAAGGAAAAAAGGAAAGAAAAAAAAGGAGGAGAGAATACGGGAGAACAAGAGTCAAATTAAGGTATCTGTTGTCGGCCCACAAGAGAACATTGGGAATCGTACAACTTTTGCCTTAAAAACACTGACACACCTACTAGCTGCGCTGCTGCTACTACTACTTCACTCATTCCGCCGCCCTCACCCTCCCCCACCCAGTTTTTCTTTCTTCCGGCCAGTTCCTTTCCCGGAAGTTGGAAGGACGCTTAATTACACAAAACCACCTCTACTCTACTCCGCATCAGAAATGGATTCTCAGGCTGAGGAAGCTGCTTATGGCTCATGCCAGTTAGACAACGACCACATGAATCACCCCGGTCCCGGTCCAAGGACTAATCAGGTGCTTCTTTTCTTCTTCTCAATTAGTTAATTTTTTAATTTATTTCTTTTCTTTGTGATCCTCTTTTACATATATATAATTCATGCTTCTTTAATTTGTCCTTCTTACGTGTAGGCTCGGGTTTTAAAGGCTGATGCACGGAAGCAGCGAACCTCGCGCAATGCTGGTTACACTGCAGGTCTTTTTTTTTCTTTTTTCTTTTTTCTTGATGCTGCTGCTGTTGGTGTGGTGATAAGTTTGAGTTGTTTAGATAATTATGTTGAATTTGAATTATGTTAAGGTATATTATTTGGTTTAGATAAAATTCTCCCTATCATCTATTACTCTATAAATATTGTAATTGTATTTATTATTATCAATCAATGCAATACAATCACTTTTCTATTTGTGATCACTAGTCTCCAATTAATTTTTAGTGTTTTTGATGCAATAGACGATTAGTACTTAGTAGTCGACGGCCATAAAAATTAATTAAGCTACAACAAACAATTGACACAATAATATATTTTTACATAATTGATTATAGTGTAACCACCTACCATGTATATATTTACTTACATGGGTCGCATATTATAATAATCAATTTTTTAAAATTGTGTTGGTTTGTTAAATCGTTTTCGTACACTTATCCTAGGCAGAAACTATTTGGCAATGTTGGTCGACCAAATTTGTTTTATAGCAACTGTACGTGTGGTATCATGTATCCTAGGCAGAAACTATTTGGCAATGTTGGTCGACCAAATTTGTTAAATCGTTTTCTTACACTTATCATATCTATCTCTAGGCAGAAACTATTTGGCAATGTTGGTCGACCAAATTTGATTTCTAGCAACTGCACGTGTGGTATCATGTACGACATATAAACCGTTGTCTGTGTTTGCTTCACTCTAGCTAGTTTTGAGTTTTATTATTATTGTCCACGGCTCTCACCGTAGACGATCAAGTGTAATACTACTACATTTTTGTTTTGGCCCATTGATTCTAAGAAATTAAGAAAGCAGTGATTGATGCATGATTCTATGTATTACTGCACACACACAAACAAGCGTGGGGGAAATAAAATTAAATATTTGCGAAACCCGAGACGAAAATGAATGTTGATTGGCCAGCAGGTAATGAATGAAGGTTAATTGAATGTAAAGCATGACACAATTAATGGTGTGAATTAATTAATGTCCATCAGATACAAACACAAACAAATAGATTGCGAAACACGACAAGATGATATATGCATCATGTTGATTGGCTGGCTGGCTGGCTGTCTAGTGTAGCGGTGTCCGTCTTTTGGTAATCCGGCCTAAGATCGACTTGTTGTTATAATCCACGAGTGTTATAACCCAAAGCGGAAAAACGTATACACTAGATACTATCTGTATATTACTCAAATGAAACAAAGATACTATTACCCTTTTTGCTCTTATATAGTATAAGATTTTGGTGCTAGCTTGCTTGAAACATATCACAGATTTGAATAATGAACATTTCTCTGTAAGGGAGGGGGCATTATTGCATGTACTGCATATCATACAACTATGTGTTTAATCCGGATTACAGTTTGGTACATTCTTGTTCATGTACGTGTACTGAGCCGCCCTTTTCTTGTTTTTGGCAATAAATTAATATTACATTAATACAGCAAGTGGCAGCAACAATAGATATGAGCAGACTGATATTGCTGTTCCGCAGCTCAACTTTCTTGGATTGCCGATAAGATTGGTAAGTCAAATCTCAAAATCATCTAATTGCTATATATATGTGTGTGTAAAAAGATTTATTTACAGCTAGCTAGCTAGCTAGCGTCGAACATCCATGTTTTTTATGAACTTAATTGAGTTGATAGAGCTAGCTGTGTATATATGATTTTTAATTGGACAGGGAGAGAAAGAGTGTAGCTACTATAAGCAAAAAGGATATTGTGGGTATGGAGCTCGATGTGTATTCCATCATCCTGACCGTACCTTAATGGGGTCATATAATCCTGATCCGTCGTCATTCAAAGATGACGGCATTAATATCAAATCCAGTTACTCTTTTGGAAATTATATTAATAGCGAGTCTTCCTTTGCACCCTGGGCCTGGGGAGCATCAAAACCATATCAAGGACGACGACGACACCGGTATTCATCTTACCAGAATGAGATTGAGAGTTCATCCTACTCCTACCACCACCATGTGAATACCAATTTGCTTCCTCTAAAGACAAAGAGCTGGCCTCCTTCTGATTGGATTGGATACCATTACCATTACCAGGTACCTACTACCTACCTACTCTTTAAGCTCTCATCTTAATTTCTTCTTGTATGTATACTCATTTTTGTCTTTAAAAAATTGGAAAGAAATATTTTTTCCTCGACCTCCATCACATTCACTTGACGTGGATTTGGTATCTCTACTATAGCTCTAGATGAAATCTTGTGTTATGCTTGCTGGATGAGTACTCTAGATATATACAACAAATTAAATTAAATGATCTGTGTGGTGTTTGTTTGGATAAATTCGCAAAGGACTTGGCTATAGGGATGGATTCCAACCACAGGCACTTGATCGAGTGCGAGTGCTTATATATTGAGTATCTTAAAACATACAGTATATTGTTACCTTTATTATTTATTTATCATTAATTAACCTAAACTTGCTAAATATGCATGTGTGTTTTCACTCAGAATCTTGTGAACTTACTCTTCTAGGTTCTATCATGCGCGCAATGATGAAGCAAGCATATACTTCTCCTTCTTTTCTTCCAATACTCCCCACCCCCTTGTCAGCCCCCCCAACACCACATCTGTAAACTATATATGGAGTTCCTTATTATTTTTAATTACTTTGAAAGTCCAAACCACGTCTCTCATTCTTTTTATACTTGTAGAAATAAAAGAGAGGAGAATTTCCTACATATATATATATATATATATATATATATATATATATCTGCCTTGTAGATGCATGCTACATACAGGGTATTCACGTGAATCTAGTCATAATGCATCTTAAAGAAGGAAAGTACAAATACATGCATGCTGCATTCTAGTTATAGTTTCGTCATTAACTATTTGGCTGCAAACTTCAGATTCGGATATACTATGTGATATTATGGCAAGAATGGAGTTGCGTTAATACATAGAATTTGGCTCAGAGAGAGAGAGAGAGAGAGGGGTTCCAATAGGCAGGCAGGATAGTAACTTATACTTCTCTCAGCAAGAAGGATTTTATTGTTGTCCTTGGATACAATAGTGGCTCCTCTTTGCACTTACTTAAACACCTATCTTTGCAATTGCTACCGTAACTAAATTTCTACAGATTGAGTTGTACATGCCTGCCTCACTGTTGACATCAAGTAAGTTATGCTCCCTAATTTTTATTTTTTATAATACTAATGTTTTGTAATATTTGCTTAAGGCCCCAAAAGCAAACGGAGCTGACACAATACTGGATCAAAATCAGTTGTTGAGTGTCAAGGCTGAAGAACTTCCACCTGTTTGTGCATACTTGCTGAAAACAGGTGACTGTAAATTTAAATCGGCATGTCGGTATCACCATCCGAGTAATTGGGTTTATAGAAGGGAAGAATGTGTTCTTAGTGACAATGGGCTGCCTCTGAAACCTGTAAGCACTAAACTTAATGCAGACCATATCCATATACTTTTGACCATTGATCTCTCCATCTCTGACAACACTCTAACAAGCAAAATAGCTAGAATGCTTGATTTTGTTGATCTGAAATATATATCTTTATATTTAAGCCGTTAGGAATAGGAAAGTGCTGTTCTTTCTTTTTTACTGTATGAAGTTCTTACATAATATAGTAATTAATAAATTGCTATCTTTTTTGTTGGAACTTAGTAATAGATCAATATTTCACATAAAATTATGTATATTTAATAATGAGTGTGTGACGTATCAAATGCTCAGAGCCTTTTTCCTGAAACGTGAAGGGTTCTCCTTTTACGGATACGGATATACATATAGTAATAGCCTCTGGGAAAAATATTTTGGATGAATATAGGTGTTAGGATATTTGCCAGTATTTGAACACTAGTATGATTTGGCTGGCGTTCTATGCTTTGTTAATTTGGTTACTGCAGGCTCATGTTTGTTTGCCATTCTTGGTCGGTCACCACTTGCAGGGTAAAGAAGTTTGCCCACATTATGGGAATTTCGGGCTTTGCATCTCCGGCCCTGCCTGTATGTTTGATCATCCTGCTGCTTTGAACACAACTGACAAAGGCAAAGCAAGCGGATAGATGGCAAGGTAAAAGTGAAGGGGTTTGCTGCAAATGCCCTTATTTGGCAGGCAACCGATCTATTCAAATGGAAACTTTTGACTGCTTTCTAGTTTCTATTTCCGTTGTAAATCTTAAGCTAAAAAGATTGTGGTTTATTGGCTGGAGCTTTTTCAGACGCTTGCCATCAAGCCTATCCTATCCTCATAGATTGTTGTGGCATGTCGTTCGTGTGTCAAATCATAGAGACATTAGACATGGCTGATGCATCATGCCTTTGAAGTTTGAAGCAAAGTTTCTTCTTAATTTACGACGACCTTAGAGGTCCCCCAGTTTCATACATAGTAAGCAAATTGCAAAATTGCAAAATCAGCCATCAGCATGGCTTGGAGGATTATTTTACATTTATTTACAACGATGCCTAAAATATGAATACTCCATATGGGATTACGTCCTTGTTCAGGAACCTACCCTACATTCTTAGACGTCCTTGTTCAGGAACCTACCCTACATTCTTAGACGTCCTTGTTCAAATCTAAGCAGGAGAAGGAGAATTAGAAGGGGGTTCGCAAACAACACGTATAACTATTAGGGAGGGAGGGATCATAGCAGATGCTCTCTATTAAATTTACGGCAGGAGACTATTGCTCTTAGATTCGATTCGATGATACTTTTAACTGTAAGATACTGACTTTACAAATTAGGTTCTCATAAAAAAAGCCCCCATGCACGGCTTGGTGAGACAAAAAATGAGAGCAAATAGTTGCTCTATTTTAAGGAAGAAGCATTAATGAAGCTGCCTAGACTGGAAACAAACCTGCAAAGGCAAACAAGGGCGTGTCCAAGGTGAAAACAAAACGTACGGCTTAAATTTACAAAGCACAACTATTCATTAAATATGTTTTTTGGCATCAGCTGGGTTGGTTGGAACAGCAGTCTTTGAGTCCCTTTCTGGTATGCTATGCTTTTCTTAATTATATCACCATACCATTTTGAAGCAGAGGAAACCAATTGCTAGGAATATTTAAACAGAGAAAAAAGGGGACAACTTTGGAGTACGTCATTGTTACCTTTTGTTGTTGTTTTTTTTTCTTTCTTTTTTCTTTCCCCAGGGTAGGGTAGGGTAGGGTAGGGTAGGGTAGGGTACGTAAATAGGTGGGAAAGAAAACTATTAATTGTAGAAACAGGTGGGGTTACATGGTAGGCTAGCTGTAGGATAAAAGAAGTCCGGCTTCAACTGCGAACAAACTAGTAGTAATTGTTGCTATAACATGTTGCTGCCTGCTGCTTCCAAGTTCCAATCCAATATGTTTGCGTTTGGATTACTATTTACAAAAGCCAAAAGCCACCTAGCTAGTCCTCAAAAGCAACAAAACCACTTCTTCTGCACAGAAAAGAAGAAAAAAACCACACATAGTAGTATTTCAGTTTCACTAGTGTAGTTGATTCGGGGGGGTTTTAGAAGATAAATGTAGCGTGTAATACATTATGTACAAACCGTGGTATGGGTGGGGGAAGTATACTGATAGCCTGGCGTGGTAGGCTGAGGCATGGGATGTGCTGATGCTGATGCGCCCCCCCCTGATTTTTTCTCATCCCTAGCCTTGGCAAATATCACAGTAAATCCATCAGCTGATGCTGGATTGTTCACATCCCACTCACCAAATTTAGGCAGAGGCCGTCCTTTATCTTGCTGTGTTCAGTTTTAATTTTTAATAATAATGTCAATATCAATCAATATATATATATATATATATAAAAGGAATGGAAACAACAATCAATGAAAACAAACAAAGTTATGAAATTAACTAGTCAATCACGGACGGACAGAAGAAGGTTTATATTTTATTTATTCATAGTAGCATGCAGGCCAGGTTCTCTTCTTCTGTATTTATTTAAACAGATAAAGAATAACCTTTCCCAGTATTAAATTTTTAAATTTTAGATTTTAGAGGAGGGGCTGAATGGATTCGATTCGTTGACCACAGCTCAACCTCAACTTCAACCTCAACCTCAACCTCAACCTCAACCTCAACCTCAACCCACGCACGCACGCACATTATCTATCTATCAATCAATCAATGGCAGTATGAACTCGAGATATAGATCCCTCCACAACAGTTGCAAAATCTCAATACAAACGGATCATGCCACCAATGTCAATGGACACGATGCCATACTCTGAATCTTGTACTACTACGTACTATATATTGCATTCAATTCATGCGTTAAGAAATCTATATAATCATCATCATTAACGTCTTATTAAATTGGTTTTTAAAAAAAATGATGCATTCATATATGCAAATTCAAATTCAAAAGAGAAAACAAAAAAAAACAAAAACTGAACATACCGACATTATACAGATTAACTGGATAAGATCGGACGAGAAAGATTTAGAGGGAGGAAGGAGATGACCTGAAGGCTTTAAAAGGGATATAATAATTAAGAAGAAAAAGGAGGAGGAGGAAGGCAGCGGCGAGGATCATCCGGTTCCGGTGATATATATATATATTTTTTTATAAAAGAGAGATGGATACAGCTTCTACGTGTGTGTGGTGCGTGTGCAATTGTGCATTAGTTGCTATCACATTCCCTCCTTTTATGCTTCCAATCCACCTTCCCATACCAAAATAAAATTAAAATATTTACTTATCATATCAATTATCACATGAGCCTTTTTTTTTTTTTTTTTTGGAAAATTAGGGATAAGGACACAATCCTAATATTTTTAAGAATACGACAACTACATATTTTTTATAGGGAGAATGACAATCGAATAATTTTTATAGCGGTAAGGACAAACGGTGAATCCCGAAAATCAAATGAATCTCGCTAAATAATCCCGAAATCAAATTTTGACGATGAATTTCGACAAATGAATCCCGAAAATTAGTGAATTTCGACATCAATTTTGAAAATTAGTGAATTTCGACAGGTGAATTTCGGCGTGAATTTAAACAAATGAATTTCGAACACAAGTGAATTTCGACAGTGAATAAATAGTTTTGTCCTTTATGCAAAAGTTTCAAAAGACCGTCCTTCTACTCAATTGATGAAATATTTTTGTCCTTCTCCCTCATTCCCCCCTTTTTTTTTTCTTTTTCTTTTCCTTCTTCTTTTAAATTGTTTTTTTTGAAATTATACATAAAGTCTTTTATTTAATACCAATTGTTGACTCGTCTGAAAAATCGAGCCATATCACTCTAAGGGTATCTGACTCCCCTGGAGCTAAACGTTTCATTCAAAACTATTTAACATATCGGCTCATTATGAAAATCGAATGCTCCTTATGAAAATCGAAATGAAACCATGCCTATTAAATTATTGTCCAACATGGACATTGGACGGAAATTTGTATTCAACTCAATTACTAACATCAAATTTCAACTCCATATCATAAAGTATCAACTAATAATACGTTAAAATTCTTGTTCATTGGTGATCCAATTAGACTTTCATGATGACAACTTTTCACTGAAGGATGCTATAAGTTTCCCTTATTGACTTAGTATTGCACCATCCCCAACATAGAAGCATCAATGTCTACTTGGAACAGTTTATCAACATCTGAGGTGAGACCGAACTTGGTTTCCTCATAACTTGATGTCTGATCAGGGCCCCACTTGAAATTTCCTTCTTCAAACAGTTAGTGAGAGGGGCTGTTAACATACTGAAACCCTTGATGAATTTCCTATAGAATGAAGCCACCCCTAGGAAACTTCCAACGGTGGTGATATTTGAGGGCAAATGTCAGTCCTTTATGGCTACCAGTTTCTTGGTTTCTGTGTGTATACCTTCAGAGTTGATAATGAATCACATCCACATTAGTTTAGGAGTAGCTAGGACAATCATTTATTTGTTAGGTTTTATGCCCGAAAGACAATTTGTAATTTTTTTATTTAAATAAATGACAGAATTTATTTCATCTTATTTATTCGCATTTATTGCCAATATGTATACACTACGTAAAACCCTAAGTACGCCGTTTATGTAATCACATAACTCAAACATGTATGGCTATACACAAGAGGATTGAGTTAGTGAGATGTACTTAAAATTAACTTAGTCCGTAGCGTTTATTAATCGAGTACGGTCTCATGATTAATTTGCTATTAATGCGCCCGAACACTTTACGGTGTGACAAAGATTATCCGGACCGTCGGTAATAGGGTACCTAGTGGGGCATTTATATATGATGATAATCATATAGGGGTGGACCGATTTGATTTGAGTTCTCGATATAATTCCGTAATCGAGAAGTCTTATCGAATCACAAGATGATCATATATGGATTAATCAATCCCGAGGTGATCACGGACAACCGCTTATACTAGGGTAGAGTTTGATGTGTTAGTAAGGATCACTTCGCGGATGTGGTCCAACACTTCGTTGGCTCTATTCTGAATGAGTGAGTGGTCCGTGTTATCACGAATATGGAATCCATTCCTTCCCTCGGGAAGTAGACGAACGCTTCCTTATTTGTTGACCCTAAAACCGATCGATGGGCATAGTTCATATTATATTGGTTATGAACTAATTGATCACTAGGGGGTTAATGGTAAATAAGGATAATAGGTTTCGAGAAGGGTTTACGGAAATATCCCGAATCGAAGTGAACAGTCTATGGAGGATTTATCCGTATGTAATGATTATATCAGTGGACGTTTTCGACTCATAAATTGAGTGTAAGTTATCTATATTCGATAGAGTTCAGTTTCGGGTTTATGGTGGTGTAATCCCGGAATTAATAGGTTGGATATAATTATTCTGTCTGATGAATAATTTTATTCGACTTATTGTAAATACGAATATGGGTCCATTGTCCCCGACGCGCTCCTAATATAGCATATAGGTTTTCTCGTCGTTGCACCTCAATTATAATTAAATAGTGGATTGGGCTATTTAATTGATATGTGAATTAATTGTTTAGTTGGACTAAATAATTAAATACACGGAAAAGATATTTTTCGTGGACTCGGCCAAAATTGGTGTGTTGACCTTTTTTGACCAAATTGGTCAAATATATAAACATGCGTGTAAGACTTAATTTGTGTTTACAAGTGGCGCATGTTTGTATTATTTAATTATTAGGAAATTAGTTTTCTTGGATAATTATTTAATATGTGATTTATCTTTTATTTGTTAAATGATAATTCATGGAATATTAGATAATAATATGATTTATCCTAATTTGTTTGGGATAATTATTTTATTTATCTTTTATTTGGAAAACGGATTAATGTAATAATTATCTATTAATTATTAAATCATTGGAGGACAATGATTACTCTCCTATATAAAGAGAGTTCTCCCAAGTCTTTTGACACACTATTATTCACGCCATTTATTGTAAGAATATAGCTTGGAATTTTCGGCTATAGTTCTTTGGGTTTCGAGTTGGAATAATCTTCGGGATTATTCCGGTAGCATATCAAGGAGGTCCGGCGGCGGGAAACACCATCCACTTGGTGTTGCTAGGAGACACACGTTGGAAGGCTGTGGCTGCTCAATCTCGTGTTCTTGGAGACCTTTGTTCTTGGAGTTAAGCACCATAAAAAGGTAGGCTCCTATACCCCCTTGTAGATTTAGATCTTTAATTATGTTCTTTGTTTCGTTTAGATCTAGATCTGATACATTCCGCTGCGTAATCGGGTCAATCTATGATTGATCCGACGATATTACATCTAACATTTTTGAGGTTCATATATAGTTTGTTCTCCATCGGAACCATAAAAATGTCTCAAATGCACCATATGCGATGCATTGTACTGGCTAAAAACCAGCATATCATCGAAATAAACAATCACAAACTTATTGAGAAAATGTTTCAGTACTTCATGCATTAGCCTCATAAATGTGCTTGGAGCATTTTACATGCCAAAAGTCATGACCAACCATTCATAAAGTCCTTTTTGAGTCTTTAAACTAGTCTTTTATTCATCTCCTTGTCTGATCCTTATATGGTGGTATCCACTAGTCACATCAATCTTGGTGAATATCTTTACCTTAGTCACATGGTCCAAAAGGTCATCAACTCTAGGCATGGAAAACCTTTACTTGATAGTAATTTTGTTGATGTCCCTGTTATTAGTGCACGTCCTCCAATGTCCTTCTTTCTTGGGCACAAGTAAGACATGTACTTGACTCACCAAATGACTGTTTTGAAAGATGGTGAATGCAATTGACCCACCAAAGGACTTGATAGTGAGCTTGGGAGGACTTGATGTGGATCCCAACGAGTTAGCTTGTTGACGAGTTTTCTGCGTAGAAGCATGGACTGATGTAGGACATCCTGATTAGTAACAGTCCTTATTATTGTTTTAATTGGAATAGTCATTGGGCTCTATAAGTGGTTATTTCTCAAATGGGCTTTTTAGCCTATAACTAGCTTAAGCTCCTTAAATCGTAGATTATTATACCATCTTGAAATTTTTTATGAGTAAAAACTACCTAAGAGCTTAGATTAACTTTTGTTTATTGTTTTATCGTGTTTATCGATGTAGATTTTCTACATCACATAAATACCCTGATGTTCATCAGCAACTGAAGGCTCCGTTTGGTAATTTAAGCAACTTCCATCTCGAGACAGATGGCATCAAACTAGTCCTACGAGAGACACGAGCACCATGTCATTATTGTCAACAACTTTTATTGCGGAGATATCTTCTAAAGCATTACGTATTTGCTTCACATCTCACTGTACATGGGCCCATTTGGGTCGGATTATTTATTCTTGGGCCGGGCCCATCTTACAAGCCGATACTGACAACGGGATAGGGGGAGTAGGACTCTACCAACCCCTGAGCAGAACTAGCAGAGCAGGCCTGAGCAGAGTAGGCTGAGCAGAACGATCTCTGGACAGAACGCCCACTTAACAGCCAGATTACAGAGTTCATAAGACGTAACCGTTTATAACGTGGATAAAGCCCCACGTCTAATAATGCCCAAGATAACCGGTAATAACTCCCTATTATGGGAAGAAGGTTATCATCGCGATCTACAAGTATAAAAGGTGAATCCTAAACTACGAAGGGGACTTGATTCCGATTCCACACTTGAATTGGATACGTAGGCAGCTCTCTCGAGAAGTTCAGTCCAAACTTATACACAAATCTCACTGTTTTTGGTATTACTTTCCTAACTCGAATCGTCCAATTACATATTTGAACTACATCATTTGGCGTTAGAAGGAGGGACGATTCTAGTTAGTGAGTTGTTGTTATAGTAAAAATGGCAAAAAATCAAGGAAATTCAAAGAAACAGCAAAATCAACCAGAAAAGGAAAATCAAGAAAAGAGCCCAGAAAGAAACAATCAAGGAACCGGAAAGAAAATTCTGGAAGAAGGACAAACCAGCACTCCAGATGCAGTTAGACAAATGTTGGTGGAGAATCTTGCAAATCTCAGAGGAGAAGAGATAAAAGCAATTTTTGAGGAGGTCTTAAAGTCCAGAAATCAGGAAGGCGATGTTTCAGAAACATCTTCTTTTCATCATGTAGCGAAGAAATAAAAAAACGAAGCAGAATCCAGTATAAAGGTGGTTGTTACTCACCCAGGGGGTGATAATGCCAAGGCAGAATTGGATGCCATTCTAAAGCCTAAACAAGATGAATTTAGGCTGGTATCTCCTTTTATGGAGGACATTGATGCATTTCCTTGTCCTCCGGGATTTAAGATTCCTAAGATCCAGGCATATGACGGTACCAAGGATCCATATGATCATATGCATCAATATATCCAGCATATGAATCTATACAATGCACTAGAAGAGATGAAATGCAGAGCATTTGCAACCCTTCTTACATGAAAGGCAAGAGATTGGTTTAACAAGTTGAACCCCAGATCCATACCAGATTTCCCCACTCTGACCAGAAAGTTCATGCATGCATTTATAGCAGCAAGACCTTTCCAGAGAAACCGAACATACTTGCTGACTATCAGACAAAAGAGCGAGGAAACAGTGTTGTAGTTCATCAAAAGATTTAATGGAGAATCATCTCATATAGCAGATCTAGATGATAAGTTCTTAGTGGCATCCTTCATAGCAGGTCTTAGAGAAGGGAGGTTACATGCCAAGCTGAGCAGCAAGAATCCAAGCACGATGGAAGAATGTCTGGAAATTGCATGCAGACATTGTCAGGGAGAAGAGGCTAACAGAGCCAAAAGAGAGGAATCCCATCGGGATTCCAAAAAAGGAAAAATTGATGACATGTCTGACAAGAAAAGGAAATCTATTTGGGATAGGGTAACCGCTCCCATTTCTGAGAGGTTAGGGAAAAAAGGTGCTTTGCAGGACAGAGACCTTATTCCTCTGAACATATCACGTGATCAAGTTTTAGCAGTAATGAAAAAGAAAGGAATTGCCAAGACCCCTCCTCCATTGAGGGGTCCAAGGGAGAAGAGAGACCACACCAGACGGTGCAAGTATCATAAGGACATCGGCCATGACTCTGAGCAGTGCAGAGACCTGATCAGAGATATAGATGCATCGGCTATGGAAGGAAAGATTGATGAGTGCATTGATCGAACGCAGGGAGATAACCTCAGGGGAGGAGAGAATTTAAAAAATTCCACAACAATCACGACAAGTACAATCAAAGGAGACACAAAGATCCGTCTCCTGATGCTGATGGGCATAGGGAAAATGCCCCGATCAACACAGTGAACACGATTGTTGGAGGACCAGCAGGTGTTACCAAGGCTGCCCAGCAAGAAAAAAGCGGCAGCACAGAAAAAGATGGAGAAGCCAAAAAACAGAAGGTGATGGGAACCGTTCAGTACGGACCAAGAGATGTGCTCACAGCCATCATGAGCAACGAAGGATTGGTAATAGAAGTGGTTATACAGAAAAACCTGGTCAGAAGAATCTGCGTAGACACAGGCAGCGCAGTAAACGTGCTGTATTACAACGCATTCTAGGCAATGAAGTTAACAGACTCGGAATTGACTCCTGTGTCAACTTCTCTTTTTGGATTTACCGGACCTCCCATCCATCCTGTGGGTATGTTAAAGTTATTGACGACTTTCGGAAAAGGACCACAGAGCAGGACTGTGATGGTCAATTATGTGGTAGTAAAAGCTTCATCGGCATACAACATGATTTTGGGAAGACCAGCGTTGATCGATCTCAGGGCAGTGGTATCACCGGCACATAACAATATGAAATTTCCAACATTTGAAGGAGAAGCTACTGTTAAAGGCGATGTGGATGTTGCAAAGAACTGCTACACAGCCACAATCAGTGGAAAGATGAAGGTGCAGTAGGTAACAATGGAAGATCTTGTTCCAGATGAAGAAAAGAGTAGCTATCCAACGATCCTATGGAATCAATAATGCTAGATGAACTGGACCCTGAATCCACGGTCAGTGTAGGATCATGGATACCTGCTGAACAGAAATAGATGCTAGTCAGGATCTTGAAAGATTACAAAGATGTGTTTGCATGGAAAGCAAGTGACATGCCTGGACTGTCAACAGAGTTGGCTGTCCATAAGCTTAACATCGACCCGACCAGAAAACCTGTGAAGCAAAAGAAGAGATCTTTCGCCCCAGAAAGGATACAAGCTGTCCAGCAAGAGGTAGAGAAGTTGTTGCATGCCAACATGATTAGAGAGGTTATATATCCAGAATGGCTAGCAAACCCAGTACTAGTCAATAAGTCAGATGGCAGCTGGAGAATGTGCGTGGATTTCACAGATTTGAATAAGGCATGTCCTAAAGATAGTTACACTTGCCCTAGAATTGACAGGCTAGTAGATTCTACAGTTGGATATGAATTTTTTGCTTTCTTAGATGCTTATAAGGGATATCATCAGATTATGATGGACCCTATGGATGCTGTAAAAACTGCTTTTATTACTGAATTTGGTTCCTACTACTATGTGTCTATGCCTTTTGGATTAAAGAATGCAGGGGCTACCTACCAAAGGGCAGTCAATACCATTTTCAGCCAGAAAATTGGCAAATCTATGGAGGTATATGTGGATGATCTATTGATCAAGAGCAGGACTCTTGACCAATATTTGAAAGATGTATTAGAAGTGTGTCAAGTGTTAAGACAGACAGGGATGAAGTTGAACCCAAAAAAGTGTACCTTTGGAGTAAGGTCAGGTAAATTCCTTGGTTATATGATATCCAAAGAAGGTGTCAGGGCCAACCCGGATAAATTGGAGGCTTTGAAAACAATGCCTGAACAGAAGAATATAAAAGAAGTCCAATGACTGACAGGAAGATTAGCAGCGCTAAATCGTTTCCTGTCAAAATCTGCACAGAAGTCATTACCATTCTTCAAAATTCTCAGGAAGGCTAGCCCATTCGAGTGGAATGCAGAGTGTCAAAAAGATTTTCAAGATTTAAAGGATCATATCCGTTACTTGCCAACCCTGACCCCTCCTCAGGAAGGTGAAGTATTATTTTTATACTTATCTTTTTGTAACGAAGCAATAAGTGCTGTGTTGGTAAAACAACATGGCATGTTACAAAGACCTATGTATTTTGTAAGCAAAGCCCTACAAGGGCCTGAGATCAGATATTCTGAGGTGGAAAAATTGGTTCGAGCCCTGGTACATGCCACAAGGAAACTTAGGCCATACTTCCAAAGTCATCCGGTGATTGTGTTGACAAATCAACCCTTAAAGCAAATTTTTGATAAACCAGACAAGTCTGGGAGATTGGCAAAGTGGGTAGTCGAATTAGCAGGGTTTGATATCGAATAAAAACCAAGAATAGCGATCAAAGCTCAAGCATTAGCCGATTTCTTAGCAGAAGAAAAAGCTTTGGCTGTAGAGCAAAAGGCAGAGTAGAAAAAGGCTGAACAGTGGCAACTATATGTAGATGGAGCTTCAAATAAAGAGGGAGCAAGAGCAGGTCTCCTACTCATCAACCCAAAGGGGGAAGAATTCCCATATGCTCTTCACTTTGAATTTCAAGCCACTAATAATGAAGCGGAGTATGAAGCTTTGATAACTGGATTAGACCTAGCACCGAAGCTAGGTGTACAGAATTTGAAAGTGTACACTGATTCGCAGCTTGTAACCAATCATATCAAGGGAGAATACGAGGCTAAAGAAGGCCCTATGAAGAAATATCTTGCGGTTGCACAAAGAAAACTACAAAACTTCTTGATGGTGGAAGTGGAGCAAATAACTAGGGCCCAAAACACAAGAGCAGATGATTTATCTAAGCTAGGGTCAAATTTTTTGTCCAACAAGAAAGTATTGGTTGAGCAATTAAAACAGAAGAGCTGTGATGAGATTGAAGTGCAACCGATAACACAAGCAGAAACTTGGATGGATCCAAATGTAATGTATCTGAGAGATGGAAAACTCCTTGAAGAAAAAGTACGCGCAAAACTGATAAGGCTCTCGGCCAGGTATGCTCTGTTCAACGATGTTCTGTACAGAAAATCTTATGCAGCACCCTGGTTGAAATGCGTCACTCCAGACGAAGGAGATTATGTACTGAGAGAAATCAATCTCGGAATTTGTAGTAATCACTTGGGACCAAGAGCTCTGGCCAGAAAATGTAAGCTTTTTGGATATTACTGGCCAGAAATGCAAGTAGACGCAGAGAAGTTGGTCAAAACTTGCAAGACATGCCAGGTGCATAGCAATTTATCACATAATCCTGTACAAGAGATGACACCAATTGTATCTCCATGGCTTTCGATCAGTGGGGAGTAGACTTAGTGGGTCCACTACCTAGAGCACCGGGAAATTTCAAATTTCTAGTGGTGGCAGTAGATTACTTCACCAAATGGGTGGAAGCTGAACCTTTAACCACCATCACAGCCAACCAAATACAAAAATTCCTATGGAGAAATATTCTGTGCAGATATGGAATTCCTAAAGTCCTCATCTCTGATAATGGCACACAGTTTGAAGATCAAGGAGTGCAGACCTGGTGCACAAACCTAGGGATCTCCCAACACTTTACATCAGTGGCCTATCCTCAAGCCAATGGGAAAGTTGAGCAGACCAACATGCAAATAAAGCAGGGATTGAAGAAAAGATTGGAACATGAGGGATCTCATTGGGTGGATCATCTTCCAAACATCTTATGGGCATACAGAACTACCCCGAATGCTGCTACACAGGAAACTCCATATTCCTCGGCGTACGAATGCGAAGCAGTGATACCAGCAGAGATTGGACACAAATCTCCCATGACGGAATTGTACTGTCCAGAAACACAAGAAGTTGGTATGCTGCACACCAAGGATGAATTGGCGCACAAAAGGGACATAGCATTGATACAGATGGCCAAATACAAGCAAAGGATTGCTCAGTACTACAACTCCAGGGTTAGAGGTACGTATTTTAAAGAAGGCGACTTAGTTCTGAGGCGAAATGATGCCAGCAAGTAGGGTCCCACAGGAAAGCTAGACCCAAATTGGGAAGGTCCTTATAAAATTATCAAAGTGCATGGAAAAGGATCTTATCAACTAGCTAATGCCTCCGGAAAAACCATTCCTAGAAGCTGGAATGCTTTTCATTTAAGAAATTTTTTTCCTTAAGATAGTTTTATTTTCTTGAGTAATGCCACCTTGAATATACATCCTTTTTAATTTTGTGATTATATATGTTAATATTTTAACTTGTGTTGAAACACAGAATTAAAGACATGATACCAGAAAATCAAGTGTTAAACTTGCAGCGCAAGATAGTTCTGGGCAGAAGACCCAATTAAAAAATCTAATGTCAAACTTGCAGCGCAAGGACATTCTGGACAGAGGTCCCAACTAAAAAAACACAAGTGTTAAACTTGCAGCGCAAGATAACTCTGGGCAAAGGACCCAATTAAAACATATAGGTGTCAAACTTGCAGCGCAAGGACATTCTGGGCAGCGGACCCAATTAAAAAATATACGTGTCAAACTTGCAGCGCAAGGACATTCTGGGCAGAGGACCCAATTAAAAATATATAAGTGTCAAACTTGCAGCGCAAGGATATTCTGGACAGAATACCCATTGTGAATCTAAATGAAAGGCTTGCAGCGCAAAAAAGATCTGGGCAAAATACCCATTGTAGATCAAACTGTATTTGCACAAAAGAATATTCTGGACAGAAAACCCATAAAAATACGTGTCAAACTTGCAGCGCAAGGACACTCTGGGCAGAAAACAGAAAACAAATAAAGAAGCTAAGGACAATAGTCCTAACTTCTTTGCAGCGCAATGAGGAGATAAGTTATAAACTGAAGAATATGAAAACAAAAAGCCGACTCAAAAGGCTATTCAAAGTATATCATACATCGAAGACAAAATTACATAAAAGCCACCCAGAAATTGCAGCAAAACCAGAAGTTATGTATCAAAGCTTCAAAAACAAAACACATGAAATCAAGACGAAGAAGGAGCAGAAGACTGTGCAGACTTTTTCTTCGCATACTTGCGGATGATGTCTTCCCCATTCTTGTACTCATTATACCGCCTGGTGAAGATCTCGCCAGCTTTCTTATCATATAACTTGTGATTAGGCAAGGTGTTGATCACTAGATCGGCTGGCTTGGCTTCATCGACACCAAGGGTATATCCTCTGCGCAGAGCAGGAGCCAAGATGATTTGGATTTCCTCATAAGTCTCAGGAGAAGCTTTATATCCGGCAACAACCTTCTGGACGGTATTCTAAGCAGGATTCTCTTCCATCTTCCTCACAGTTTCATCAAAGTCTATTTTCATTTTCTTCACTGTGGCAAGATGCTGTTGATTCTCCTCATTCATTTTCTTCAGTTGCTGGTCTCTAAGCTTCAATTGCTCATCTTGAGTGAATAACAAACCCTCAGCTTTGGCAAGGTTGGCTTTCAATTGCTCAATCTCCTGGCGAGCAGCAGCCTCTGAAGATACCAGTGCAAGGTTGGTTTCTTCCAAACTGGCCACCTTGGCATTAGCCTCTTCCAGGTGAACCACTTTCTGTTGCAGGGCAGCAATATCCCTAGCCATGCTAGAAGTCTTCTTGTGTAATGACTTGCCCAAGCGGTAGCACTACAGAAGGCCAAATCTTAGAAGACAGAAATTAAAGAAGGAATAAAAAATCCTATAAAAAGCGACTTACAAAATCAGCAAAGTCTTCAGCAGACATATCCTCGAAGTTAAAGAAGGAGTCACTCACAGAACAACCAGAGGAGGTTGACCTATGCCTTTTCTTCTGTCTCTGGGAAACGGTCCTTAAAGGCACAGCATTCAAACCAGTAGATTGATCAACATGGAGATCCTCCTCAATAGGCAGCTCCACTGGGCTAATTGTACTCAGAGTATTCTGAGCAGAGGGTTGTGCAGTGGAAATGGTGTTCTGAGCAGCCTCGCCAGAATCAACGCCTATGTCCGCAGCTTCCTTTTGGCCAGAAGATTCACCACCCTCAGGAATAACAGATAAGGTCCGTTAAGAATCCTCCTACGTCTGTGCTGTCTCCTCTTCTTCGTCAACATCAATATTAATCAGGTCATCCACATTGGCCACTGCATAAACAAAAGATAATCAAAATATATTCAAAAACAAGAGCAGAAAATAAATTCAGACATACTTTTTCGGCATTTTTCCTTGGTGAATTCTACATAGCCAGTAGGACCCGCAGTGAGAAGCTGAGCAGCATCAGCCAGCGCGGAGCTTATAGTGTTCAAGGTCAGAGAAATCTTGTTGCTGATAAGATAATTAACCAGGGATATATCTATATGATCTTCCAATTTATCCTTCTTGGAAGAAGTATTCCAGTGACCAAGGTTCACTTTGGTGTTGTGCTTCACAAAGAAGAAGTGCTCCTGCCACTTCTTCTTGGTCCTATCTTTACTGGATAAGGGAATAATCGGGCTTAACTTACCGGCTCTACGACAAAAATGGTACCACCCCCCGCTACCCTGTGTTAACTTGCATTGGTAAAAATTCCTAAACAATTTTACAGAGAAAGGGGTAGTATTTAAACGGCACCAGATCATGAACCCAACCAGGAATTTCACGGTATTCGGATGGATCTGGCCAACTCCCAACTTATAATACCGCATCACCTCGACATAACCAGGAGGAAGAGGGAATCTTAGACCACTATGAAGCTGATCAACATGTTGAAATAGTGTCCTAAACCCAATCGGGTTGGACCGGATCCGACCGGGTCGGATCATTTCTACTATTTCTTTATGTTTATACATATATAAAATGGCTTTTCTGTTGTCATATATATGTTCTTTTAAAGGACCAATTATGAATTGTTATATGATAACGTCCTTAGTGTTAAGCTGTGATAGAGAAACCATGATAGGCGATTATGGTTGATGAGATCTCTAATCACTTTAATAAGTTTGATACTTAAATGTCTCTAGGCTGATGTACTATTAAACAGGGCATTGATAGTATAAACAGACTAGCACGTATTAGATGTCTTCTGTCTTTAAGGGCATGGATAGATCTCGTCTATCGAAGTGTAGAGACACTTGGACTGTACGTGGACGTGTATTAGAGAATGCGTACGTTAGACTGACCTACTTACACGGATAAGTGTCACACTATGTGACGGTTGTGTAATTATCCTTTTGACCGGAGTCTTCATGGCATCACGGTGTGGATTGTCATGCTTTGACACTATTGAGGTTTCCCCTAGCCACGGGGCGATCATGCGGTAGTGATTGGGTATGATACTGAAGCATGCGGAGTATACATGATTGGTCGTCCGGGAATCGCGTATCCTATGATTGGGATTGAATATCCGAAATGGCCTTCTTATAAGGAATGTCTTAATCTCGTGAATCTTTACAAAGTGGGAGTAAATGAGTTACTTTGAGAGAGCATGATATCCAGATTATAAGATACGGTCATTGATGTTTTGACACTCGACTAACGACCGTATGGATATTATTACAGCGATAGGATTGTAAGTTGCACGGTAACTGTTTCACATGAAAGGTAGTAGTCATTGCATTTGACTCTTCCGATGATTGGGGGTCACGGTGTGTTGCTAGACGCTATCCCGTGATCGTTAGGCATGAAGGGCATTTTTGTAATTTGCACTTTGTGTCTACGGCCAACATATTCGGAAGCCTATCGGGTCACACACATAAGAACATCTAGCCGGATTAAAATGTGGTTATAGATGATAACCAAATAAGGAAAGTTTATCTCGAGACTATAAAGGTTATAGTGGTAAATTAATATGGTGGTGTTTATTTATTATGAATAAATTAAATACAAGATATTAATTATATTAATTAAAGAATATTCCGGAAGCCAATATTTGGCAATATGGGGCGCCACATTGAAGTGTATAAGATACACTTGGATTGTGCAATTTAATTAATGATATTACCTATTATTAATATTAGATATTAATAAATAAAATAAACTAGATATATTGTGCATATATGCGTGTGTGGTGTGCATATGTGATGCGCATTACTAAGTGTAGTATGTATATATAATATATATAGAGATTTATGCATATAATATATATATGTGATATATACACATGTGTAAATTGATTTATGGTAATAAAATAAAGATAGTCAATATAAGATATTGACAATATCTTGGAAATATTCAATATGAGATATTGACAATATCCTAGATTTATTTAATATGAGATATTATAATAAATGAGATAAATCAATCAAATATATTTTCCTTATTTTATTGGGAAAAGGTTTTCTTCCTTTTTACTCTATTGGGGCGCCACCTATGACTATAAATAAGAGGTGGGTGTCAAGCTCTTTTGTACATCACAATTGCAAGAGCTCATAGTTTTTGTGTAAAATATAGAGCATTTTATAGAGAGTTGGAGAGAGGGGAAAAATGCCGGTCTAGCAACCGGAGTTTTCCAATAGCAATCCATGATGGGATTCCGGCGGGCTGTTCGTGTGGACTAGCGGTAGAGGCCGAACACTTGGGCGGCTCTATGTAGAACTACTCTCCTTAGACGGTCAAAGCGTCGATCTTTTAGATCAACCAAGGTAACCACCGTCTACTACTTGTTTGTTTATTGCTTAAACGAAGTCGATCTTGGGTCGATAGGAAATAAATTTTTGAATTCCGCTGCGTTCCCGCGTAGATTTCCTAACAGTGGTATCAGAGAGAGCTTCGAGCATAAGCAATAAGCATGTTATTTTGCGTAGTTAATTTTATCGTTTAAATCACGTAATTAAAAGATGAAAGATTTTTTGATTCGCAAATCGATACACGAAAAAAAAAAAGGGCGAATTTTGGGGTGCTCGGCCGATCGGCGGCGGCACCCCACCGGAAATTGCGCCGATCGGCGGCGGCTCCCCCTTGGGGCGGTCGACGTCGGCTGGTGCATCTTTTTGGTGGATCCCTAAATTTTGTTTTGTGTATTTTGTGTTTCAATATTGTTCATAGTTGTGATTAAAATCTCATTTGTTTAGTTGTGTCATGTGGCTAACCAATAGTTCAAATAGTTTGGACATTGGGATGCCACATGGCATTAAAATAATAATGGTCTTTCCAAACTTTGTTTGGAATAGGCTAGCCCTTTCCAAATATTTGATTTGGGAAAAGGCTAGCTGCCACTTCCAAAATTTTGATTTTGGAAAGTGGCGAGCTAAACCAAAATTATTTGGCCTTTCCAAATATTTGATTTAGAATAGGCCTGGCCCTTTTCCAAATATTTGATTTGTAAAAGGCCTAGGCCTAGGCCACTTCCAAAAATTTGATTTTGGAAAGTGGCCAGGCCTAAGCCAAATTTGGTTTAGGAAACCAAATACATCCCTTTTGATTACGAATCAAAAAGGAAAGAAACAAAAGAGAAATAATTTTAATTTTGATTTATTCTGAAATAGTTCTAATTAATTAAAATTAAAATTAAAATCGGTTTAAAATTAATCGTTAATTTTATTTCGATTAAATCATTTAATTAATTAAATGTTAATTAGTTAATTGATTGGATAAAATTATTTAATAGATTAAATGTTAATTGATTAATTAAGACGCAAGTAGTTAAATTTTAATTTTATCTTTTTCATAAGATTTTATTGTATGGATTAGATATAGTAGATATAATATGATTATATGGACCCCGATTGATCATGGACTCGACCGATAGGATAGATGTGAATGATTTAATTTTTCTTTTGGTTTAAAAATTGTCCTAGGCCGTTATGAAGAACGTGACCTAGTTTATTTTCTGCATTTATCCCATTCCCGTTGACTCCCCCCGTGTGCGGCGGGTGTATTTATTTTATAAGATAGAATTAAATGTAACAAGAATGGAGCAGAAGATGGAGACCAAAGAAAGAAGAATAAAGATCCCATTGGAGAATGGCGCATTAAAGATCCTATTGGCGGTTGCAGCTACCTTAGATTGTGACTCGTGGTTTTGTTAGTTTGTATTCGAAACCGCACCTAGGAAAAGTCCATGATCATACCGGTTATTTTACGCATTTATTTATTTTGTGCTTGTATTTATTTTATATGATACGATAGATGCATGACTAGGCACGATCTAGATAAATGTGTAGGATGTATGTTTATAGAGATAGACATATTTATGATGAGACCATAATTAAAAATTAATTAAGTGAATTAATTTACATAAATACTTCCACCTCAAAAGAATCAAGTTGAAATTGCCTCCCCATATTATAATGACGGTGAAGAGCCCTTGTTCGGATTCAACTCATCAGCCAAAGCAGGGGGTTGACCTACCTCGGGTATATCGTCATTATCGAGATATGATCGTATGAGATCTCACGAATATTGGGGTTATGACTTGACTAAGAATTCTCTCGGCCACCAAACCAAAGCGGGGTCGTTTGGATTTTAGAGGCAAGGGTTTGACTACTTCATAAGATGAAAATTGTCAAAGAGTTGACTAGTCAAACAACAAGAGTCGTATAAGATACGATTGACAAAGATGTTGTCTACCTATTAGACTATTTTCGGCCCACCACCCAAAGCGGGGTCGCGGTAGTTTAGTGGGATCTTGTCCACTAAAGAAATTAATAATTCTTGAAAGTCAATTGGGAGTAGTTGACTAGTGGGAGCAAAATCATAAATCAAAAGACCATTTTTGATTTTGCGTGTATAAACAACAACACTCTTTTATCTTTATTTTTATGTTGTAGCTTTAGCAAACTTTATATTTATGTTTAATTCTCGATTAGTAAAACCAAATTATGACTGTTACCTTTTGAGAAACGTTCTCAAATATGGTTAAGTAATTTTAATCCTTTTAAAATGAGCAATGACACGAGAGATCCCGTTGTAGTAGTTAGAGACAAGGAGGCTACATATTTGATGGAGTACTCCAAAACTTAATTATTAATGAAAGCGGAAGCTCATGATATGATTAAATCATTTGAAATAAGTTTCAACGAATTAGTCATATATTGGATACGATCCAAGATGTTCATTCAGTCATACGATGACAATTAATTCAAGCGTTGGATAAGAATGACCACGTCTAATTTTGGAAAGGTTGTTTTCAAAATTGTAAGATTTAAGTATCGACTTAATTCTATCATTGCTTAAAGGTTAATTAAATAGTCAATGTTTTGAATACGATTCAAAAGGTTAAATAAACTATTTAATATACTTTAGATTTTCTTTATGAAAGGAAATTAAAGACATAGCTCTTGTGATCCTTCTTAAGTCTTATGAAGACTACACTAAGAAATATTGTACAAGTGCTTAAAGGATTAAAAAGGAAAGTTAGGGCATGTGCTTAAATAGAGAACTTATTGAAGTTTCTATTCTAGGCAAGTGAGTTGAGACAAATCTATCTAAATTCAAAGTCAACTCTAAGATATATGATACCTTACGAGTGTGATTAAATTAGAAAGATTAAATACAGATATGGAAGGTGAAGCAAATGTTGTGACACTTACCATACTGATCTAGTAAACCGATAAGGGAACTAAATAAATGTTATTATATTCCGGTTCTTATGAAGAACATACTTTCAGTTATTTGTTAGGATTTAGTAGACATATTCAATTGTAAAGAATAAATGTTATTCCGATAAAGTTGGAAGGTCAATGAATCTAACATACTAGATTGATGTCACTGTATAGATGATATAAGTGATGGGATCTCAACTAAAGATTTGTATGGTTATTATCCTTGATTTGTGGTTGTTCTAGACATAGTCTCTTTGGGAGGGAAGCGTGTAATTAAATGTCATTCTGATGATGTTGAACCATATGATTATGAATCATGTGGGTAATACGTATCTTACCTAAAGATGACTAAAATACCCTTTTATGAAAAGGTTGTAAAATCTAGAAAAATTGTCTGAAGCCTAAACATACCGATGTTTGTTGGCTTGTGACAATTAATGCCACAAATAATAGTTTGTTAATCTCTATGACTATTTTAGAAATAGTTGAATGTACTCAGTGAAGTGCATAATTCAGAAAGCCCGAAAAGTTCGAGCTAGTACGAATATGAGATTGATGAGCTACTTAGGAATTAACCTTCAATTGGATTGAAGTAATTAATACCTGAAGGGTGTTTCAGAAGTTGTCTGAAAGGAATAGGATTCTCCCTTGAAGGATACCATCTTTGGGATACGCAATTAGATTGTGTTCCCAAAATGGAAATAACACTTTATATGATAAAGGTGTGACGCAAGCCATGCGAAGTATCCCTTACCCGTTTCGGGATAGTGCCCTTATACTTAACCGAGTTCCAAAGAATAAAGGTTGAATAAATTCCATATTAGATATGGAAGAAGATAATGTCGAATCTATCTTAACCGATGATTTGAAGTTGTCATAGGCAAAGTCAGAAAAGCTTGGAGCCTAGTACGACATATGCAACTTTGTGGAATATCTTAGCTAGCACGCCGGATATTATGTACTTGTCCGTGGAGCAAAATGTTTGTCTCCAAACATGCTTTGTCTTCTAAAGGAAGTGTTTCTTCCAAAAGAAACAGTGGGAGTGAATCAGATCTCAAAAGAGTTTGAGAACCACAAAGATACATTCAACCAATGGAACATGAGCAGACGCCACATAGCGATAAGGTGTAGAACACTGCTCAGTGCACACAAAAGTTCTGTAAGTCTGTGGTTAACCTCAAGCCTGAAAAGGCTATCGGTATGCTCATCTTGTAGAATGAATATCTCACGACTTATGAAGGAATGTTTGAAAGGCAAGATTGAGAGATATGGCCAGGAGCCATAATATCTGAATTAGATTCCATCAGTGACAACCAGGTTGTGAACCTAGTCTGTCTTACCTAGAAGGAATGTCCCTGAAAGGCTGAGCCCGGTTCTATTCAGACTATGCTTGTTATAACTTCGTATCATGGCTATATGATAGTGTTGATGACGTTGGACAGAAAGCTCAATGTTGATAGACGATAGCATGATATGTGAGCCCACGAGATCCATTTATGGACTCAAACAAGTTTCTCTAGACAATTTCTTTGTTTGATAATCAAAGGAGTTTGATTTAGTCAAAAGAAGGATATGCCCAATGTGCAAGATGGATAGTGGGAGTGTGTTACGATATTCGAGTAAGGTATTGGATATCTCTCTCGAGAATTGTCACCCCATGTCACAGTCAATTAATGTTTGGTAGTTCAAGGTCTTTACGAAAGCACTTGGATTGGCAGTTCTTATATTTGGAAATAAGAATCTATAGTGATAGATTTAACTGCTGTTAGATTATAGTTTACCTATATAGATGTGAAGCTAAAAGAAGTTTAGCATAGATCACGAGATCTGTCTATGTTAGGACATTGGTCCTAAAGATAAGGTGAAAGATGATGCTTATGGAAGGTTTCCTTCGCTCTTTGCGATAGGAACCATCTTATAGGTGATGCCGGATTTTCATAGTCCATGAATAGTCATGAGCAAGTATGAAAGTAAATCTGGTGAATGTCGAGAATATCCTTAAACAAGTTAAGGATGGTTTCCTTGTTTATTGAAACATCGAATTAAATAAACGTAGATATACAGACGTATATCCTGAGTCTTATGAAGGCGAGTGGGAGCTACAGTCTGGGTTTGCAATCACTTTGATTAAGTGATACAGTGAGCTGGAAATGTTCTAGCATATGGGTCACTGTAAATTCTACAAGTAGGCCAAAACACAGTAGTGCCTTGGAGGCGCGAGCAGTACATGAGTCTAGAAGGTTCATTCCTGAACCTTGTACGGTTCTTCCACCTTTTCTATATAGCTGATATAGTAAGTGGATTCATTGCTTGAAGCAAGAACTAGGGTCTCGTCAGAGATTCATGTGTGTGTTGAGGCGGTTCCTTTGACTTGATCATATGGAACGTGATATGAAGATAGTCTGAGTCCCCACGGATAGCGATCCGTTTATGGTTAGGGCTGGTTGCGAGTATTGCATGAGATTCTTGTGTTTCAACTTGGTCTTGTGTGTGCTAGTGATTGGTTTTAGGCCAAGTGGGAGATTGTTGAAATAGTGTCCTAAACCCAATCGGGTTGGACCGGATCCGACCGGGTCGGTGTTAGGAAATCTACGCGGGAACGCAGCGGAATTCAAAAATTTGATTTCCTTTTCCCCAAGATCGACTTCGTTTAAGCAATAAACGAATAAGCTAAAGACGGCGGTTACCTTGGTTGATCTAAAAGATCGACGCCTTGACTGCCTGGAGAGTAGTTCGGCATGGAGCCGCCCAAGTGTTCGGCCTCTACCGCTAGTCCACACGAACGGCCCGCCGGAATCCCACCATGGATTGCTATCGGAAAACCCCGGTTGCTAGACCGGACTTTTTCCTCCATCACAAACTCACTATAGGAAGCCCCCTCTTTCTTACACAAGAACTATGAGTTCTTGCAATTTTTCACAAGAACAATTGCTCTTGGAAGAATGGTGTACTAAAGAGCTTGGCAAGCCCTCTTATTTATACTAGAGAGGGGCGCCCAAGAGGCTTGTAGGAGGGGAAAACCTTTTTCCAATAAAAATAAGGAAAAACAATTAATGTGATTGATTTATCTCTTTTAATTTAATATCTTATATTAAATGAATCCATAATTTATAATTCTCCAATATCTTATATTGAATGTAAATTATATTATTACCATAAATCTATTTTCTCGAATCAATTAATATCACATATTAATATTATGGTAATCTTATTAATTAAATTGCACAATCCAAGTGTGTCATACACACAATGAATGTGGCGCCCAAAGTTTCCATAAATTGGATTATGGAAAATTCTTTAATTAATATAATGTTATGATTAATTAATTTGCAAAATCCATATATATATCATATGTACACATTTCGAATTTTACACATGTATCAATATACATATTTAATTAATCATCATAATTAATATCTTGTATTATATTTATTCATAATAAATAAATACCACCATATTAATTTACCACTATAACCTTTATAGTCTCGAGATAAACTTTCCTTATTTGGTTATCATCTATAACCACATTTTAATCCGGCCGGATATTCATATGTGTGTGACCCGATAGGCTTCCGAATATGTTGGCCGTAGACACAAAGCGCAAATTACGAAAATGCCCTTCATGCCTAACGATCACGGGATAACGTCTAGCAACACACCGTGACCCCCAATCATCGGAAGAGTCAAATGCAATGACTACTACCTTTCATGTGAAACAGTTACCGTGTAACTTACAATCCTATCGCTGTAATAATATCCATACGGTCGTTAGTCGAGTGTCAAAACATCAACGACCGTATCATATAATCTGGATATCAAGCTCTCTCGAAGTAACACGTTTACTCCCACTTTGCAAAGATTCACGAGAACGAGACATTCCTTATAAGAAGGCCCTTTCGGATATTTACCCCTACTGATAGGGTACGCGATTCCCGGACGACCAATCATGTATACTCCGCATGCTTCGCATCACACCCAATCACTACCGCATGATCGCCCCGTGGCTGTGGAAACCTCAATAGTGTCAAAGCATGACAATCCACACCGTGATGCCATGAAGACTCCGGTCCTAAGGATAATTACACAACCGCCACATAGTGTGACACTTATCCGTGTAAGTGGGTCGATCCTAACATACGCATTCTCTAATACACGTCCACGTACGGTCCAAGTGTCTCTACACTTCGATAGACGAGATCTATCCCCGCCCTTAAAGACGAGAGGACATCCAATACGTGCTAGTCCGTTTATACTATCAATGCCCCGTTTAATAGTACATCGGCCTAGAGACATTTAAGTATCAAACTTATTAAAGTGATTAGAGATCTCATCAACCATAATCGCCTATCATGGTTTCTCTATCACGGCTTAATACTAAGGACGTTATCATATAACAATTCATAATTGGTTCTTTAAAAGAACATATATATGACAACATAATAAGCCATTTTATATATGCATAAACATAAAGAAATAGTACAAATGATCCGACCCAGTCGGATCCGGTCCAACCCGATTGGGTTTAGGACACTATTTCAACAATCTCCCACTTGGCCTAAAACCAATCACTAGCACACACAAGACCAAGTTGAAACACAAGAATCTCATGCAATACTCGCAACCACCCCAGCCATAAACGGATCGCTATCCGTGGGGACTCGACTATCTTCACATCATGTTCGAATTGACCAAGTCAAAGGAACTCGCCTCAACACACACACGAATCTTTGACGAGACCCCGGTCCTTGCTCCAAGCAATGAATCCACTTACTATATCAGCTATATATAAAGAGTGGAAGAACCATACAAGGTTCAGGAATGAACCTCCTAGATCCATGTACTGCTCCCGCTGCGCCTCCAAGGCACTACTGTGTTTTGGCCTAGTTGTAGATTTTACAGCGGCCCATAATCTAGAATATTTCTAGCTCATTGTATCACTTTAAATAAAGTGACTGCAAACCCAGACCGTAGCTCCCACTCGCCTTCATAAGACTTAGGATATACGTCTGTATATCTACGTTTATCTAATTCCAAGTTTCAATAAACTAAGAACTTTCCTTAACTTGTTTAAGGATATTCTCGACGTTTGCTAGAATTACTTTCATACTTGCTCATGACTATTCATGGAGTGTGAACCTCTAGCATAACTTTTATGATGGTTCCAATTTCCGTAGAGAGGGAAACCTTTCATAAGTATCATCCTTTTACCTCATCTTTGGGACTAACGTCCTAAGATAGATAGATCTTGAGAACACGGGCTAGCGTTGTCTCTATCGTGATCTATGTAGGTAAACTATAATCTAACAGCAGTTAAATCTATCGCTATAGATTCTTATTTCCAAGAACTGCTAATCCAAGTGCTTTCGTAAAGACCCTGAACTACCAAACATTAATTGACTGTGACATGGGGTGGTAATTCCTGAGAGAGATTTAATACCTTCCTCAAAAATCGTAACACACTCCCACTATCCCTCTTGCACATTGGGCATATCCTTATTTTGACTAAATCAAACTCCTTTGATTATCAAACAAAGAGATCGTCTAGAGAAACTTGTTTGAGTCCATAAATGGACCTCGTGGGCTCACATATCATGTTATAGTCTATGAGCATTGAGCTGTCTGCCCAGCGTCTTCAACACTATCATATAGCCATGATACGAAGTTATAACAAGCATAGTCCGAATAGAACCGGGCTCGCCTTACGGGGACGAGTAGGACAAACTAGGTTCACAACCCGGTTGTCACCGATGGAATCCAATTCGGATATTATGGCTCCCGGCCATATCTCTCAATCTTGCCTTTTAAACGTTCTTTCATAAGTCATGAGATATTCATTCTTCAAGATGAACATACCGAGCCCTTTCAGGCTTTAGGTTATCCACAGACCTACAGAACATTTATGTACACTGAGCAGTGTTCTACACCTCATCGCTATGTGGCGTCCGATCACGTTCCTATGGTTGAATATATCTTTGTGGTTCTCAAACTCTTTTGAGATCTGATTCACTCCCACTGTTTCTCTTGGAAGAAACACTTCCTCTAGAAGACAGCATGTTTGGAGACAAACACCTTTTGCTCCGCGGATGAGTAAATTGTTGGTCCCGAGAAGGGTGAAACTATAGTCGAGGGGGGGGGGGGTGAATGACTATAGTGGAGTTTCAAAAACTTTTCTTGTGTTTTAAAAGCTTTTGAGCGGCGGATAAGTCCCTTCTTACTATGTTGTTTTCAAATCGCTTTAGACAATCACGGATATGTGTTATGATGTAGGCAAATTAAATAAGTGTTTGTAAAGTAAATTGCGAAATTAAATTGACACAAGGCTTATAGTGGTTCGGGGTGGTGTAATCCCTTAATCCACTCTTCTCCCGTGATGATCGGAGGAATTCACTATTGTTTCCACGAGATACAACAAGATGATTGTCCTTGGCTTCCCAAGCTTCACAATCTACAAGACTATCACTCCTTGACTACGCAACGACTTCGGTGATTCGGTCTTCCTTTTGTCTTTGCTCCTTGAGATCAAAATCCTTCAACAGCTATCACAGCTTTCAACTCCTTCTCGGATTGCCTCGATTCGGTTGCTTCGAGTTTGATGTGAATGTGATTCACGCACTTGCTTGATCAATCTCAATTCTGAATATGACTTTGTAGTTCTGATATTTGAGTTGATCACTAGATGTATCCTTGTAAGTTCAGAGAGAAGGCTTTTCTAATTGACAGAGTTTCTGCTTTCTTCTTTTTTCTTAATCGTTATGTTCTTTTTCTGTCAATGCCTTCTATTTATAGCCTTGAATAGCCTTGATTTTGAAATTCCGTCCGTTGGTTATATTAATGAGGGAATAATCCTTGATTTTATTCTTGATTCCCCCTTAATTGTATTCTCCTTGATTTCAGTGATCGGATTCTTCTTTCAAATGTATAGCAGAAAATCCGTCCTTGATTGATCCTTTAATGATTGTGCATTTAATGCATGATCTGCTTTGAATCTTCAATGTATATTAAATCGATCTTGTAAGTGTCTCTTCACCGTCCGTAGAACGGTGGAGTGAGCCTTCGACTTAGCCGTTAGTTCTTTCTTCGCCGTTTTGTTTTCTCTTTGCCGACGGTCGGTGTACTCACCGATTCACTCGTTTTCTTCTTTGTTTTAGTTTCGGAGAATCTTTATACTTCACCGATCCTTGATTTGGGTGAGATCGGTGTACACCATATTGGAATATTGAGTTTCATCACTTGAAACATAACTTAGACTTATCCAAGGTCATCACGGACTTTCTTGGTTATAAGTCGATCATAATCCCTTCTCTCGTATCTCTGCCGGTGTTTGGTGGCTTCACTCTGCCGAATGTCTCGTTTTCACTTTGCCGTCCTACCAACTAGTACAATACTTGTCGACTCAACTTATACAACATGTCGACTCTAAGTAAAGACTTATACGAGAGAATTCTAACTTATTTCGGGCTTGCTATAACAAACGGCTAGTATGGCCATCATCAAAACATAATAAAATGTTCCTAACAATTTCCCCTTTTTGATGATGCCAAAACCCTCATAAGCCTCGAACATAAGTAGTCAAAAAATTCATAATAACCAACGAACAAAATTTCAACAATTTTATTCATCCATCAAGGGGCAATGAGATCCAAAGAATTTATTCAACTGTTACAAACTACATTTTGCTTAATTCACTTTGTACCTTTTGAACTTTGTAGTCGAACCTCTTCAATGTCTTTCCAATCAATTTCGGAAACTTCCACTTCCAAGTAAGCCAAAGCGTGTATTCGGATACACCTTTGAAAAACTCTTTTTGCAAAAAGTCTATTGAAATCGAGCATGGTCTCATTGGCCTTAGGTTCTCCAAAATATTTTTCAAGTCTTTCCCTAGCCTCGGCAATGTGTGAGTCTGCAAATTTGAGACTTTTGTAGAGACCCCATCGTGTTCTGTTTCTCCAATCTCCCCACGGGATTGAAGAATCTTGTCATGTATTTGAAATCTTCTTGTTGTGCGGCCGGCAAGTCTTCCGTCCCTTTGCAGATAGTGGTATGGCTGAACTTGGTTTGTTGTTGGTCTGTTTGAGAAGTGCAAATTCTCTTTTGACTTCATTGTAGAGTTTGGCCATATCAGTTCTCATCCTTTCATCCTGATAGTTTAGCCAATCAGCCCAAGCTTCATCTTGTGAGAGGTGAGGATAAAGTCCTTCCTGTACTCTAAAAAATTCTCTTACATGGTCTAGTACATCTGCATCATATTCTGCTTTGCTTTGGTGACCAGTGTAAGTTCAGTACTCACTAGTATATTTGGAGCTGCTGCTGCCTCTGCTGGTGTTTCCTTTGGTGCTGAGTCTGTGTTGACTGACAGATCCTCTTTGCTGGGTGGATCCAGGCCTTTGCTGTCTGCCGGACCTGTCTCTATCATCATCTCTTCGTTGAATAGGATGAGGAAATCCAATGCAGGGTTCCTTTGTGGCTTTTTCTCTTTCTTCTCTGCTCCTTCTTTGTTGCTCTTCTGCTTCATTTCGATCCTTATTTCTCTGTCTCTTGCTCTCAATTGTTCTTCGGTGAAGTTAGGGGGTTTGAAAGTTGATCCTTCGAGCTTATCCGGATTTTCCCCCATTTTGGCGACATCATCCCTTTCTTTGGAGTAGGATGCTATTGGTGGCCTCTCGCCGTTCCAATCGAGAGAGTCAAGTTTTGATTCAATAGAGGTGAATCTATTGTTATGATCATTCAATTTCTCATTGACACTCCTAAGTCTAGTGCCAAAAGCTACGCGGTGATTCGTTTTCTTGGGAAATGTGTTGCCCGAGGCCCGCAAGATTGTTGGTGATATTGATGTTAAGTCGCTTCATCGTACTTCCCCGTTGTTGAACCACAATGTTTTGTGCATCAATGTACTCGGCAATGGCTTGAAACTTGTTTTCAATGGAGGAGCTTTTATCATTAAACGCTGAAGTCATGGATCTGAGATACATTGCTTGTTGTTCCAATTCTTCAGCCAGCAAGTCTGCCGCTTTCTCAAAAGTTTCATTTGTAATGCCAGTGTTCAGCTGAGAGAGTTTGTGCCTTGTTTCAAATTGGTTCGGATCCGTTTGTTGGCCCTTGTCTTGATGTTGAGTGACATCCGCATTTACATCTAGATCTTCAAGTATTTGGGTAGATGAGTATACTAGTGTGGCTTGAGTCTTGTTCCCCCTATCTCTACATGCCGGGGGTTGTCTTGACCGGAGTGGCGACGGTGAACCGATGTCCACAATGTTTGTCTTTGTTCGTGGAACATTGACGACAGCGGTTGAGTGATTGTCTTTCTTTGGAGTTGAAGACTTGCCGGAGGCTTGTGGTTTCAAAAATGTATGGAGAAGAGTAGTGTCATCAAGTGCATCCGGTGCAAGAGCATCCTCTTCTCTCGTCTTTACCTAAATCACCATCATTATTGTCATTACAATCATGATCATTATCATCATCATCATCATGATCATCATCACCACCGTCTGAGTCATCATTCTGTCTCCCGCAGGTCCGAGCATCTTTGCCTTGGCCGCATCAACCAATTCCCATAGTGGTGATTCATCAAGTACTCCTACAAGTGTTGTGATTCCCAGAAAATCAAATAACCAAGCTTCTTCAGTAAGCATGTGGTCTGTGTCTTGAAGTTGTTGTCTGGAATCGCCTTCCTTCCATTCAAGATATTCGCAATTCGGTCATCTATATCGTTTACGGACAATTGTACAACTTTTCTTCTGAGATTCCTCATATTCTCCAAGTGCTTTCTTCATTTGGATCTTGTTCATCCTCACCGGCATTTTCTTCTACTTGTGTGCTTCCTCATTGTCAGAATCCTCTTATGCTTCTTCTTCATCAATTAATTTTCCAAAGTCTGTCTTTTCCAGACTTCGCCTGACCTTTTGTTTCTTTCTTTGACTTGTGGTGTTGTGTGAGGATTTCTTCCTCTTTCCTTCTCCTGCCTTCTTTTGTGGTTTGACATAAGTAAACATGACTTTGGATTCATGCGATCTGTGGAGTTGTACGAGAGGGGACTTTGAGACATTGCAACGGATAGTGCACCCGTATCCCATATGACTTTTTCACCCGAATTGTCCTTTCATTGTCTTTCCCTCTTTTATCCCTTTTTCGCCTGCTTTTACTTCACCTTGGATTTGCTCTTTAATTCTCAAAAAGAAGTATTTTGCCCAATTAAATCGTAGCTTGTTATAGATGATTCCCATTAACCCCATTCTAATTTCTGTCATGGCATGATTTGCTCCCAATTTTCCTTCAATGGTTTTGCCAATTAGGGCACTAAACTCATTAAATGGTCGCTTCAACTCGGATACGAGACAATTTACTTTTGTGGATCCCGGGTTTGCCGTTTTGGCAATGATTGCCCAGAATTCATCTAAGTCATGTGGTATCAATGTCACTTTTGCTTGACCCTTATTTGAAAGTTTGAGATGTTTTCGGATTACCTTTGCTGTAATCACCACGTCTTTGCCATTTATGGATGCAACAATCTTGTCTTCTTCGAACTTGTCACCTTCTTCAGTAGGGAGCCCAGGCACGTATTGTGCAGATTTCCAGAAGGAAATCAGACTTTCATAACACACTTCGGTTATTGGAGGATTGAGGAAGGTGGATAATTTTAGTTTTTCGCGACTCGCGCCAACCTTTTGGCATGCTCATCATTTCCACACGGTTTCGGGTAGTGTTCGCTTGGAAGAATGAGCCGGTGGCAATCGATTTTTCGTACCCGACTTGAGTGATTGAGGAAGATGATGCCATTTTTGAGAGGGAGAGGGTTTGAAAATGAACTTGAGTTTGCAATAGAGATAAACAAGAGTAGGGTTGTAATTTGCAAGAGAGCGTAAGGATCTCTCGAAAATCTCTAAGTCTTGTTTATATAGTGTGATTTGGGTAGTGTGAACGTGGTTTGAATATGGAAGGATTTAGTGACATAATGGCGTGATTTTGTGTATGAAAAACGCGATATTCGAGCGTAGAGGGGGAGTGGTTTGAGGCAAGTAATGATAGAGCCCGGGAATCGAGGAGTTTATAATTCAAAAAATAATATAATTACCTCCATGATCATAAAGTGCTCGCCACGTGTGTATTGAATAATCCTCCATAATTTCCTTTTTCTCCACGTGTATTCAGAATTGATTTTGTTCACACTTTGAATTTGTCCAAGTCTTTATTTCGGTGAAGTGCCTTCGTTGGTCACTTAACCGGTCCAATGAGTTCTTCACTGAGCTGCTTCATTGAACTGTTCCTAACAATCAGTTAAGTTACCTCTGCTGGATACCGATTGCCTTACTGCTACATCTCCCGTAACGGCAAAGGTTGTACCGATTGATGAAGTCACTTAGCCGATTACTCCGCTTAGTCGCTCGTTGATACTTAGTCAATTTCAATCATCCCTAACTCGGTTCTCAACATACTAAATCTTTCATAACGAGTGGTTTAGTGAAGATGTCGGCCGAGTTGGTCTTCGGTGGATATGTATTTTAGGATGACATCTCCCTTTTCAACATGGTCTCGATAAAATGATGTCTTACATCAATGTGCTTTGTTCTTGAATGCAATCTTTGGATTTTCTCGTAATTGATATTGCACTTGTGTTGTCACACATGATTGGGATTGTTTTCTCTTCGATTCCATAGTCCCTTAGCCGTTGTCTTATCCACGGTACTTGTGCACAACTACTACTGTTTGCTATATATTCTTGCCACCGTTGATGTAGATATAGAGTTTTGCTTTTTGTTGAACCATGAGACTAGTCGGTTCCTAGCATTTGGCATGTTCCAGAGGTGCTTTTTCTATCTATTTTGCATCCAGCATAGTCAGAGTCTGAATATGATATCAGTGTAAATCCTCCATCTTTTGGGTACCAAATGCCAACATTGATGGTGTGTTTCAAGTATTTGATTATCCTTTTAGTTGCTAGAAGATGTGATTCTTTTGGTTGAGCTTGAAATCTAGCACACACTCCTACTGCAAATGCAATATCGGGTCTGCTTGCAGTTAAGTATAATAATGATCCAATAATTCCTCTATACATTTTCTGATCAACATCTTTTCCTCCTTCATCTTTTCCAGGTATGACTCTGGCACACATTGGTGTGTCTGCTGTGCCACTTGTATCCATCCCATACTTGTGTATCAAATCTCTTGTATATTTTGCTTGACTAATGAAAATGCCATCCTTCATTTGCTTTACTTGAAGGCCAAGGAAGTAGTTTAATTCTCCCATCATGCTCATCTGAAATTTGCTCTTCATTAGGTTTGCAAATTTCTCACACAACTTTTCATCTTCTCGATCCAAAGATTATGTCATCAACATAGATTTGCACTAGCAATGTGCTTGCCCCTTCCTCTAGTTTAAATAGAGTTTTGTCTATAGTTCCTTTGTTGAATCCATTCTTGATCGAAATTGTGACAAGTGTTTCATACCAGGCTCTACAGGTGCTGTTTGAGGCCATAGAGGGCCTTCTTGAGTTTGTATACTTTGTCTTCTTTTTCTTTGATTTGAAATCCAGGAGGTTGTTCTACATAAACTTCTTCTTCCAAAAGTCCGTTTAGAAATGCACTTTTGACATCCATTTGATAGACTTTGAAGTCTTTGTGTGCGACAAATGCTAGAAAAAGTCTTATTGCTTCCAATCTTGCTACCGGAGCAAAGGTTTCATCATAATATATTCCTTCGACTTGGGAATATCCTTTTGCAACTAGCCTTGCTTTGTTTCGACAACGCTTCCTTGCTCATCCATCTTGTTCCCGAATACCCATTTTGCACCAATGATGTTGGCCATTTCGTGTCTGTCAACAAGTTCCCGACTTCATTTCTTTCAAATTCATTTAGTTCTTCTTGCATGGTTTGTGATCCAATCTCGCATCTTGGATTGCATCATCTATGGTCTTGGGTTCCACTTGTGATAGAAAGCAAGTTAGCATGTGCTCCAGTTGTCTTCTTGTTCTGACTCCGGTGTGAATATCTCCAATGACTTGTTCTTCAGGATGGTCTCTAAGCCAATTTAGGTCTGGTTGAAGTTGATCTTCACTTGGTGCTTCCATACCTTCATGCTGAGCATGAACTTCAATTTCAGGTGCTTCTCCTGTTGTATTGATATGTGGCTCCTCTTGATTTTCAAAAAGATGATTCAGGATAGTAGGCCGGTATGGTTGCATTTGTATAGATTTGCCTCTCGTGCGCTTTCTCTTCTTGGTCTTGAAGATCTTCACCATTTGTATATGGTTCATTAAAAACCACATGTATTGATTCTTCAATCACCAATGTTCTTTTATTTAGTACTCGAATGCTTTGTTTGGTGTCGAGTATCCCATGAAGATTGCTTCATCGACCTTCTCATCAAAGGTATGCAGATGATTCCTGTTCAAGACAAAACATTTTGATCCAAACATATGAAAATATGAGATATTGGGTTTTCTACCATTCTATAATTCATATGGAGTTTTTCCATGATGTTTGTTGATGATTGATCTGTTTTGTGTATGGCATGCTTGTGGTTCTTTCGCTTGACCCAAAATCTCTTTGGCAAGCATGCTTGACAATCATTGTTCCGATCGCTTCTTTGAGAGTTCTGTTTCTTCTTTCTGCTACACCATTTTGTTGTGGAGTTCCTGCTGCAGATAGTTGATGTAGTACTCCATTTTCTTCACAATAGGTTCTGATAATTTCATTTAGAAATTCAGTGCCTCTATCTGATCTGATTTTGATAATTTTTAGCTCTTTTTCATTCTGGAGTCTTCTCAGCAAGTCTGGTAGCTTCTTGAGTGTTTCTTTCTTCTTGTTCATGAAGATGGTCCAGGTGTATTTTGAGAAGTCATCCACCACTGCAAGAGTATATAACTTACCACTCACACTTACTGGAGTGACTGGTCCAAACAGGTCCATGTGCAGTAGATGTAGAACTCTTGTTGTAGATTGATGAGGCTTTGATTTGAATGAGCTTTTTATTTGTTTTCCTTTCTGACAAGCATCACATAGACTCTCTTTCTTGAACGTGATCTCTGGCGTGGCCTTCAACTAACTTGCTTTTTGATAGTTTGTTGATGGTTTTGAAATTCGGTGATTTAATCTTCTGTGCCAAATCCACTTGTTGATTGTTTATTCTTGACAAGTAGACATGTTTCTCGCCTTGGTCGTTCTCCATCCACCACATACATGTTGTCTTGTCTTCTACCCGCAAGAACCACGGTGTTTGTTTGATCGTGAATCACTTTGCATCCTTCTTTGTTGAAGTGCACATTGTAGCCTTTGAAAGTCACGGTAATTGACCGATGCTCATCGATTGAAGTTAAGTCCCTTGACATATGCCACATTTTGAATCTTTAGATTGTTTTTGAGTATTGTGCCTTCCCCCGAATCTTGCCGGGGTTTTCTTTTCCTCCAAATGTGACTTTGGGTCCATCAAAAGCTTTAAAATCGGTGATCCATTTCTTGTTTCTGTCATGTGTCCGGAACATCCACTTTGTCTATGTACCGGACATCCTACAAAACAGATTAATTAAGTTTGGGTACCCAACACTGTTTGGGTCCATATCTGTTAGCAGTCATGCCTCCCATACCAAGTATGTATCCAAAAGGTCTTCTCTTTGGATAATTGAAGTCATCAACTTCATATGTATAAGGCATGGCAGAATAGCTTCTAATATTTTTACAGAAGGTATTCTGATACTTTTTTCCACCTTTTGGTGCATTTATATCCTTCTTCACTTTCCAATATGCAATAGAAACCTTTCTTGCTTCATGTGTCTAGGAACATAGCTAGATTGATTTTTCTTAATCACATGATGCATTTTGTGGAATGGTTTCCTCTTGTATTTTGGAGGTGTGATATTCCAATCATCCTCGAGGGAAAAAGTCCGCCTTTACCTTTCGGATGGCCGTTGTTTTTGTATGATTGGAATGAGGATTTAGTCTGTTGTTTCACTACGGTGGGTTTTGACTTCACTGGAACAGGATGATCTGTTGGAGACATGGTCTGTCCCTTTCTAAATTTTGGTCCATTAGTGGTCCTCAATTTAGAATTCACTATTGTTTCCACAGATACAACAGTATGATTGTCCTTGGCTTCCCAAGCTTCACAATCTACAAGACTATCACTCCTTGATCGCAACGACTTCTTGATTCGGTCTTCCTTTTGTCGCTCCTTGAGATCAAAATCCTTCAACAACTATCACAGCTTTCAACTCCTTCTCGCATTGCCTCTCGATTCGGTTGCTTCGAGTTTGATGTGAATGTGATTCACGCACTTGCTTGATCAATCTCAATTCTGAATATGACTTTGTAGTTCTGATATTTGAGTTGATCACTAGATGTATCCTTGTAAGTTCAGAGAGAAGACTTTTCTAATTGACAGAGTTTCTGCTTTCTTCTTTTTTCTTAATCGTTATGTTCTTTTTCTGTCAATGCCTTCTATTTATAGCCTTGATTTTGAAATTCCGTCCGTTGGCTATATTAATGAGGGAATAATCCTTGATTTTATTCTTGATTCCCCCTTAATTGTATTCTCCTTGATTTCAGTGATCGGATTCTTCTTTCAAATGTATAGCAGAAAATCCGTCCTTGATTGATCCTTTAATGATTGTGCATTTAATGCATGATCCGCGAATCTTCAATGTATATTAAATCTCGATCTTGTAAGTGTCTCTTCACCGTCCGTAGAATGGTGGAGTGAGCCTTCGACTTAGCCGTTAGTTCTTTCTTCGCCGTTTTGTTTTCTCTTTGCCGACGGTCGGTGTACTCGGCCGATTCACTCGTTTTCTTCTTTGTTTTAGTTTCGGGAGAATCTTTATACTTCACGATCCTTGATTTGGGTGAGATCGGTGTACACCATATTGGAATATTGAGTTTCATCACTTGAAACATAACTTAGACTTATCCAAGGTCATCACGGACTTCCTTGGTTATAAGTCGATCATAATCCCTTCTCTCGTATCTCTCGCTGGTGTTTGGTCCGGCTTCACTCGCCGAATGTCCGTTTTCACTTTGCCGTCCTACCAACTAGTACAATACTTGTCGACTCAACTTATACAACATGTCGGACTCTAAGTAAAGACTTATACAGAGAATTCTAACTTATTTCAGGCTTGCTATAACAGCTAGTATGGCCATCATCAAAACATAATAAAATGTTCCTAACATAAATAATATCCAGCGTGCTAGCTAAGACATTCCACAAAGTTGCATATGTTGTACTAGGCTCCAAGCCTTTCTGACTTTGCCTATGACAACTTCAAATCATCGGTTAAGATAGATTTGACATTATCCTCTTCCACATCTAATATGGAATTTTATTCAACCTTTATTCTTCGGAACTCGGTTAAGTATAAGGGCTCTATCCCGAAACGGGTAAGGGATACTTCGCATGGCTTGCGTCACACCTTCATCATATAAAGTGTTGTTTCCATTTTGGGAACACAATCTAATTGCGTATCCCAAAGATGGTATCCTTCAAGGGAAGAATCTTATTCCCTTTCAGACGACTTCTGAAACACCCTTCAGGTATTAATTACTTCAATCCAATTGAAGATTAATTCCTAAGTAGCTCATCAATCTCATATTCGTACTAGCTCGAACTTTTCGGGCTTTCCGAATTATCGTACTTCAATAAGTACGTTCAACTATTTCTAAAAATAGTCATAGAGATTAATAAACATTTATTTGTGATATTAACTATCATGAGCCAACAAACATCGGTATGTTTAGGCTCTAGTCAAACTTCTAGGTTTCATAACCTTTTCTTAAAAGGGTACTTTAGTCCTCTTTGGATAAGGTACGTATAACGCACATGATTCATGATCATATGGTTCAGCAGCATCATAATGACGCTTAATTACACGCTTCCCTTCCAGAGAGACTATGCCTAGAACAACCACAAATCAAGAATAACGACCATACAAATATTTAGTTGAGATCTCATCACATATATCAACTATATAGTGACATCAATCTAGTATGTTAGATTCGGTGACCCTCCAACTTTATCGGAATAACATTTATTCTTTACAATTGAGTATGTCTACCAAATCCTAACAAATAACGAAAGTATGTTCTTCATAAGAACCGGAACATAATAACATTTATTTGGTTCCCTTTTCGCCTTTACTAGATCCGAATATGGTAAGTGTCACAACGTTTGTTTCACCTTCCATATTTGTCATCCAATCCTTCTAATTTAATCACACTCGTAAGGTATCATATATCTTAGGGTTGACTTTTAATTTGGAAAGATTTATCTCAACTCTCTTGCCTATAATAGAAATTTCGATAAGTTCTCTATTTAAGCACACGCCCTAACTTTCCTTTTAATCCTTTAAGTACTTGTAAAAGTTTCTTATTGTAGTCTTCATAAGACTTAAGAAATATCACAAGAACCATGTCTTCAATTTCCTTTCATAAAGAAAATCTAAATTCATTAAATAGTTTATTTAACCTTTTGAATTGCATTCAAAACATTAACTATTCAATTAACCTTTAAGCAATGATAGAATTAAGTCGATACTTAAATCTTTTAATTTTGAAAACAACCTTTCCAAAATTAGACATGGTCATTCTCATTCAACGTTTGAATTATTTGTCATCGTATGACTGAATGATCATCTTGGATCGTATCCAATATCATGAGCTTCCGCTTTCCTTTAATAATTAAAGTCTCGGAGTACTGCATCAATTATGTAGTCTCCTTGTCTCTAACTACTATAACGGGATTGCTCGTGTCATTGCTTATTTTTAAAAGGATTAAAACTACTTAACCATATTTGAGAACGATTCTCAAAAGGTAACAGTCATGTTTGGTTTTACTAATCGAGAATAAAACATAAATATAGAATTTGCTAACTACAACATTAAAAAAATGAAAATAAAAGAGTGTTGTTTGTTTATACACGCAAAATCAAAAATGGTCTTTTGGTTTATGATTTTGCTCCCACTAGTCAACTACTCCCAATTGACTTTCAAGAATTATTAATTTCTTTAGTGGACAAGATCCCACTAAACTACCGCGACCCCCGCTTTGGCTGGTGGCCGAAAATAGTCTAATAGGTAGACAACATCTTTGTCAATCGTATCTTATACAACTCTTGTTGTTTGACTAGTCAACTCTTTGACAATTTTCATCTTATGAAGTAGTCAAACCCTTGCCTCTAAAATCCAAACGACCCCGCTTTGGCTGGTGGCCGAGAGAATTCTTAGTCAAGTCATAACCCCAATATTCGTGAGATCTCATACGATCATATCTCGATAATGACGATATACCCGAGGTAGGTCAACCCCCTGCTTTGGCTGATGAGTTGGATCCGAACAAGGGCTCTTCACCATCATTATAATATGGAGAGGCAATTTCAACTTGATTCTTTTGAGGTGGAAGTATTTATGTAAATTAATTCACTTAATTAATTTAATTATGGTCTCATCATAAATATGTCTATCTCTATAAACATACATCCTACACATTTATCTAGATCGTGCCTAGTCATGCATCTATCGTATCATATAAAATAAATACAAGCACAAAATAAATAAATGCGTAAAGTAACCGGTATGATCATGGACTTTTCTAGGTGCGGTTTCGAATACAAACTGACGAAACCGCGGGTCACAATCTAAGGGTAGCTGCAACCACCAATAGGATCTTTAATGCTCTATTCTCCAATGTGATCTTTATTTTCGTCTTTCTTTGGTATCCATCTTCTGCTCCATTCTTGTTACATTTAATTCTATCTAATAAAATAAATACACCCGCCGCACACGGGGGGAGCTAACGGGAATGGGATGAATGCAGAAAATAAACTAGGTCACGTTCTTCAATAAGAAACTGTTAAAGGATAGTACTCTTCTGAGTTGATTGATGCTGCTAAGTTGTCCCGGCCGGTCCGTTTCCTTATGTAGAGATGAACGAAGACGATTAAAAAACTTGTAGGATTCTTAAATTTTTATTATTTTTGGTTTCTTGCTGTGATCACTCATGTATTAATCTTCTCTTGCTTTGTGTCATGCAGTGTCCAATTTTGCCAAACTCTTGGCCGATGTTGTCGAAGAGGAAGTTCCTAGTGGTGGCCTAAATGAGCCTGATCAGGGGTCTGAGAGGACTGAGTGCATTGACCTGCCTGCTACCCGAGCTGTGGGTACCGTGCTGAACTCCTCGTCAGCTCGAAGTTTATCCGAACATCCTGAAAATGTAACTGTGTCTTCTTCTCTACCTACACGAGAAGGAGTTGGCCTTTTGGAGCTGAATGCGGGTGTGCAGGGTGAAGATGAAGAGGTGGAGGAAGTCGGGCTCAGAAGGGGAAGCCAGGTTATAACCATTGATACCCCCCAACGGGGCAGATCCAAGAAGAGGAGGTCTGAATCTCGCCCGTCTGGCGACGTTGAGGACCTTACTGAGGATGGAGCTCCATCCGGTCAGGGGCACCCTTTTGAGTTATCTGATCATGACCTAGCCGCTGCTGTAAGTCATTTTCTTTTGTCTAGTTTATTTCGTTGTATCTAATGCGTTTCCCTTCTGTCACGCCGTACTGCTTTTGCAGGGGGCCCAAATCGGACAAGAGTTTTTAATGAGGCTCGCTGAGTCCTCGGCAAGTACAGAAGCTCTGAAGAAGACCGTGGCAGATCTAAAGGACAGCCGCCAGAAGCACATGGATGCTTCTAAATCTAAAGATGAAGAAATCAAGGCCCTGAAAAAGCAGCTCGGAGCTCATGATGCTGAGCTCCAGCAGACCAAGACTTGGTATACCGCTGAGCTTCAAGCTGCAGTTGACAAGTATACAGAGGAAAACTCTGAGCTGGGGCAAGCCTTAGTTAAAATCCGAACCGAGAGGGAGGCATTGGAAGCCTCTATTCCTGTTCGGAATGCTCAAGCCATTCATGAGTATAAGTCCTCTGGACACCTTTCTGAGGCTTTGAAGGCCTTAAAAGGGCCAGTTATGCAGCATGGCTATACTCTTGGAGCTGATGAGGCCAAAGAGCAGCGTGCTGATCTGATTGTTCCCCACCTTCCCCATTATCGAACGATGTACAAGGTAGGTGCGGGCAAGATCTATGATGACCGGCTAAGGGAGTTTAAGGAAGGCGAGGACATTGGAGCTAAGTATAATAAACGCCGCCCCGCCCCTCAGAGTACTTAGCCGGCTCCTTCATCAGAGCAGCAGAATCCTGCTGCTGAAAAGTGAACTCTGTGTTGTATTCTTTTTTGCTATGACTGCTTTGTTTTTTGTAAAACTGTTGAAATTTTCCAACATTTGTGGTGCTCTGCCCAACATTTGTGGTGCTCTGGTACCCGGTACCCTTTGCCTCCCCCAAGTATGACATGCATTACTCATGGTAACGGATGACATACTTGGTTTTTGGTGTTAAACTTTGTTCTTCAGCATTCTTGCCATTTTGATTTTAGAAATTTTGACTGGGTGATAGCCTGACCTACAGACTTGGGAAGTTTTTCCTTTGCAAACATTCTGAGTCTGACCTGCAGTACTCAGTTCAAAAATTAGCCTGACCAGCAGACTTGGGATGTCCTGCAGACTTGGGAAGTTTGTCCTTTGCAAACTTTCTGAGTCTGACTTGCAGTACTCAGTTCAAAAAATTAGCCTGACCTGCAGACATGGGAAGTTTGTCCTTTGGAAACTTTCTGAGTCTGACCTACAGTACTCAATTCGAGAATTAGTCTGACCTGCAGACTTAGGAAGTTTGTCCTTTGCAAACTTTCTGAGTCTGACCTGCAAGTACTCAGTTCAAAAATTAGCCTGACCTGCAGTCTTGGGAAGTTTGTCCTTTGCAAAATTTCCGAGTCTGACCTGCAGTACTCAGTTCGAAAATTAGTCTGACCTGCAGTACTCAGTTCGAAAATTAGTTTGACCTGCAGACTTGGGAAGTTTGGCTTTTGCAAACTTTCTGAGTCTGACCTGCAGTACTCAGTTCAAAAATTAGCCTGACCTGCTGTTAGGAACATTTTATTATGTTTTGATGATGGCCATACTAGCTGTTATAGCAAGCCTGAAATAAGTTAGAATTCTCTGTATAAGTCTTTACTTAGAGTCTGACATGTTGTATAAGTTAAATCAGACAAGTACTATACTGGTTGGTAGGACGGAAAAGATTAACAGAAATTCGGCAGAATGAAGCCAGCGAAGCACCAACAGAGAAGCAATGAAGACATAAGGTCTGACTTATAACCAAGGAAGTCTGTGATGACCTTGGATAAGTCTAAGTCATGTTTTAAGTAATGAAGCTCAAAGCTTAAATATGGTGTACACTGATCCCACCCAAATCAAGGATCAATGAATTACAAGGATTCTCATTCAACTTAAAGAATAAAAGAAACAATGAATCGGCAAAGTAAACTGACTTTCGGCTGAGTGAAGACAAAGCAGTAAAGGAAGATCTAAGCGGCAAAGTCAGATTGGTCACTTGACCGTTCAAAGAACGGCTGAGTAAACCTTACTCAATCAGGTTATTGAAATATGAAGAAGATACAGAAGATCAAGCATTAAATGCACAATTAATAGAGGATCAATCAAGGACGGATTTTCTGGTAAACGTTTGAAGAAAAACCCGATCACTAAAATCAAGGAAAATATAATTAAGGGGGAATCAAGAATAAAATCAAGGATTATTCCCCTTATTAATATAGCCAACGGACGGAAGTTCAAATCAAGAGTAATCAAGGCTATAAATAGAAGGCACTGACAGAAAAGAAAGGAAGAAGAAAGAACAATAAAAAATATGTGCAAAAACTCTGTCAAATTGAAAAGTCTTCTATCTGTGTTGAGAAGAAATATCTAGTGATCAACTCAAATCTAAGAGATACAAATCAAATATCAAGCATTGAGATTGATCAACAAGTTGGTGAATTCAATTCACATAAATCAAGCAACTGAATCAGAGCCATCTGAGAGGGAGTTGTGTCTGTGATAGCTGCTGAAGGATTTGATCCCAAGGAGCAGTGAAAGAGACCGAGTCACTGAAGCTGTTGCAGTCAATGAGTGATAGTCTTGTAGATTGTGAAGCTTGGGAAGTCAAGGACAATCGTACTATTGTATCTATGAAAACAATAGTGAATTCCTCCAATCATCACAGGAGAAGAGTGGATTAAGGGATTACACCACCCTGAACCACTATAAGCCTTGTGTCTTACTTTCTGCAATTTACCTTACTGCATTCATTTAATTGCTTATATTATATCACATACTATTGATTGCTTAAACTACCTTGAAGTAACTTAGTAAGAAGGGACTTATCCGCTGCCCAAAAGCTTTTAATTACAAGAAAAGTTTTTGAAACTCCACTATAGTCATTCACCCCCCTTTGACTATAGTTTTACCCTTCTCTGGGACCAACAATTGGTATCGGAGCAGTGTTCCTAGTATCAGAACCTGTTCAGATCTAATTTATGGTAACAAGAAGATCACATATTTTCAATGTAGTTTTCAAATCTGTGCTTTCTAGATATACACAAATATATCTCCTATTTGTACTTATGGATTCCTCAAACTTAATGTCAAAAGTACCTGTTTTTAATGTTAACAATTTTGATGAATATATAATAAGAATGTTGTCCTATCTTGCAGCAACTCAAGAGGAGATGCTGGATGTAATTAATGATGGCCCAATCATGATCATGACTGTGGTATCCACAGGAGCAGATCAAGGAAAAGAAGTGGACATACCCAAGAAGGATTGGACCAAGGATGACAGGAGAAGAGCAAATCTAGACTTTGCTGCAAAAGATATGATTTTGAAGACCCTAGATAGCAACATGTTCATGAGAATTAAAGATTGCAAGACAGCAAAGGAGACGTGGGACAAATTGGCACTGAAAAATGAAGGATCTGAAGCAGTCAAAGAAAACAAATTATCTGTTGCAAAACAGAAATTTGAAAATTTCAAAATGAAGGCTAGTGAATCCATTGATCAAATGGACAACAGATTCTCAAGAATCATCAGTGAACTGCAACAGCTTGGACACATATACCCCCAGAAAGAAGTATGTTTAAAGATCTTGAGAGGCTTACCTGAAAGATGGAAGATCATAACATCGGTAATCAGAGGAACTACAAACCTTGCAAACACTGACACTCTGACTCTGATGTCCCAACTAAAAGCTCATGAATTTGAATTGAACGGTGAAGAAGGTGCTCCGGCAGAGACACAAAGAGCGAGTGCACTGATAGCACCCCAGCAAAGTAACTTTACTGATTGTATCAACAAAGAGACACTAGAAATTAAAGAACATGTAGCTCTATTGGTTAAACGCTTTGACAGGTTTAGCAAAAAGAAGCCATTCAAAGGGAACTCATCATCAAACAAGAGGTCAAGCTCAAAGAAAGATATGAAGAAAAGAGATGATGAATACAGATGCTTCAATTGCAACAAGAAAGGCCACTTCAAGGCTCATCGCCCCGAAGAAAACAATAAAGATGAGGAAAAGAAGAAGTATAAAGCATCTGAAAAGAGGAAAAGTAAGAAAGCACTCAAGGCTGAATCCAGTAGTGAAAAGAATGAAGAATCATCTGATAATGACTCAGATAATAGTGATGAAGAAGACAACTCAGACAACGAAAAAGCATGTCTGTGCCTCATGACCAAAGAATTAGATGAAGATGAAGGTGACAGCTCAGACATTGAGAAAGCAAGCCTATGTCTAATGGACAAAGAATCTGATGAAACTGAGGTAACATCTAGCTCTTACTCTTCATCGAATGCATCCACATCTAACACTGCACAATCTTCTATTATCCCACTAGATCCAGCAGCCCTAGTCCAAAATATCATGACTAAATTTGATGAAATTGAGATGAATCATGAAATTCTGGAAAGGGAATGTAAGGATCTAAGAAAAGAAAATAAAAGATTGAAGGAACAACTGGATAAACTAAAAGCTGAACAAGCTGCTAAGAAGATATACTCACCTAATCAAAAAGCAGCAGATGATAACTCATCCACTGCTAACAGATCAGCTGAGGAAATCCACCCGGCAGCTAAAAACACCACTGCACCACTAAATGCACTAGCTTACAAACCCTCAAAAAGGTTTGGATCCAGATATGGTCTTGGCTACAACAGTCAGGATGAGATTAGAAACAATGGTCAACACAATTCTGAATACAAGACCCACAGTGGACCAAAATTCAGAAAGGGAAAGACCATAGTCTCAACCACTCATCTTGCACCGGTGAAGTCAAGACCCAGTGCAGTGAAACGGCAGAATAAATCATCATTCCAGTCAACCAACAACAAAGATCTACTGAAAGGTAAATGAAGACTTTATCCTTCAGAGGATGATTGGAATGTTGCACCTCCAAAATACAAGAAGAAACCATACCATGATATGCATCATGTGTTTAAGAAAAGTCAATCTAGACATGTTCCTGGACACATGAAGCAACAGAGGCTTCCCATTGCATACTGGAAGGTGAAAAAGGATGCAAATGCACCAAAAAGTAGAGAAAAGTATCAGAATATCTTCAATAGAAATATTAGAAGCTATTCTGCCATGCCTTATACATATGAAGTTGATGATTTCAATTATCCAAAAAGAAGATCATTTGGATACACACTTGGAGTAGGAGGCATGTTTGCTAACAGGTATGGACCCAAACAGTGTTGGGTACCTAAACATAATTAATTTATTTTGTAGTATGTCTGGTACATAGACAGTGGATGTTCCAGACACATGACAGGAAACAAATGATGGCTCACTGATTTCAAAGCTTTTGATGGACCCAAAGTCACATTTGAAGGCAAAGAAAAACCTGGCAAGATTAAGGGGGAATGCACAATACTCAAGAACAATTTGAAGATTCAAAATGTGGCACATGTTAAGGGACTTAAGTTCAATCTACTAAGCATCAGTCAATTCCGTGACAAAGGCTACAATATACACTTCAACAAGGAAGGATGAAAAGTAATTCACAGCCAAACCAACACGGCAGTTCTTGCAGGAAGAAGAAAAGATAATATGTATGTGGTGAATTGGAAAACAGCTAAAGCAGAAACATGTTTGTTTGTCAAAAATAAACAATCAACCAGCAGGATTTGGCATAGAAGATTAAATCATCTGAATTTCAAGACCATCAACACACTATCAAAGAACAAGTTAGTTGAAGGCCTGCCTGAGATCACATTCAAGAAAGAAATTCTTTGTGATGCATGTCAGAAAGAGAAACAAATCAAAAGTTCCTTTAAGTCAAAGCCCTATCAATCAACAATAAGAATTCTACATCTGTTACGTATGGGCCTGTTTGGACCAGTCACATCAGTAAGTGTAAGTGGTAAAAAATACTCTCTAGTAGTGGTTGATGATTTCTCCAAATTCACCTGGACCATATTCATGAACAAGAAGAGAGAGAGACACTCAAGAAGATGCCAGATCTACTAAGAAGAATTCAAAACGAGAAAGAACTAAAGATTATAAAGATCAGATCAGATAGAGGCACATAATTTCTAAATGAAGTTATCAGAACTTATTGTGAAGAAAATGGAGTATTACATCAATTATCTGCAGCAGGAACTCCACAACAAAATGGTGTAGCGAGAAGAAGAAATAGAACCCTCAAAGAAGCAGTCAGAACAATGATTGCAGAAGCATGCTTACCAAAGAGATTTTGGGCTGAAGCAGCAAACACAGCATGCTATACACAAAACAGATCAATCATCAACAAACATCATGGAACAACTCCATATGAGATATGGAATGGAAGAAAACCTAACATCTCACATTTGCACATGTTTGGATCTAAATGTTTTGTTTTGAACAGGAATCAGTTGCACACCTTTGATGAAAAAGCTGATGAAGCAATCTTTATGGGATACTCAGACACCAGCAAGGCATTCAGAGTACTCAACAAAAGAACATTGATGATTGAAGAATCTATACATATAGTATTTGATGAACCAAATACAAATGGTGAAAGTCTTCAAGATCAAGAAGAAGAAGCAACACAAAGGGAAGCATATACAAATACAACCATACCAGCTTCCATCCTGAATCACCATTTTGGAAATCAAGATGAGCCACAAGTCATTCCAACAGAAAGAGAATCAGAACTTGAAGCTCATGCAGAACCTGAAATTGCAAAATCACCAAGTGAAGAACAACTCCAACCTGGCCTAAATTGGCTAAGAGATCATCCTGAAGAACAAGTTATTGGAGACATTCACACAGGAGTTAGAACCAGAAGACAATTGGAGCATATGCTAACATGTTTTCTATCACAAGTGGAACCCAAGACAATAGATGATGCAATTCATGATGCAGATTGGATCACAACCATGCAAGAAGAACTAAATGAGTTTGAAAGAAATGAAGTCTGGGAACTTGTTGACAGACCAGATATGGCCAACATCATTGGAACAAAATGGGTATTCAGAAACAAGATGGATGAGCAAGGAACAGTTGTAGAAACAAAGCAAGGCTAGTTGCAAAAGGCTATTCTCAAGCAGAAGGAATAGATTATGATGAAACATTTACACCAGTGACAAGACTGGAGGCAATCAGACTCTTTCTAGCTTTTGCTGCACACAAAGACTTCAAAGTCTATCAAATGGATGTCAAGAGTGCATTTCTGAATGGACTTTTGGAAGAAGAAGTATATGTGGAACAACCTCCTGGTTTCCAACTCAAAGGAAAAGAAGACAAAGTGTACAAACTCAAGAAAGCTCTTTATGGACTCAAACAGGCACCCAGAGCTTGGTATGAAACACTATCACAATTTTTGATCAAGAATGGATTCAACAAGGGAACTATAGATAAGACTATATTCAAATTAGAGGAAGGAACAAGCACATTGCTAGTACTAATCTATGTTGATGACATCATCTTTGGATCAGGGGATGAAAAGCTGTGTGAGAAATTTACAAACCTGATGAAGAGCAAATTTCAGATGAGCATGATGGGAGAATTAAATTATTTTCTCGGTCTTCAAGTAAAGCAAATGAAGGATGAGATTTTCATCAGTCAAGCCAAGTATACAAAAGACCTAATACACAAGTATGGTATGGATACAAGTGATCGTTTGTTCATTTAGCTTAACGAGCCGAGCTCGAACAAGACTGTAGACTCGTTTGCTTAACGAGCCGAGCTCGAGCTTGGTTAGCGAACGTTCGATTATGTTCGCGAACGTGCTTATATAATGTTCGCGAACATGTTGCGAACATGCTTATATAACGTTCGCGAATATGCTTATATAAATACATCAATTTACAGTAACCCTGACTCAAAAAAGGATGATTCATTCATCTAATAGATATTATAGATTTGATTTATATAATATTTACATATTTTTATAGTAATTTCAGTTGTGTAATATATGTAATTTTAATGTCTAACATATTATTTTTACATTTGCACATTATGTTTTATATTTTAACGAACCGAACTCGAGCCAAATTCGAGCCAAAGTCGAGCCAAAAGGAAAAAAATACGTCTAACGAGCCGAGCTCGAACATTTCATCTTTTAAACGAGCTGAGCTCGAACAGAATTTTTGTTCGTTTATCAAACGAACGAGCTCATGTGCTAAACGAGCTCGAGTTCGAACCACCAATACTCGGCTCGGCTCGTTAACAACTATACCTGGAAGGAACTTTTTACTCTTATCAAATCATTATTTAATGGATTTTTAATGATTTGGTATATATTTTAGAGATTTTAAAATATACTACTATTTTATAGTAAAAAGAGAGATACTTATGCCATAATAAAATATATATAAGTATCACAACAACATTTTTTAACATTAATTTTTTGGACTTATTTGAATCAAGGTAATGATGATATAAATAATTGTAATAATATAATAAGAATATGCACTGTTGATAATTATGTGTCTAAGCTGATCATGATGTTAATCTAACATGATCAACGGTACATATTATCGTTGTGTCACAATCATTGTGTCCATATCATCGGAAATTTTATTATGGTCCCTGACCCGATGATTTCTACCTGATCCATGACCAATAAAAACAACAAAACACACAAGCGCCCACCGCGTAAAATATATATCCCATGTTTTTACGTTTTTACCCTTCTTATAAACAATTTCATTGATGGACAAATATGACATGATGATACTGGACCACCATAAAACCACTGTCATATCATTACTGTTGAATCAATAGGCCCACGTCATAATCAATAATTTATAAGTGTATTATACACTTTATTATGGTTATTTTATTACCGGGAAACACAAATTGACCCGCTATGGGTTAAAAAAAAAAAAATTTTCGAAAGAAACCGAAGTCGAGTAGACAGTAGGTGGACTAGCGCCATAAATACAGATATACAGTTGCTCCCCGACGAGCCGAAAGCATTTCCCAACTTTATTCCGTTCCTTTTAACTTTAGTAACTCGCCAGCAAAACCTCTGGAGCTGCTACATGTAATGAATTGACCTGGCCTTCAATTTCCCTTGCAAATAGCCCCTTTTAAGCCAAAGAATTACCCGTCAATTTGAATTCCTCACCGGTGTGTGCTTCTGTTTTGCTCAGGTTGACTTACAGTTGACCTTGCTCGGCATCTTCATCTGCTGCTTACTACTATCGTGTGTTTACTCTTTTGCTGCTTCCCAAGTATTTCAATGACTGTCATTGATTAATTTATGCTTTCCTAACAACAACTGTTCTCGTAGCCTTATTTACGTGATCATTGTATATTTTCATTTCTTTCTTCTTCTTTGGTTTTATTTATTTATTTATGAGGGTGTGTGTGTGTTCATTTAGAGATATCTGTCTAAGTTCAGCCGTATATCTTAGGTGGATCCGAGTTGGGAGAGGCGGAATTCTTTTTTGAGAAGAGAGCATATGATTTTGATTTCTGCTGGAAGACTTCCAAAATTTGGAACTTTATGCTATCTGCTTATTTTTCCCGTATTATTTCTTGCTAAACTGAAATTTCTTAGTTGAGCCGTTCATGTTAGGTGGATCTGGGGAGTAAGATGTGGTGTTCTAGGAAAAGATAGTATTTTGATTGATGTGAATTTAGCAACTAGATCAAGTTTATCGCTTTGAAATTTGTTTGGTGGTAGAAGTGCCTCTTTCTTATTATATTATATTTGTTTTCCTACATCGCCTTTAAGTGCAAATTAATACCGCACTGCTTGTGATTCCTCATAGCGTGTGACATACTGCATTCACCTGCTCTTTGACATTTGGGATGGCATCAGACACATCGTCCATGGAGAAAAGAGATTCTATCAAGAGTGTTTCCTTTTCACGAGATAATGAGAATGTGCCTGAAACTGGATGCCTCTCCATCATTGTCCTTGGGGCTTCCGGTGATCTTGCCAAGAAAAAGACTTTTCCAGCTCTTTTCAATCTTTATCGCCAGGTACTTTTATTGTTTTCTTCTGCAATCATATATATTGTGATTAAGACCCCATGCAAGCAATGACCATTATGTACAGTAACAATATCATGATCTTGGTTATTAACAGTATGATGAAGGGAATCAAATTCTATTATGATACAAGAGTAGAGTAGTGCTGGCTGAGTGGATTTTGTTTTCATTGTTTACAGGGTTTCTTGCAATCAGAAGAAGTTCACATCTTTGGCTATGCTAGAACAAAGCTTTCAGATGACGAGCTCAGAGATCGTATCCGTGGGTAAGATTTTTCTTTGTCATGCTCGGCAGTGAATTATTGCATGCATATATAGACGATGTGTTGTGTAGTGTATCTAGGCTATTCATCGACTCTTGGTTCTTTTGTATGTTCCCCAGTTAGCATCATGTTATGACTTTTCGTTGTTTGCATATCTTAAGTTCTTTTTGCTTCGAGTGCTTTACACAACAGCTTCTACATGAAATAGCGCCCTAAAACATACTAAGCATGAAAAAAAAAAATCCAGGTACCTTTCACATGGAAATGATAACTCTGGAGATTTATCAAAATTCTTGCAACTGGTAAGTCCTTAACCTCGTATAATGTTTGTGATCCTTTTGTTGTGTTAGTTCTCCTGATAATTGCTCTTGCAGATTAAATATGTCAGTGGATCGTATGATGCTGCGGAAGGATTTCAAGAGTTGGATAAATCAATCTCCGAACACGAAGTATCAAAGAACAGTGCAGAAGGATCGTCTAGAAGGCTATTCTACCTCGCTCTTCCTCCATCTGTGTATCCATCTGTCTGCAAAATGATCAGGAATAATTGCATGAATAGATGTATGTGATATCACCAAAAGTGTTCTCATTTCTCCAGTTTATCAAATCCAGATTGTGTGTTCCTGCATCTTGTTCAATTTAGGATGAGATAATATTGGATTGGTGTCCTTAGGGTGAGCATGTGTATTAATTGATAAACGAAAGACGTAAGATAAAACCGGAGGTATAGATAACTCTTAATGATGATATCTTAGACATTGCCAGTTTCACATAATTTATTGCTACAGGTTCAAGTGTGGTTCTGCTACCCAAGATCTTGATTGTGAAGATGAAAATTGTTACACTCAGAGAAGTACCAATGTTATTGCTCATGTGAACCATATCTGTTTTGCTCTTATATATTACAAACACTATCATTGTATGTGCCCACTCAGACAGTTAGATTCCTATGGGAATCATTAGTAGAATTAATTCAGTTTCCAGTCTTTAGCTATTTGTTGAACTTCCGTTGCATCCTGTATAAAGCTGGTAATATGCTTGTCGAAGTCGACACGAGAGGAGGGGGTTACCTGGGTCTGGGTTTGGGTCTCAAAAATTGATTATTTCATATGTTTAATTCCTGCATAGTAGTTTGAGGTGTTATGGTAGAGTGCTTAAATTTATTAGTGAAACTTATCCTTCAAAGTTCAAACCTTTAAGTGAAACAATATCTAAGGGTGTCACTGTTTAGAATGGATTGGAGAATTAATGTAGCTGTATCCAGTTGTGTTCTACAATGTGCCTTCTATTAACATCTTTATAATTATCATTTCAGCTGATCTTGGTGGATGGACCCGCATTGTTGTTGAGAAGCCATTTGGAAGGGATTTAGAATCTGCTGAGCACCTCAGTTCCCAGATCGGAGAATTATTTGACGAACCCCAAATTTATCGTATTGATCATTATTTGGGGAAGGAATTGGTGCAGAACTTGGTAATATAGATACCGAGAATTGTCCGTATTTTCATATTTATGTTGAGCTCAAGATCTGGTAAATACCGTTCCCCTTGAAAATGTTGCAGCTGGTACTCCGCTTCGCAAATCGTTTCTTTATGCCCCTCTGGAATCGTGATAACATTGACAATGTGCAGGTGAGAGTATGATTTGGAACCTACTAACTTTAAAAAATTGAACACCCTCTCTCCCTCTCTCTCTCTCTGTGGCAAGTTCTGTCTGCTAACTTGCATTACACCTGGTTTTACTTAGTTTCTGGACATTTGTCTCATTTTTTGGTGTCATAATTGCAAGGATAAGAAATGCAACGAATAACAATAACAGGGACAAGAGTTGGATCAAGACATAAACTTGGTCTTTCATTAGCATCCACACGTGCTGCTAATTCTTCATTTGCACTACAATATTGGCTGTTGTCTCACAGCCATTTATATTCTAAAATTTTCCCACTTTTATTCTTCTTTCATTGGTCTTTCCTTTCACATGCTTTATTTACAGATTGTGTTCAGAGAAGACTTTGGAACTGACGGTCGTGGGGGATACTTTGATCAATATGGGTATGTCCTTAAATCTAATAATTGGTCAATGTTCTTTATCTTCAGCCTGTACTTGAATTGTGGTTGTTTTCTAGGACCTAAAAAATGCAGGATAGGTTCAGATGCATTCTGCCAGTTTCATTGTCTTTCGTTTTGTGCTTCATCTTACATTTTCAAGCTTAAACTACTATCTAAATCATTTCTTCTCTTGCAGAATTATCCGAGACATCATTCAAAATCACTTGCTGCAGGTGAGACTAGTTCAACCAATCCGGGTTGTTTTTATGATACTATTTCAATGTCATGGAATAAATATTGTACCGGAAAATGGACTCAGAAATTGAACTAGTGAATCTATCAATACATTATCGCTTTTTTAGTTACAACCACTTTACTTTTGTGCTAACATGCCAGCGCTCCTTTCTTATGTTATTGTTTTCAATCCTCTATGCTTTCTATTTTTATTTCTTCACTTGAGATCTTTACACGGCCTCTGTTAGTCTTATGCAAATTTTCCTTTTTGTCAACAAAAAACGCTCAAGTACTTGGCAACCGTTGTACTTCTTGTGTATGATCTAACACAGACAGTTTAAAGCTGTAATCAGCTTATGTTTTTTGCAATCGAAATAATGGTCTCTATATTTTTCGCCTTTTGCCTTTTCTCATGCTTGATTGTAGACATTTGACACTCATTTCATTTTTTTTTACTACTTCTGCTCAACTGTAGACTGATGGCCTACATTCATCCCATTTAAACTGGCCTTTCTTTCTGGGCATATGCAGGTCTTCTGCCTCGTTGCCATGGAGAAGCCTATTTCTCTTAAGCCTGAGAATGTTCGGGATGAGAAAGTTAAGGTTAGTGATAGATCTAGCATGTTTCAAATAGCACCCTTTAAGTCACGTTGTTTGTAATTCAATCTCGAAACGAGGACATTAATGAGTGAGATGAAATAAAGTACACAATAAAATGAATAAAGGTTGAAAGTACTGTAGTAAATAATTCATGAATAATGAAAACCATTGCAATAAATGGGTCAACTGGATTCATGCCTTCTACCTCCGAATACCACTGTGTGAGCAATTCGGGGCAGAAGTTTCAACTGCAGGCTTGAACCCTCCTGTTTATGGAACCCAACCATGTGTGATATAAGGTTACCTGGAATATTGATTAGGTGCAGCAGATTGACTTGGAGTTGTATATATATGATTTCAGGATTTCATTTTGCTTATTCACTAGTAAAATCCAGGTCCTCCAATCAGTAGTCCCCATTAAAGACAAAGAGGTGGTTCTGGGGCAGTATGAGGGTTACACCGAGGATCCAACAGTTCCAGACAACTCAAACACTCCTACGTTTGCCACCATTGTTTTGCGAGTTCATAACGAAAGATGGGAAGGTGAGATCACATTGTTACAATATTCAGTGAAATATAATCCTCCTGGATCATAAGCTATGTTCCTTTTATATATCATTTTTGAATTGTAGGCGTGGCATTAAGTTAATCACTTGTTTCCCGTGGTATAAATCTGCATAGGAGATTGGCTATTCATTTTGTTATACTAGCATTTTCTGAACTGAACTGGCTGCTGCACAGGTGTGCCTTTCATACTCAAGGCAGGGAAAGCACTGAACTCAAGGAAGGCTGAAATACGCGTTCAATTCAAGGATGTTCCTGGTGATATATTCAAATGTATGTATCCCAGCTATTACAATAGTTCAAACGCGTAGAATTTAACCATGAAAAGATCGATGCGAGCTATTTTTTTTTTTCCAGAAGTTTAGTGGTGGTGTTTGAGATAGGTTCCGGTCTCTGACATGTCTTTCATTTAGGATGTCTATGTGAAGGATTTTTACATGGAGACATAAGGTGGTAACTGAGATCCTTGGGAAAATAGAAGAAAGCTGACATTTTGTTTTGAAAGAACTTATTATTACCATTGTTGGATCGAAAAAAGTGCGTTTATAAAATAATATCTGATTGAGGAAGTAGGAAGGAGATTTAGCAATCCAGTGCCACATGTGATTATTTGGTTAAAAATTTCTTTTGGATGTTAGTCTGTAGCAAAAAAGCATGTAACCTTTTGATAATCAATTTTGTCGGTCTTTTTTCAGTTTCTAACTTAATCTTTGCTTTTTATGTACAAGTCAAAAAAATAAAAATAAAAATAAAAATATTCACCTTATTTCCACTTGACGACTGTATCATAAGAAGCACTTTGTACATATTTCAGGTCAGAAGCAAGGGAGAAATGAAATTGTCATGCGCCTTCAACCTTTGGAGGCAATCTACATGAAACTCACGGTAAAAGTTGTTCAAATACTACTAAGGACTTGCGTAACTTGATTATGAAGTAGGAGCTGCCAATTTTCATGGATGTGCTATCCCCGGTTTCATCTCATACATGAAATAATCTTCTTAAACTTACTCTGGAAATCTCTGGAATATTAGATAGTTCACATTGCTGCACATGGTAGATTGCTTGACCTGTGCATATATACTTGATACCTAATACCGTTTAGTTACTTCTCTTGGTGCTGACTGGGATAATACGTACAGGTGAAGCAACCGGGGCTAGAAATGTCTACTGTACAGAGTGAGCTGGACTTATCATACGGGCAGCGCTATCAAGGGGTTGTGATTCCGGAGGCCTATGAACGTTTAATTCTTGACACGTACGTACAAATTTTATTTTATTTTATTTTCTTTTCATGCATAATAAATTATCAGGCTGTTGCCTTGTAGTAATGTTTTCCTTGTGTTGTCATATACATGTGTACATGAATGAATGAATGAATGAATGAAGGACCAATTATTAAAGGCAAAAAGCTTTGATAAAAGGTTTCATCATGAGACTAATTAACTAGAACGCTGGTAACTTATGATGATGTTGTTGATGTTTTTCTAGTATAAGAGGGGATCAACAGCATTTTGTTCGAAGAGATGAGTTGAAGGTACGCACTTAAAGAGATAGTAACTTATGAAAATATCCTTGAATTACCAATTAGCTAGTAGAGTAGTATTCATTATCATATATTGAGGCTGATATCAATGGCAATGGCAGGAGGCGTGGAAGATATTCACACCACTACTGCATAGGATAGATAATGGAGAGATGAAGCCGAGTTCATACAAACCAGGCAGCAGGGGCCCCCAAGAAGCCGATGAGTTATTGCAACGTGCTGGTTATGTTCAGACACATGGCTATGTTTGGATCCCTCCCACCCTTTCCTAGATCTTTATCTAGATTTTCATTATTTCATTTCACAATAATATAATCCAATAAAGCCCCTACCTGCATTGCTTCTCCTTTTATATCCTATATCCTATATCCTATATCCTATATATGTATGTATGTATGCAAACTCTGGTCAGGGGTATATATATATACACCCACCCATCACTACTTGTCTTTTTTCCTGGGATTTACTTGAAATGGTTGTGGTTTTGTAATATTACATTTGATGATAATTTACTTGCATTGTTGTGTTGTAATGATAATATTACCTACATATATTTTACGTTTATATATATACTAAGTAGGAACCCCGCGCGATGCGCGGAATAACGTAAACACCGAAAATAAATAGTTAATAAGAATTTCAAGTCAGTTTATTTTTTTAATATAGGTGTAGGTAATGCATGGAAAAATATGTGATACATTAAGTATTGACTAATGATAGTCCAATATCGCGCATAACAAACTTTGAGAAATTTAAGTGAAACCAAAATAAAAAGTATGTGATACATTAAGTATTAGAATTTGAATGGTCATCGTAGGAGAGTAATATAATCTATACTCTAAATATTAAGCTTATACCCCTAAAATAAATAAACAAATATGAAGCTTATCATAAAAAGCCTCGAAAAAAAGATCATAAAGCAAGAATGAACAAAATGGGTATATATAAAAAAAAAAAACATTACATGTAAAGTTCGAATTGAGTCTAAAGAACAACTCCAACTTAAGCAACTCTCAAGATAAAACAAGCTTTGGAATGAGATCAAAGTTGAATAAATCACACAATGCTCTAATGTTAATCTCTACCAAATCAACAACTAAAGCATAAGTCAATTACTCCATCCTAAGCCTTGAGAAATAAAGCATGAACAAACATCAGTAGCCAATTACGTCGAAAAGAGTAATTGACTCAACAACATATAATCCATCGTCCAACATAGAACCCACCGCCACCACCGAATGAGCTTCACATTCATTTCCTCAATTGCATCTCTCATCGACTACTCATCCTTGGAAATCCGAAATCAATTTCCCCAAGATATCTCCGTCTGATGGTTGATGACCTTCGATTCAAACGAATAAAATCCTCCTCCTCAAGTGCCAGATAGGTAAGACCAATTTAGATTATTGGTTCCATAAATTCGTAGACTTAAAAAGGAAAGCAAAAGCAAAAGAAAATCCGAAAAATCAAACTCGTAATCCTAAAAGGTTTAAACAAAAGAGTATTGTTGTGTTAAAAAGCAAAGAGATTACTCATTTTTACACTTTTCAAACAGAAGCATATTTGAATTCAATATGAATACATGTAATATTGTTTTAATTCCATTCTTCAAAGTGAGTAACCAAAGGTATATAAACCCAACCACCAAAAAATTCGGCAATATCACACCAAATATGTGCAGTTTTGAAAAAAAAATCATATTCCTAAAGCAATGGGAAAGTCAGAAACATTATGTATAAAAGTTAGATGAAAACATTTTTAGACTAAAAAGCAAAAACAAATGCATTAATCAATCTACATTGCAAGAAAACACACTTAGCATCTTCAATTATGTTGTATTATTGAATCGAAGAATATTTTGCATTGATTGGTAAAATTGAATTTATCATTTTTGATACATTATAATTTAAGGTGATATTTTGAATTAAATGACATGAATTCAATAATATTTGTAATTTATTGGGATGAATAATTTATAGAAATGTATTTAATATGAAAATATTTATCATTAATTTATGGGGATGTATTTAATGTCTGCACGCTTCGCATTAAATGGAATATTTGAGTTTATATATTTCTTATTTAATATTAGAATATTTTGCATTAATTGGTGAAATTGAATTTATAATTTTTTAAATATTACAATTAGCTAATTTTCCGGAGATGACATAAATGTAAGAATATTTGTATTAATTAGTGAATTTGAATATAATTATTTTTAAAAATAAAATTTAATGTAAAAATATTTAACATTAATGTGAGCCGAATTTATTCCCGATTTTTATTAGGAGAATCAAATTTTAAATAATTTTTCTAATTAGGGCCGAATTTATTCTCTATTTTTATTAGGAGAATCAAATTTTAAATGATTTTTCTAATTAAGGTAGGTGAATTTTGTAATTATGGTAGGTTTTTTTTAAAAAAAATAGAAAATTTGAGCCGAATTTATTCCCTATTTTTATTAGGTGAATCAAATTTTAAATGATTTTTCTAATTAGGGCCGAATTTATTCCCTATTTTTATTAGGAGAATCAAATTATAAGTTATTTTTCTAATTACGGTAGGCAATTTTGTGGTTAATATGATAAAAATAAGGCAACGGGTCACGTTATTTTTTTTTCTTTTTTGGTAGAAGAAATAATCACATTAAGAAAAAGCACGTTCGTAAGTAGAAATGAATCACCCGGAATACTAAATATGCCAATGAAGTAGATTTGGAGAGTATGAACCCCACATGGCCGTATGACCGAACTCAGAATCCATACGTAAAGTGAACACGATTACACCTCTCGAAAAATCAAGAAATTGAATTAAATTGAGCATGCTATTGAATCACACAAAATAAAGCTAAGAAAATTTTAGCAATGGTTGTTTAGTGAAAGGTAGCCAATCAAGAAAATGCATAAATACAGCAAAATATTACTTGTAGACATGACAAAAAAAGAAAAATCTATGAATCACGCCTAGCATCATTGCTTTGTACACAACTTTTCGCCGGTTGTATAATTAAGCTAATAAAACATTGAAAATCCCTAAACAATCAATAATCTATGAATCCCTTTAAAATATTTAAGGGCAACAAATGCAATGATAGTTTTAAATAACCCAGCAAAGTGTAACATTATACTATAATGACTATACTTCTTTTACCGGAAAACTTCTTAAAAAGGAAGGAATTTTTCAAAACATCAACTCAAGCGAGAGACTTACTGAATGTAAATAGAAATCATAAGCAAAAAATCAAATAAAATAAAAAATAAAAAAATCAAGGTAGGGAGGAAGAGGAAAAGCAATTACCATATGAAAGGATTTTCGATGAGTCTTTCTCCGTTTCAAAACCGTAAATAATCCATAACCCTCTTGATCTAAATCAGCAAAATTAGATCACGAATACAAAACTCATAACCACAATGAGCGAACTAACTCAATCAAGTCATATTCAACTAAAAAAATCATGTTTCCTATAACAAATTTGAGCGAAAAGGGAAGATGATACCTTGGAATTAGAAAGAAATGGAAGACGTTACTAATGCTAGGATAACGATGTTATTCAATGCTTCAAAATCTGATTTGGAGGTCTGCAGATTGAAGGCATAATTCAAAATCAAAATCATGTAAAGGTAAGACTTATATAGCTATAATGACACAGCTTATAGTGACATTACGAAAACACTTAACTTCATATGTTTGCTTGCGATTTGAAAGTTGAAATCCCACATCATCCATCTTCTTGTACTCGTCAACCTGAATTCCATGAAAGGATTAGCACCAATAAATAAATAAATAATTAAAAGAGAAGAATTCCATGAAGGGATTAGCACCAATAAATAAAAAAAATAATGAAAAGAGAATAAGTTGATTAAAATAAACAACATTTATAATCAAAAGAAAAAGAATTGCATCGATCAAGAGAATATTTAATGGGTGAATTCAAATAACTTTATGGTGTAAGAAATCCAAACTTGCATCTGTGTTTCAAAGGTACAACCCTAAAATAAAAGTAAAAAACGTTTCAATATTTTCAGCCGGGAAAAATGGAGAGGTACCACGTTATTTTATTTTACGCATAAATGCAAAAGATTTTAAACAAATGTGAACAGCTGCCATTATTGATATAAATTTTTTAGTGCTTTGACCAAAACAATTATTAGGAGAGTTTTTTTTTTTTTGAACAACTTTAATGCTTAATTTTTTTTAATGGTTTGACCAATACAATTATTAGGAGAGTTAAAAAAACGTTGTTGTTGTTTAGGGAAACCGGGTTTGGGTCGGGTAATTGAGGTTAAACGGGTTAAATCTCTTCCTCTCTCTCTCTATATATATATATATATATATGCTCGGCTGAGAACATATAATTAAAAGGGAACATTTTAAACAATTAGAAAATATTCATAAAGCACTCAAAGCGGTTTAAGAAAGCATAATTGCATTGACTAAATTTTTTCTGGCTTAATATCAATTAATTTTTCATCAGAAATTGCAATTTTGAGCTTAATCGAATGGACGTAATATGAAGAAACTTCATATTCTTAACAACAAAGACTAAGAATTTGAGTATGACAACATATAAACTTCCGACAACGAATTCCAAAATCGAACAGTATGCATGTAGTATAAATTTGGTCACATTCTCATCTGGAGTATTCATAGAAAGAAAGTGATGTCGACAAATCTAAAACTTCATGAGACATAAAAACGGAAAAAAATCAAAGTTTGCAGCATTACAGCAAAAAAAAAAAAAAAAAAAATACACAACAGAATTGAAAGAAACATGAGGAATTTTTTTACCGTAAGTAGTGCCGACCGTCCGCTGAGAAATCTGATAGTCAGTTGCTCCCTTTTTGTCCATAGCTTTCCTTGCAAGCTTGTATCATCATTACTTCCACTTCCATTGTTCCTATGAGCACTACAATAACACAAGCTTTAAGTAGAACGAAGCCTACTTCTTCCATGATGTGTGCATATATACTCTCCATTTCCTTCATTTTGTAGCCAAGATGGTTGCTTCCCGAAAACATGGATAATAAATTGCACGTCAAATAAACAAAAAATAAATAAAAAATGAACCATCGGGGGGGGGGGGGGGAGATTGATCTACCATCTAATAAACTATTGTTCCACTTATTATAAGAAAAGATACATACCAAAACAAAAGACAGGAAAAAGACCATCAAAAATATTATAACCGTCCCGTTTGGACAACCTAAAAGTTAGTTACAAATCATGCTCAAACCTTTTCTTTTTTAATTCAAGTTTATTCCCGCAAAATACCGTATGACATCAAGCTATTTGCAATCTGTACATCTTTTTTGCTTTAATGGAACTAAAGATTCTTCAGGTACATATTCATTTATGTCATCTATTCGCATACCTAGCCATTTTATTCTGCAAATTCTATGTGGTTGCTCCTGCTTTACTTTGATCTTCTATTGTTGCTGCTCCACTATCCAAATTGTGCGTAATTACCCATTTATCCACTCATTTCTAGCCATCTTCTATAACCCAAATACCCAAAATGAAATGGGATCTTCTCAAAATCCCTTATTTTCCACCAAAATTTAAATAAATAAATAAAAACACAACAGATGTAATCATAATTCAACGAAACCACATATATATCAGTTTACTCATTTGGTATCAGCCTTTCCCTTGGATTTTGCTCCCTCCATAGCTACAAACTACAAAAACAAAAAAACCAAGCAAGCTGAAATCACGCAGAATTAGCTCAATAGTTTTGTTGGATCTAACCGTATGTGATGAATCACTTTGATCCAGGATCGTTTATGCTAAACTATCGAGAATCAATAAAAGAACTAAACGGTAAACATACTCGAATCCATTGCAAATGATCTCCTTTGGTGTTGTAGATCCGGTCTTCTAGATCTACACACTTTCTAGTAATTTTCGGGGAACCCCTTTAGAAGTTCTCTCGTAATCTCTCTTAATGGGAGACGGAGGAGTTGAGAATAGATCGGTGTGTGACCTAGGGACCATAACCCCTTATATAGTTAATTATATTTTAGGTATTTCGATTCTACCCATCAACGAAATAGAAATTACCTCTTAGTCTCTACACATAAAAGACCCACACCCTAATGATACATCATAACCCAATAACCGTAAACCGAATTAGATCACTTTTACATCGGGCTAATCTTTATTGACAGTCCATAATAAATAATTATTTCACATATAATCCCAACGTTGGATAATGATCCAACAATCTCCCACTTGGGCTATATATGTAACCTTATAATTATTTATCACAAGATAACCGAATGAGCACTCAACTTTGCTGTCGTCACAAAAGAATGTATCAATAACAATCCCGTCCATCAATCCCATCAACATAAAACCAAAGCGGCCTTCGTCACATCTGTCGTGACGGGACCCATCAATCATCACATATGCTAATAAAAATGAATGACATGGATCATGATGTGGATGCGTAGCATGGAAAATAACATGACATGTGATCTTAACATGTATATTTCCAACTGGTCCACCTTAAACTTAATGAGATCAAAACCGTATATCAAGATCAAAGTGTGAAATAACATAACTTTAATTTCTGCAGAAATAACCGTAACTGTAACTTTAACCTTAACCGAAACAACTGAAAATTGTGTCTATACCGAAACAAACGTTATCAATTACAAACTCCCACTAAACCTGAGTATCCTTAACTGACATGACACCCATATGAGCAATATGCTCAAGAACATCTTGGGTGGCTGTCCCATAGTGAGTGGATCCACAATAATGGAGTTTGACATGATAATTTCAATAGACATCATTCCACTTTGAACTCTATCTTTAAAAACTAGGAATCATATATCAATGTTCTCGACATCGATGAACTACTGTTGTTGTTGGGATAAAACACTGCAGAACTATTATCACAAGAATCCTTAATGATCCTTATATGACCAAAAACTCACAGCCCGAAATGAATTTTCCGCATCCATATCCCATCACTAGTGGCTTCAAAAGCCCCGAATTTTGTCTCCAAAGTCAAATAAGTCATAAGTGTCGGCTTAGCACTTTTCAGAAAAACAACTTCCTTTGACAATATGAAGACACAACCTTATATGAATTTAAATGTATCTTAACATCCACCAAAATCTAAGTCAGTATACCGAATGATCTCTAACTTTTCTGACTCCAGATATGTGAGCATCCTAAATTTTGTTTTCTATAAGTACTTTATAACCTTATAGGCTGCAATCAAATGACCCTTTGCAGGATCATTTAAGAATCTGCTCAAACTGACAAAAAATGTACGCAATAACCATAAATGCACAAACCTAAGCACACATAGATTCCCAACAACCAAATCAAAGGGAATCTTCTGCATTTCCTCCTACTTTATATCATTTGAAAAAGCACAGTTTTAGACTAGCCTTGTCTCCCTTAGACACAGGGGTACCATGTTGTTTACAATACATCATGTCGAATCCCATAAGAAAACTTTATCGATATAGTCTGTTTGTAATGATCCAATAATACCTCAAGAATAACCCTGATATACCTGGATCCCGAAAAACTAAAAATAGCGTCTTCTAAATCTTTCAACTCAAAACCAAACGAGATAAATGATTTAGTTTCACGCCAAAAACTATATCGTTACCGATAATCATCGACATGTCAAACCAAGAGTATGAACCTACTCCCACTAAACTTATGGTAGATACATTCATCAACATAATTTGACCCAGAACCAAATGAGACAATAATTTGATGAAATCTATTATACCATTGACGGGAAACCGTTTGAGTCCATTGATGGATTTCTTTAATTTGCAAACCATATTCTTTGCGTCACCAAATGCAAAGTTTTCTGGCAGCACTAAATCAATGTTTCATCAATGTCACCACTGATGACCATTGTCTTTACATCCATCAAATGTAACTCATAATCCATATGAGCACTAAATCAATGTTTCATCAATAATTATTCCGAAAGAAACCATAGAGAAAGCATTTTATAATACATGCTCCGTTTGAGTAAAGCCTTTAATGACAAGACATACCTTATATCTTTCCACATTACCAACTGAATCCCTCTTGGTCTTAAATGTCCATTTATAACCAATGGGTTTCGATCCTTCTGGAAATGGTAGAATATTCTAAATGTCATTGTCCTTCATGGACTTCCTCTCATTTTTGCATAACCTTAATCCACTTATGAGAGTTGGAGCTTTCCATGGCTTGGGGAACGGTAACCGGATTGTCCTCCATAATGCCAGGATCCTTATGCTCAAGGAGGTAAACAATATAATCATTATGAATTGTTGACCCAATCTCTCTAATGGAGTGTCTTGGTGGTGGTGCCACTGATTTCTCATATGGTATCTCATATGCTCATGTTGCTCCCATATAGGTTATTGAGGATGTTGAGGTTGCCTAATTGGAAGTTCAAGAATATTGTCATAAACCGTATCTGGCAATAGTATACATCCCATTTGGGAAATACAAATTGTTACCAACTGCCACTGTAGGGAGAGTCATGGTAGGCTCTTCCTTAAAGACAATATTTCATACCTTATCTTCCCCCCAAACTCAATATCCTCAAGGAACCTTGCAGATCCTGTCTAATAAAAAAAAAACTAGAAGTACGACCATAGAACTTAAAACCCCTGGATCTCTTAAAACACCACATAACATAACAATTAACCAAAGTCCAATTTTCTTTCCTTTGGCTTACAAGGTCTAACCTTAATTGGACAACCTCCAATATGATTACACCGAATACTTGGTTACCACAAATTCATATTTCATACGGGGTTTTGGTTCATTAGTTGACTTTGATTTGTGCCATGAAAACTTAATGTAGAGAGTTATTAAGGCTACAACAATATCCACCAAATACTGATTATCACTGAAAGCCAATGATGTGAACATATTTGATCTGAATACTAGAAAAGACTAAATGTATCATCCTTAATTGAACAAGAATGTCCTGATTTTTCCAATCAATAAATGAAAAACCGAATTCTGCCATAAAGACGGCCTGATAAGTCTCTTCCAAGTCTAGAAAATGTTCAATCTTCGGTAACAATCTAGTTTCCGAATATCCTTAAACTTCACTGCATCGGCATCACCCCAAAGATGTATCTTTCAACATCAACTAGAGATCTGTAATGCTAACAACTCTACATAAACACACATAAGCAAATAGCAACACCGTATCTATCCACCAAGTGTGTTGAGGCACAAAAGTCAAATGAACTCCTAAACAAACCAAAAAAGGAAAAACTTAACTTTATTTGCTCACCAAGCATGATACATCAAGCAATCTTTCATTGTATTCCTACCTATTGGCATAAGAAACAACCAATATCCTTATGTTGTCACTTTTGCCCCTATTGTTGAATACCAGCAGCTTCCTTAAATTTTATTGTGCCCTTACCTTTAATGGTGACCATATTTAGCACTTTCTGGTTGCCCAAATTTAAATCATTCGACTTCTTGCACTCAGTGGGAAATCGATTTCTTAAACTCCCACCATTCCTTATGTCAGTTATAACTGACATTTAATTTACCATATTGTGCTTAAAGATAAAAAATGATAAATTGCACCAGTAGTCCATCACATATATCCAAATCAAATATCCGAAGTTTGGAAATCAAATGAGCTAATTTTAGAATGTGCCCTTATGTTGCATTAGTCCTTGTACCTTATAGAGATTGGCTAAGACATGACAAGTTGCCTCGCCTTTCTCTTCATGGCATTGTGCAACTCTATTAAACACACAAAAAAATTTCCTTATTGGTCACCATAGTATTTATGTCACTTCTAAGAGTATTTGGATTGGCTTTCCTAATGATCGAAGACTCAACCTGTTTGATCTCACATTTCTCAAGGTACAAATATGTTTGTCTAGACTATCCTAACTGAGACGTAAAGAGGATCATACTTAAATGTCAAGTCTAGATCCATAATGTGAAGGACAAATTCAAGTCATCCTTTCCAACTCTTTAAATTATAGGCAATTTGGAGGAATATAATGCTTAAATGAGCAGATATACTTTAAAGCAGAAATTAAAATAGAATACAAAAAACAATTTAATGACTTTAGGCTCACATATATAAGATCCGAAGAATATCCAAAATCAAACAAATTTTTGATATATTTTCCCATCACAAAATGCCGGCACGACAATAATATCTCATCTTTAGATGATAATACTAACTCGTAATTGACATATTGGCGTAGTGATCAAACACTGACAATAAATCCTGTCAAATAATAGACCAATCTTTGGACCGTATCTATTACCCACATGGAAACCAAATAATTGTCACGTATTTATCACAACAGGTGTATTTACAATTCTGCCAAATAATATCCTTGCTTTGGGCCGAATACTATCCGCATGAATTAATAAAAACACAAATCATTTTACATCCGGCCCACTGTGAATCCATTTCCACGTAGAGGTCACTTTGGCGACATATCGCTTCAACAAATCCACTTAGAGACATAATAAATACAAATGCCGTAATATATCAATGTTTGATTTTACCATATTGACCTTTTTAAAAAAATGATCCATCAAAATTGGATTATTTCTTAGATAATAATGATCCTTTTATTATTATTATTATTATTATTATTATTATTATTATTTTTTTTTTTTTTTTTTTTTTTTATGTAACAGCCCCAAAAATAATAAGACAAACCCTAATAAGTTGTACTCAATGCCGGCCGCCGCAATTGATGAACATACACAAACGGAGGCAGAAAGCATATAACCGGATAAATATATTTTGCATGCATGTTCAATTCATTAAGGAAATTAACAAGCTTCAAGCCGTTGATGTATTCACATATCAATCAAACGTACCGCAACAAAACTAAAGTACGGATGAACATCATCCGAATTTTTTTTTATTCTTAACAAACCGGACCGAAACTATACATCTAATACACAAATATATACCAACATACAATCGGCGATGTAACATATGTTCAACAAAAGATCAAATCATACGAATTCAACTTAATTGAATAATAAAACCGATTCTCAATAATTTAACATAATTCGCTCGATACCACTTGTTGGATCTAACCGTATGTGATAAATCACTTTGATCCAGGATCGTTTATGCTAAACTATCAAGAATCTATAGAAAGATAAAGCGGAAGCGTACCTGAATCCGTAGTGCTGCCGATCTGCCGTAGGATCCGGTCTTCTATCTACACACTTTCGAAGCCGTTCGTGGGAACCCCTTTGAAGTCCTCTGTAATCTCTCTGATAATGGGAGACAGAAGAGTTGAGAATAGTGTGTGACCTAGGGACCATGACCCATTTATATAGTTAATTATATTTTAGGTATTTCTGATTCTACCAATCAACGAAACGGAAATTACCTCTTAGTCTCTACACATAAAAGGCCCACACCCTAATGATACATTACAGCCCAATAACCGTAAACCGAATTAGATCACTTTTACATCGGGCTAATCTTTATTGGAAGTCCATAATAAATAGTAAATAAATAATCATTTCACATATAAGCCCAACGTTGGATTAATGATCCAACAACACATTGCCAGATGAGTACATCGAATTTCTCTGTTTTGCTTACTGAAGGTTGACTATCAACTTCTTACGGTCGCCGCTTTTGGAAGGGACCCTTTCTTTGTCCACACTACTACTTTTGCACCACACACGATCGACATTTAAAAGAGTCAGATTATTGACTAAACACTACTACTGGTATATTTATGTATTTAAAAGCATGATCTAGTGTTATTTTATATGTGCATTTTGTTGAAAGAATCAGAAGTGTTTCAAGAATAAAGCATATAAATGCGAAATCAAAATCAAAATCAAGAATAAAGAAACTCCGTTTCTTCTTGGGAGCAAGATGCCAAATACGCCAACACATATTCTCCAATCTTGAACTCCTTTCCCTTGTATTCATTGTAGCAACAACTTTGATCCATGGCCTATGAAGATCAGTTTCATCAACACCAGTAACCACTAGTTCAACAAAATACTGTGTTGGATTAAAAAGACCCTTGTCTCTCAAATTCTCTGTGCTTGCTGCTGCTTTACTTTGATCTTCTATTGTTGCTGCTCCACTATCCAATATTGCCTCTAATTACCCATCTCCAATATTGCAACCTAAAATCACAAACCAAAATTTTTGTAAGGTAGGCAAAGCGTCCAAACATCCCTATCCTTTTAAACAGAGACAACTCATAAATTACAAACAAAGAAAGGTCGCTGCGAACGTATATGGACATGATCAAGGTTTGCCCTTAATAGTTTTGGCGTAAAAATCTTTTCAAAAATATCAAAGAACGTCATTATAATCCATCTGTTCTGCCTGACCAGTGAATAAACTTTGGATACATTTCTTCATTCTGGTAGTTTTCATCATTTTGAACAGCAATTCATTCATTATCTAACAATTTTTACATAAAATTCAACACACTCCATTTCACATATTTGAGGTATAGATATGCATATCCGAATCCTGTATCTAGGATTTACAAATTTGCCCTTAGCTGCGTATCATAGGTATATTCGGAGCGTATATATGTCGGATACGGGACATGCTACCAGATGATAGACACATTCAAGAACTTCATGATGTTCATCTTTATAAAAGACAGCTTTAATAAATCCCAAGACACTTTGGAAGTATTACAACCACCTTAGATAAATCCACAAAAAATTAAGCATTACGAATACGAAATTCACCTTCTCAAGTTCCTCTAACACAGTCTTAGCAACATCACCTTTTTTGCTCAAAAAGCTCCTCCAAAGTCATCCTAGGTACCTGAGCGCGGACAACTGCATACAGAAGAACATAATAACCCATTCAAATGCCATTATACATGAAATATAAAACCAAAACGATTGTACGAAAAAAGAACAAATTACCATCAAATACATATGCTTGAATTTGTTCCCTGGGGTTTTGCAACTCATAGAAAGCATCATCAGCATTTTCCCTTACCACTCGATACCGAATCGAGCATAACGATTGAACAAAAAACATTGTCCTGGAAAAGCTTTCGCTGATAGGAGATGTGGAAGAGTAGATTGGTCTCTCGCATGATTTGGATTTGGAAGCAAGAATTTGCAGAATTGAGTTATGGATTGTGATGGAGTTTAAGGGTTGAGAAGAAAAAATTTGGAACAGAACGGAGATTGTGGATCGTGGGGGCGTGAGGGAGTTTAAAGGTTCAGAATCGTAGGGAGGTTTTGTGTGGAAGAAGATCGTGGGAATAACTAAGGAGAATGGAGCAGCTCATTTACGCGTATTATGAACCGGGTTTGGGTCGGGTCAATTGGAAAATACGGGTCAATTGACTGTTTTTTGATTGAAAATATAATATAATATCTCCTATATCCTATATAATAAGAAGTCCTATATAATAAGAAGACAAGAGGCTGGGTGACGTGTTCACTTGAGGAATCATTTAAGCAATTGTTTCGGCTTTTCCTCCCTTCTACTGTAGAGTTGTTGTTGTATTTTATGCGGCCTCGCTTCTTTTATTTCGGCCCGTGAGAGAAGTTGCCAACCCAAATCAATTTTGGACCCAACGGGTAAGACCCACGACAAAAATAAACAATGGTTTTGTTGTTATTTTTGTTTTTCGGAAACTGATGGATAGCTTCCTTAGGAAGCCTTAAAAAGAAAGAAAGAAAAGGAAAATGATGGGGTCCCCGAAAATGTGTGTACCAATCCCCCGAAAGCAAACATTTGTGGTCCTGGTTTCTTTGCTTTTTGTTTTGTATTTTTTTTTATATTAAGATAGTGGCTAGAATTTTTTGTGTGTGCAAAATCGGGGATGGAGTCAGTGCCCCCATCACTCTCCGAAAGAAAATTTAAAATTAAAGGTAGCTGGGATAAAGTCTTCGCCATCATTACCAATTGTTTATCCCCAGGCAGCTTTGCGGTTGGGATGGTGCCGTACGGTCCGCGTAGGATTAGGGCCGGACTTCCTTTTCTTTTCTTCCTTTCAATCGATGTCCGATGCAGTTGCTCATCAAGAGAGATGAAGGGTTGGTATTCGTCCGAGTACAACAAATGAGACATGGATGATGTGTTTGACATGTCAGAGCAAGCGTAATGGGAGAAAGGTAAAAGAGGTAGAAGCTGACAAGTCAGGCCAAGTGGCCATTTTTCATTGGTGGAAAAATTTATAAGTTGTTTATGGATATTATTGTTTGACATGATGTTCTAATGGTTAAAATTTGTTAAATTACTGTACCGATGAATAAAACAAATAAAAGACCATAGAACCACCCAACCTCCACCATCTCCGCCTCCTCCACCGCAATCTCCTCACCCTTCTCGCACCGTTACCGCACCTTCCCTCCTCATAAATTCTATTCATAAACTATCAAACAAAAGCGGGAAAATTGCATTATTTTCCATGCTCATGAAAAATGTTGTCAAAAAAATTGAAAATAATTATAACAAAGTGCTTGTCAAAACAACTCGAAAATATATTAGAAATTTGCATATCATGAAAGAAAATTGTTGTCATAAAAAAAAACCTCAGGAGTGTTTCAACACCTCCATGCTCCACCGTTCCCAGCTAGCCATTCATTTTTTCACCACCAACCACACAACCCATTTTCAAGCTACTCTTTTTTTTGCCCAAGAGCAAGGAATCGAAGCAGCAGAACACAAGGATTTGCCTATATTTTCTATTAAGTTTTTTCTGGGACTTATTTTCAATCAATTTCAAGTAGAAGAAGATTTCAAGTAACAATTTTGGTGATATATGGGCCCAGTGGGTCGGATTATTTGTAATTGGGCCAGGCCCAAAGTTAGATAACAAGGCTGGATGAGCCGGCAGGGTAGGACAGCTAGGGTTGGCCAGATTAAGAAGCTGGACAGAATAGTCAGAGGAGCAGGACTCCCACCTTGTTCTGATCAAAATGGTTCCTGGACAGAGCAACAGGCTGAACGTGGTGAAGACCAAGTCAATAACACCTCAACTGCTTCCGTACGTGGGTAGACCCCACGTCCAGAGATAACCGGTGATAACTTCCCATCACGCCAGGAAGACAATCACAATCTACGCGCCTATATAAGGAACACCCCGAACTACGAGGGGGACTTGATTCCGCTTATTACTTAAATTGGATACGTAGGCGCTCTCTCGAGAGTTCAAATCAAAATTACACCCAATATTCTCATTCTTGTACTATTTTCCTAATTAGAATTACTCAATTACCCGATTGTAATATTCGTACAACGTCATTTTGGCGCTAGAAGGAGGGCCTGATTCTAGTTAGTGAGTGATTGTTTAAAAAAAAATAAAAATGGCAAGGAATCAAGGAAATTCGAAGAAGCAACAAAATCAACCTGAAAAAGACATAGTTGGAGAAAAAAGCCCAGATCAAAATGATCAAAATACTGAAAAGAGAGTTCTGGAAGAAGGGCAGACGAGCAACCCAGACGCAGTCAAACAAATGTTGGTAGAAAATCTAGCCAATCTCAAAGGAGAAGAAATCAAAGCCATATTTGAGGCGCTTTGAAAGCGAGGAATCGGATGATGACATTTCGAAGCACCCACACCGCTTCAAACAAACCCAAAAAAGAGAAACAGAAGCGAGATCTAGCATTAAAGTGGTGGTTACTCATCCAGGTGGTGATAACGCCAGAGCAGAGTTAGATGCCATGCTTAAACCCAAGCAAGATGAATTCAGGCTGGTGTCTCCTTTCACTGAAGACATCGATGCGTTTCCATGTCCTTTAGGATTTAAAATTCCAAAGATTCAAGCATATGATGGGACTAAGGACCCGTACGATCATATGCATCAGTACATTCAGCACATGAGTTTGTATAACGCTCCAGAAGAGATGAAATGCAGGGCATTTGCAACTCTTCTAACAGGAAATGCAAGAGACTGGTTCAACAAGTTGAACCCCAGATCTATACCGGATTTCCCCACTCTGACCAGAAAGTTCATGCATGCATTCATCGCAGCAAGGCCTTTCCAGAGAAACCGGACTTATTTGCTGACAGTTAGGCAAAAAAGTGATGAAACAGTGTTACATTTTATCAAGAGGTTCAATGGAGAATCGTCCCAGATAGCAGATCTGGATGATAAGTTCTTGGTAGCATCCTTCATAGCAGGACTTAGAGAAGGGCGGTTGCATGCGAAGCTGAGCAGCAAAGATCCAAACACAATGGAAGAATGTCTGGAAATAGCATACAGACATTGTCAAGGAGAAGAGGCTAACATAGCCAAGAGAGAGGAATCCCATAGGGATGCTAAAAAAGGAAAGACTGAGGATAGGAATGACAAAAAAAGAAAATCTGTTTGGGATAGGGTAACTGCTCCTATCTCTGAAAGGTTAGGGAAGAAAGGTGCTTTGCAAGACAGAGACCTTATTCCTCTGAACAGACCTCGTGACCAAGTACTGGCGATTATGGAGAAAAAAGGAATTGCCAAGACTCCTCCTCCATTGAGGGGTCCAAGGGAGAAGAGAGACCACACCAGTTGGTGCAAGTACCATAAAGACATTGGACATGACTCGAACAGTGCAGGGATCTGATCAGAGATATCGACGCAGCAGCAATGGAAGGAAAAATCGATGAGTGCATCGTTCGAGTGTAGGGAGATAATCCCAGAGGAAGGAGAGAATTCAAAAAACAGAATAACAGCCATGACAGGTACAACCAGAGAAGAAACAGGGATCCATCTCCAGACGCAGATGGGCATAGAGAAAACGCCCCAATTAACACCGTGAACACAATTGTGGGTGGACCAGGAGAAGGTAGCAAGGCTGCTCAGGAAGATAAAAGGGGCAGCGCAGGAAAGGACGGGGAAGTGAAAAAGCAGAAAGTTATGGGAACCGTTCGACGGTCCTACAGATGCCTTACCAGCCGTCGTGAGCAACGAAGGACTGGTAATAGAAGCGGTTATTCAGAAAAATCTGGTCAGAAGGATCTGCGTAGACACCGCCAGCGCAGTAAACGTACTGTATTATAGTGCGTTCCAAGCAATGAAACTATCAGACTCGGAGTTGACTCCTGTATCAACTCCTCTTTTCGGATTTACCGGGCCGCCCATACATCCTGTGGGTATGTTAAAATTATTGACAACTTTTGGCAAAGGACAACAGAGCAGGACTCTGATGGTGAATTATGTGGTGGTAAAAGCTCCATCTGCATATAATGTGATTCTTGGAAGACCAACACTAATTGATCTAAGGGCAGTGGTATCGCCGGCATACAACAACATGAAATTCCCAACTTTCGATGGAGAAGCTACTGTTAAAGGGGATGTAGATGCGCTAAGAATCGCTACACGGCCACGATCAGTGGAAAAATGAAAGTGCAGCAGGTGACAATGGAAGACCGGGTTCCGGATGAAGAAAAAAGTTGGCAATCCAACGATCCTGTGGAATCAATAATGCTAAATGAACTGGACCCTGAATCCACAGTCAGCATAGGATCTTGGATACCGGCTGAACAAAAGCAGATGCTGATTGATGTGTAACATTTATATGATAAAAATTACGATGTTTTATATACGTTATCGACTCTTTTTATATAAAATATAAGTAATTATAACGATAATCTTATAAAATATTAATAGTTATGAATAAATCTAAATACTATAAAAATCTAGTAAAAATGATAAAAAGTTATAAATTTTGTACCGGGTTAATAACCGGAGTGTCGTGTCAGATTCACGTGGGTATTTTTGGTATTTTACAGACCTTAGGTAAACCAAGACCCCGAGTGATGACATTTTGTGGAGTAAAATCATATATTTTGAAGGAATAAAGGAAGTGCCACGAGACTTAAAGTTCAAGTGGATCAATGGTTCGTGACGCCGTATCAAGTTATATTTTCGACGAACAAATGGCCCAGCAAAAAGGCATTTTCTGAAAAAGAAGTCTTCATGGAAGTTATAGATCTCCTCAAGAGCTTTCCAACGCATCTTGAATTATGTCATTTGGAGATCCAGAGCTCAAGTTATGATTTTATCAAGTTTCGGATTAAGATTGGAAAAAATCTATCCGGATCGATCCGGATTTACTTCGGATCGATCCGAGGAAACATCATGATTAGACCAGCATGTGGCCCTGCAGAGAAAATCCAGGGGATAAGATTTTTTGTTCCCGGATCGATCCGGCCCTTTCTCGGATCGATCCGGCTTGGGAAAATATGCCTATAAATAGAGCAGCTTGCAGGCACATAAAGGGGGTACCAAATATATTTTCTTCACCTCTTTTTAGTAGTAGTAGTATGTATATATATAGGCCTTATGCCATAAATAAAGTAGTATCGTTATAATGCTCGAGAAATTATCAGAAGATCAATGTTGTTGAAGTTGTTGTAGCATCCGGAAGAATACGGCTTTTCCGATTCAATCGTTGTAATCGGGTAAAATTTCAAAAGTATTTATGTTTGTTTTGTCTTTTTATCTTTTCGTATAATGTTAGTAGGCTAAATTTAATAACTAGCCAAAGTTATGTAATCGTTTTATTTCGATCTTTTCGGTAAAGGAATGTTGTCTAAGTAAAATTGAATAAAATTGAGTTAATTGAATCTTTTCCTATTGATAAAGTTTGACTTGAAAGAATTCATAATCTAATTATGAATTGACACCTCGTAATTAAGTTATGAACTCGTTAATAGAAAAACCGGAGGGTAAAATTGGCCGAGTGAAAACGTGACAACGGAACCCGCTTTCCTACCCGGGGGCGATTTGTCCTAAAAAGATGAATCTTATTAAAATTTGTACTCAAGATCGTAATAATGTTAAATTCATCGGCTTAATTGAAACTTAAACCGGAAAGTTGAATCGCCCGGCCTTGACAACCGGAGCCTTTAAATAAAATTGACCGTTTGACGAACGGAATGACTCCTTTTTATTCAAAGGTAGAATCGTACTCGGGACCTGTTCAGAAAAACCGTAACAGTTGTGGATCTTGGATTGATGACAATGGACATATGACAATTTCACACACTAATGTGAGGATGAATTGTTAACCTTAGGAGTGCACCGTTTCATTTACTCAATTGAACCTAAAGATCGAGCACATTCCATTCACTGAAAAGATCGTATAAATCAATTATATAAACTTTGGCTAGTTCTCTAAATATATTTGGCATCTATATATTTATATCTATATATATACTTTGCAACTTATGCACATCTATATATATTTATATATCTATATATATTATATTAGAATAAATTTTAATTTACGCATTTATTTTATGTAGTTATCTGTGCTATAAAACTGAGATTTAGATTGAGTTAATAAAAGCTCTTTGGTGTTTAACCACACTTAGAAGAATTACAAAGTTCCCTGAGGATACGATACTCTGACTCACCATACTAGCACTACAGTTTGACCCGATACACTTGTCGGTTAAGGACTGGTATTAGCACTAGAAAAGGCCACGTCAGCTTTCTGGCGCCGTTGCCGGGGAACGACGCTAATTTCTTTTTTGTGTCTATGGTTACTACTTATATTAGCTCAAAATTCTCGAGAATAAGTCAACACTTTTCTTATCTCATTTCTATTTTTAATTTCGTCGGTACTTACCTTATAGGTAAATTACCATTTTTTACTACTATTAATTTCGTGTTATTTTCTATTTTCGTTAGTTGATGACCAGAAGTGGTAAGGCCCCACTCACTCCTTATAAGCCCGACATAAACACTTACGAAAGGCGAGTTAAGAGTAGAGAGAAAACGTGGTCATACTAGTCGTGGAAATCCCGACGAATCATCTTCAAGCGAAATACGAGAATGGCCGAAATCGGTGATGAAACACCCGAACAAGGGTGGAACATGCTCTAGGGCATGGACAAAACCCCGTTAACCTTAATAATCAAAATAATAATAATAATAGAAATAATCGAGAATCGGAACCGAATAATCATAACAACCCGGAAACCCAAGGCCTATCTCGTGACCAAACTATAAGAAGAAATCGACTAATAATCCCATACTTTTACCTAATGAAGGAGCGAATAATTTCGAGATTAAATCTCATCTTTTTGGTCTAATTGACGCAAGAGCCCAATTCTAGGAGAAGATGATGAAAATCCGCATCATCATCTCTATCTTTTTGAAGAACTCGTGCAATACAACCAAAAGTCAAGGTGCTCACAAGGAATTAACAAGGATGACTATGTTTCCTTTTTCTCTAAAAGGACGAGCCCGAGATTGGTTTATGTCTCTTCCACATCATTCACTTACTAGTTGGGAGGAGATTCAAACCGAATTTCGAAACAATATTTCACTCCCGGACGGAATTTGGAATTAAAAGTCGAGGTTGCTAATTTTAGACAAGGATCCGAAGAAACGCTCGGGAATGCCTGGAAAGATTTAAAAAACGTTAAGAGCGTGTCCCGACCATGGTTATTCCTTAGACATGCAAATTCAACTCTTCTCGTCGTAAATTAAGAAAAGATTCACGTGCCGATGTAGATCATGCATGTGGTGGTTCGTTAATGATGAGTGAAGCTCAAACGAGCTTTACGATGCTATAGAAAAGATTTCCAAAAATAACGAGAATGTGGGAAACCGGTTCTAGCACCAGAAAAGTAGCTTTTGCAGGAGAATGTACGTCTAATACGGAAGTTCTAGCACATTTAGAAAATTTGAGTAGGAAATTTGATGGTTTACAACAGAATAAGAACCAAAGTTCAGAAAATAGTACACCAACCGAATACTCGAATCGGGATAATATGCCATCGTGGATCGAAGAACCAACGGGATACTCAAGAGAGGAGGTGAGTTTTCTTCAAAGAAAGATAGGAATTTAAACAATGCTTACTCAAACTCGTTTAATGCTATTAGAAGAGATCACCCTACTTATCGATGGTCTGAAAACCCTAGTAAGCAAGGACAACCGCCGTATCCAGTTCCATATAGGAACATGAATAATAATCAAGTTTATCAAGAAAACACGTCTAATCGAATTTACAATCATTACCTAGATCCTATCCTCAACATACCACTCAAAGTATACCAAGAACTCAAAGTTCAACTCGGCACTTGAAGGAGTTGAAAAATGGGAAAAACTAATGGAAAATATGATGGGTGTAGTATCTACTCAAGCTAAAAATATAGAAACGATGGTGACTTCTATTGGTACAACACTAAGGACATGAGTTCAATGAAAACATCTATGAGTGGACATGATACCGGGATGAGAACGATAGAAGCCTCATTAAGGAATATGGAAGATCATTTGAGTAGGGAAGGTGAACGTAATAACAAAGCAGACCCCAGGAGGATTACCAAGTAACACCGAAAGGAACCCAAGAGAGGTAAATGTTGTAGTTACAAGAAGTAGGAAGCTCAGTGGAAGTAATGGAGTTGAAAACTTTGGGAATAATGAAGTAGAAGATGACTTAGATGGTAAGAATGATAAAACTAAAGATGAACTTGAATTTACAGATGAGGAAGAAGAAATTATAGACAATTTCTTGAAAAGAAATAAAAGTTCGGAACCTGAAAGTGAAAGGGAAAATTGGGTAAAAATCCCTAAGATTCTGAAAGATCCCATGGATAAAGATTTAAGGACTTTATTTAAGGAACATGTTAGAATGGAAAATAATGAAAACAAGGATGAAAAACAGGAAGAAATGAGGGGATCTGAAGTAGAGATTGATTCAGGGAACAATTTAAAAGAAAGAATTCAAGAACCTGAAACATGGCGACTGAGTAATACTCAAAGGTTTAAGGAAAAAGGAAAAGAGAAACTGACAAAGGAGCCAAGGGTCATAGATCTAGAATCTTTACCTTACCCTCCTAAAGATCAAATCAAAAAGGCAAAAACTGATAAGAAGTATGCTCGTTTCCTGGACACTTTTCGTCATATTCAAGTTAATATCCCTGTTATCGAAGCTTTGATTAATATACCTGCCTATGGAAAATTTCTGAAAGAAATTTCGTCAAACAAGAAAAAATTAGAGGAATATGAGAACATATGCCTAAATGAAGAATGTTCCGCAATTACGCGCAAAGATAAGTTACCACCTAAACCGAAAGATCCCGGTAGTTTTACCATTCCGTGTGAAATTGGAGGATTTCTCGTTTAAGAAGGTCTTATGTGATCTAGGAGCGAGTATAAATCTCATGTCTTATGAGGATTATAGAAAGTTAGGCATAGGAAAGCTTACTACGATCGAAATGACTCGCAAATGGCGATAGGTCGATTAAGTACCCTAAAGGAATTATAAAGGACATATTGGTTAAAGTAGACAAATTCTATTTTCCAAGAGACTTTGTAGTTATGGAAATGGAAGACGGTTATTCGGCGCCTCTTATTCTAGGTCGTCCATTTCTAGCTACGGGAAGAACTTTAATCGATGTTCGAAAAGGAGAATTAATCTTAAGAGTCAATGAAGACGAAGTTACTTTCAATATTTTCAAAGCTATGAATCATGCATCATCGTAATCATGTTCTTTTATAGAAGATATTCATTCTGTCTATGATAATCGCTTACCAACTTTTGAAGACAGATTAGAAGAATGCTTAACTCGTCTATCTATAAAGAAGATGAGGAAGACATTGAAATGAAAGAGATAATTCTTTCTTTAGATACGTAAAGTTTTACCTTTAAACCACCATGGCATAAGTACTTGGAATTAGAACTAGAAGGACCGGCTTCTTAAATCGTCAATAGAAGATCCGCCAAAGAACCTGGACTTGAAACCATTACCTTTAAATCTGAAATATGCTTTTCTTGAAACTGATAATCTATTACCGATTATTATTTCATCAACTTTAACTGAGCAACAAGAAGATCAATTACTTAGAATGTTGAAAAAGCATAAGAAAGCTTTTGGATGGACAGTTGCTGATATTCGAGGTATTAGCCCTGAGATTTGCGTTCATAAGATAATTCTGAAAGAAGATGCTAAGCCTTGTATTCAACCGCAACGCCGCCTCAACCCAAATTTGCAGTTAATTGTTAAGAAAGAGGTCATTAAGCTATTAGAGATGGGAATAATTTTTCCCATATCAGATAGTGAATGGGTAAGTCCAACTCAAGTGGTACCAAAGAAAGGAGGTTTCACAGTGAAAGAAAATGATAGGAATGAATGGATTCCAACAAGAGAAATTACAGGTTATCGAATGTGCATTGATTTTAGGAAACTAAATGATCATACTAAGAAAGATCATCATCCACTTCCATTCATAGTTCAAATGTTGGAACGGTTAAGTGGTCATAAATATTACTGTTTCTTAGATGGTTATTCAGGTTATTTACAGATTTTCATTGCGGCAGGAGATAGGGAGAAGACTACTTTCACTTGTCCTTATGGAACTTTTGCGTATAAAAGAATGCCGTTTGGTTTATGTAATGCTCCACTACGTTTCAAAGATGCATGATGGCTATATTTTCCGATATGGTTGAGAAATTCTTGGAAATTTTTATGGACGACTTTAGTGTTTACGGAGATTCTTTTGGTAAATGTTTGTCGCACTTAGAAAAAGTGTTACAACGTCGTGAGGATACCAATTTAGTTTTAAATTGGGAAAAATGTCATTTAATGGTATCAGAAGGAATTGTCCTAGGCCATAGAATCTCTGAAATAGGAATTGAAGTTGATAAAGCTAAGGTTGAAGTAATTGAAAAATTACCACCACCAGTTAATCTAAGGACTCTAAGAGGATTTCTTGGACATGCAGGATTTTATAGGAGATTTATTGCCGATTTTTCAAAGATAGCAAAGCCTCTAAGTCATTTGCTTGAAAAGGAAGTACCTTTTAACTTCGATAGTAAATGTAAGGAAGCTTTTCGGACCTTAAAAACAAGATTAACGATCGCACCGGTGCTAATAGCACCGCATTGGAATTTACCGTTTGAGATTATGTGTGATGCCGTGATTTAGTCAGTAGGAGCGCTTTTAGGACAAAGATATAACAAAATTCTCAAAGCTATTTACTATGCATCTCATACGTTAAATGCAAATTCAACCGAACTATACAACTACGTAAAAAGAACTCGTTGGTGTAATTTTTGCCTTAGATAAGTTCGGATCGTATATTGTTGGTTCTAAGGTAATAATTTATACGTACCATTCGGCTTTGAAGTATTTACCGAGTAAGAAAGATGCGAAACCACGTCTTCTTAGATGGATTCTCTTACTTCAAGAATTTGATATTGAAATTAAAGATAAAAAGGGAAGTGAGAATGTAGTAGCGATCATCTAAGTAGAATGGAAAATGATGAAGAAAAGGGAATAGAAATTAAAGATTCATTTCCCGATGAACAACTTTTTAGAATAGATACTCCTTCAACCATGCAAGCTTATTAAAGAATAGAATTCCTTCTAAGGAAATGTCACCCTGGTTTGGAGATATCATTAATTACTTAACTCCGTGATTATATTCCGTCTCATTGGACTTGGCAGCGAAGAAGAAATTCTTTTATGACTTAAAATTTTATTACCGGGAGGAACCGGACCTTTTCCGTAAATGTTCGGATGGGATAATCGTAAAGTGTGTGCTGATAATGAAATTTTAAGTATTTTATCATTTTGTCATGATCGTGAGGCAGGAGGTCATCATGGAGGTTGGAAAACTCGCTTTTAAAGTTTTACAATGTGGTTTTTATTGGCCTACGCTATATAGAGATGCTTATAAGTATGTCAAATCCTGTGAATCTTGTCAAAAATGGGGAAATGTATCTAAAAAACATGAAATGCCTATGCAACCTATTTTAGAATGTGAGTTATTTGATGTTTGGGGTATAGATTTCATGGGACCATTTCCTATATCTTTTGGAAAAAGATTTATTCTAGTAATGGTAGATTATGTTTCGAAATGGGTAGAAGTCCGAAGCTCTTCCCACTAATGATACCAAAGTTGTCATACGATTCCTTAAAAAGAATATATTTACACGTTATGGCATTCCGAGGGCTATCATTAGTGATAGAGGTTCACACTTTTGTAATAGACCATTTACCAAGATAATTGAAAAATATGGTGTAACGCATAAGTTAGGAACGCCCTATCATCCGCAAACCAAAGGGTCGGGTAGAGGTGTCTAATAGAGAGATCAAAAGAATTGTAGAAAAGACAAGGGATTCAAATCGAAAAAGCTGCGCTTAAACTAGACGATGCATTATGGGCATATAGAACACTTTTAAAACACCAATTGGTTGTTCTCCCTATAAGTTAGTTTTTGGTAAGTCTTGTCATCTCCCAAATTGAGTTAGAACACCGAGCCTTCGGGCTATTAAATTTTTGAATTTCGATCCTAAGGCCGTCGGTGATCATAGATTGCTTCAATTGACGTAACTAGAAGAATTCCGTCTCGATTCTTATGAAAACGCTCGAATCTACAAGGAACGCACGAAATCTTTTCACGATAAGAGAATCTATAGTCGTGAGTTCCATGTAGGTGATCGAGTGCTCTTGTACAATTCACGTTTAAAGTTATTTCCGGAAAGCTTAAATCAAGATGGACAGTCCATTTAAAGTAACGAGAGTTTACAAATCTGAGTCATTGAACTAACCGATGGAAATACAACTTTTATAGCCAATGGCCATAGAGTAAAGTTATTTGTGGAAGGAGAAGGAACCGCACCGAAAGAAGAAATAATGCTACTAACTCGATCCTCCGACAAAGTAAAAAGCAGAGAAATCAAGAAACCGAAAAGCAGAGGAGTTAAACTCACCGAATACCAGTGTGCTATTTATCTTTACTCTACTTTTCTCGTGTTTTTTATTTATGTTTAAATTAGTTTCGTCTTTTACCGGATAGACGTAAAAGAACTGGATGTCTTTTTTAGATAGAATAGGAGTTTTTATGTTGCTTTTGAAATTAGGCTTGGATAAAGATGTCGCGTTTAAAATAGAAGCTTCAGTTTTTGAGAAAAACAAGCAATTGTTGAGAGAGATCAGACTGAAAGAAATATGTAATGGAAAATCGAGAAGTTCGATAAAGAGAAGGGCAAAGTTTTTAAGAAGGTGTAGAAGCTGTGGAAAAAGTGAGCATGAAGGGAAATGTAGGGAAAGCACAACCAAATCCCAGGATGAGTGTTTGAATGTTGTTAAGAAGGGAACGATTAGGTGGTTATCCGAAAATCCCGATGGAGATCAAAGGGAAAATTCGAACGTCTCATTTCTTAAGGTTAGGTTGATAGAACGTTACGTCAGAACTCTGGAAGATTTAGAAGTATTGGAATTAGGACCCTCGTGAATTTTGTAATATTTATAAAATTTTTATATAACTTTTGAAAATTTTATAAATAGGATCTTTATGAAATTACTTAAAAGTTTTATAAAGTTTTTATAAAAAGTTTTTTTTTATTTTTGTAGAAGTTTTATTAAGTTTAAAAAAAAAAAAAAAAAAAAAAAAAAAAAAGTGCTCGGATCGATCCGACCTAACCCCGGATCGATCCGGAACCTGAAAAACCTAAAAAAAAAAAGGGGACGGGGTCCCTTCTTCTTCTTCCTCTTCCATTTTTCGAGAAAACAAACCGCCCTCCCCATTTCCCCCTCGATTTTTTTTCTTCAAAATCATCACTAAAATTCACTCTCACATCACCCCAATCCTTACACTCTTCTCATTTTCCTCTCTTCTCTTCAATTTTTCAATTTTAAATTGAAGAATTTTCAAGGGAAGCTTCAACTTTTATTCCGGCGAAATTTCCATCTTTTCCGGCCAAATTTCAACCTTTTTAAGCTTTGTAAGGTAACATTGTAGTCACTTATTTTCTTAATTTCGTTTTTTTTTTTTGCAATTTTTTATTTTCAACTGTTTTGTCACTCACATTTGTACTGTTGTTTTGTGTTGTTTTGTTGTTTTGTGTTGTTTGTTATTTTGTCATTATCGTAGAATGGCCGAATCATCAAAAGCTAGTAAAAAACGTAAACCTAATATCCCAACCCAAATTCCAACATCGAAACTAGGCCTTTAACAAAGAAGAATTGATCGTTAGTTTTGATAGAACCGCGTCTCGTCGCAAGCCTAAGAAAGCATTGAAAAATAAATTTGGAAAGTGTTTAGTTGCAATCGAGAGGGGTTTGGATTTCAAAGATTTGGGAAGGGAGGTAAAAGAGATTTTTGAAAGGCGACAAGTGGTTGGAGTTAGCCGCTTTAAGGTCGGGAGAAATTAACACAACCTTAGTAGCCGAATTTTATTCTCTCGGTAGCAACTCATAATGCTACGAAAGATGGTGAGTTAACTTCGTCAACCTAAGAACTAGGACAGTGCCGTTTACTCCTCACATTATAAATGCTATTTATGGTATTCCTGATATACCAGAGAATGAGGATTATTATACAGTTTGGAATTTGGATGAGCCTGCGAGACTTTGATCATATTGTTGCGGTAGCCCGTAATGAGTTAGATCCCATCGCCGTCCGGCATGAAAACAGTTTTCCTATGGGAAATGTATCCGGGATATGAAAGCCATTAAACGTTTTATTAGTCACACTCTTTACCCGACTCGGCATTTTACATCTTTTGGTAAAGAGGATTTGTGTATTGCTTGGGCTATAGTTAATGATGTACCCGTGGATATAGGCGAGTAATGTGTAGAAGGGCCAAGGAATTTGCCCCGATCGCTAGACCAGTGCGCACATGCCTTTTCCGTGTTTTATTTCTTCCTTGTGTCGTCGATAGAGTCCTTGAGCTCCCAAATGATAATTTGATGATGGTGGATGACACACTTATAGTCCTAGTTTACCACTTAGGCCGGCAGGGAAGAATAAACTTTTTGGACCCTAACCGTCAACGACCTCACCTACTCCATCCACTCGCCGTCCCTCCTTCATCCAAAAACTCAAACTCAATTTCCGAATACCATCACTTACGACATGTTTCAATCCATGGCCTATGATGTTCATCGTGCTAATGCCAATATGGTCGTTTTTGCGGAAAGGAATAAATTATGGTCCGAAGATTTACGTCAAGGCATACGAGGTTTATATCAAATGAATTTACTACGTAACCCTACCTATGCCGAGATGGATATTCCGCAATGCCAAACCCACCTTTATACCTTGCCCGATTTCATTCCACCGATGCCACCTCACTCGTACTTCCAACAAATGCCACATTCTTTTGGATTTCAAACTAGTGGTGTAGGAGATTTTTCGACAGGTACTACGGCAGCTGCGACATCAGAATGGACTGGATCTGGATCATTTGGCCATACCACGACGAGATGGGGAAGCACTTTTTCTGATATCACGAGAGAGATGAGCTCGATGGGACTCAATAGTTCGGTGCGGATGTCAACTTATTTTCAAGATCCATCCCAAGAATCGACCCGTTCTCAAGCTATGCCAAGTTCAAGCCACGTCGAGCTGAGTGATGAAGAGGAGTGATTTTTAAACATTCTATGATTTTTCACATTGAAACATTTTATTTTTCGTACAATTTCGTTATCGTAAAATTTTAGTTTTTTTTGATTTTGGTAGGATTTTATTTTATTACGATTTTCATGTTTTCATTGCATGTTATGGTATTACGCATTGTGTAGTAAAATTTATCGTTATAATAAAATGAAAATGAACAAAAAATAGGAAGAAAACTTGTCCCCTAGAAAAATCTAGACATTTTACAAGCAAAATCAACTCTGTCCGTGAACAGTAGTGTTCCGGATCGATCCGGCCTTTTACCGGATCGATCCGACCTGAGAGTACCGACCTGACAGCATTACTAGTTCAGAGGCCGGATCGATCCGGCCCTTTCTCGGATCGATCCGGCAAGTACAAAAACGCGCAGAAAAGAGATCTTTTCTACTTTTGCTTGATAGATTTATTTCTATAAAAGGAAAGAGCGAAATTTTGAACTTTGCTCATTCTTTCTTTCCTTCTATCTAGCTTAGTTTAAATCTCTTTGTCGAAATGTCTAACCGCTCCTCTCCCTCGGTTAATAGTTACGAACCACATACGCCCGATGGTGTGGTTCCCGAAGGGCATGCCTCTTGTTTTCATAATAACGTCCCGAGACATCTAAATTTCGTCCGTTCTCCTATTCGATGGAGAAAGGCTTAAACACCGAAAAAATTGATCGGTGGGGACGTAATCTAATCCGAGGTTGCGGGTGGAAAAAGTTGATAAGGACTCCCGCAGGTCGAATAAACATTTCGATTGTTAGAGATTTCTTTGCGTCTCTCACCGAGATAACGACACGGTAGCCTCATCTCAACTTATTACGCTTAGGGGAATCGTTATTTCATTTTCACCAGTCATCATAAATCAAATCTATCAAATCCCACCATGTACTTTTGATCGAAACCCACACTTCGAGTTTCTTTGGGAACTTGGGGATGCGTATAATGTTGTAAATCGTACTGCAGAAGCCTTTCAGTTCGTATTTCCGTTGTTTGATCATAACTATGATTCTTCAACTCTGGCTTTACCCCCTCATTTAAGGGCGTGGAAACGCTTCATTAATTCTCGGATCTATCCAACTAGAGATTTTTATGGGGTTACGGATGATGAGATGCTGCTGTTGTATGCATTAACTGTGGGAGCATACATTGATTGGGGAGTTTTGATTTTTAAGACTGCAATTAATTTTGCAGTAGAAAGACGTAATAGGGGAAGACCGTTACCGTTTGCCTGGGTTATCTCTCACCTTTGTACCCAACCGAATCATGTGCCCGAGTTTGCTACCGACGAGATTTTTCCATCTCGTGATTCTCGCTTAGATTACTTCCGGTGGATACTCCCGGATGTTCATCTACGGTTTGATAATCGCTTAGAAGTTATGTTGTTAAGTTGGTAGTTGTTTAAATTAGTTGTTTTTTTTGTTGTCTCGTTACTTTTATTTATAGTTTGTAATAGTGTTTAATATATATGTCATTTTCTTTAATCAAAATAATATATGGTTGCTAAAAATAATAAATAATAATCAAAATCATATAAAATTTTAATTTTATTTGCAAACTACTTTTTATTTACTCACTAAACATCGGGACGATGTCATTTCGTAAGTGGGGAGTGGAAGTAAGTTAGTAAATAAAAATTAAAATTTTCTTATATAAATTTATACTTAATTGCTCAATACTTAGTTTAATTTTTCTTGGAACAAAATAATTAGATAGTATATAATTAGTATGAATAAAAACAATATAAATTGGTAAGAATAGATTTTAATTAAGTAAAATAAATTAGATATATTATAAGTATATTATATATGTCAATTTTAGATCTTTATAAGATTTTAAGTATATGTAACTATACATAAATATTATCAAGTAAGTTTCTTATGAAATTTTAGCAAATATACTTATATTTATAATGAATTTTTTTAGAATAATTTTCTTTGTAAAACGAAATATGAATATGGAATCGGATTAGGAATGATGAGATTTTTGACACCATAAAAAATTACCTCAACCTTGATTAGAGTGATCAAGACCTCACTCGATATAGCCATTTTTTGATCATAACCAACCCTTGGCTTATTTTGGTCTACATTTCCTAAAAATCCCACGAGTTTGTACGTACTTATGAAAGGAGATGATAGCACGTGCTAAGGATGGTGTATGCTGAGGTGAAAAAAAAAAAAAAAAAAAAAAAAAAAAAAGATATATATAAGAACGAAGCACCATATTTACAGAGAATTAATCGAATACCAGGTATCTTCCTTATCTTTGATCGACAGATATCGGTAGTAGCTTCCAATGATTTGAGTGCAGTAGGGTGTTATCTAGAAACGTCCTATATCACTATGAGGTATAAAGCTCCCGATAAAAATTCGAATCATAAGATCTCAAGAATGATTACGAGTTTAAGGAAACCGGACTCGTAATTTTAGATCGAAAGAGTATGACTCCGATCAATCTTGATGAAGCAATGCTTGTAAATTTGATTTTCTACACACATTCACGCTTTTAGTTCTTAATATTGAAAAAAAGAAGAGAGAAAATCTGAAAAATAGTTGGAAAAGGAGATATTATTAATCGAAATCGTTTTTGATCAAACGTGAAGGTGTAAGTACGTACGACTTGCCTCTTTCTCTTTTTGATTTCTTTTTCTATCTTTTCGATTAACCAATGTCCTATCCTAAAAAGTATTAGCCATCTTGTCAATTACTTGACTTAGTCTTTGATTCCAAATATTTCATATAAGTTGAGATAGGAAAATAATTCTAGAATTTTAATTATATTTATTGAGTAGATTTTGTGAAATTTCATTTGAATAATAGTTGATAAATAATTTATCAAAGTTATCTACACTTTTTATCTTATTAATTTCTAAGAAAGATATAATTAATATGTTTATAATATTGAAATGATATTTTACTAATTTAAAATTTTATCTACCACTTATATTATTTTTATCGTAATTTTTATATATTACCGCTTATTTTGCTCGAGGACGATCAAAGAGCTAAGTGGGGAGTAGTTGATGTGTAACATTTATATGATAAAAATTACGATGTTTTATATACGTTATCGACTCTTTTTATATAAAATATAAGTAATTATAACGATAATCTTATAAAATATTAATAGTTATGAATAAATCTAAATACTATAAAAATCTAGTAAAAATGATAAAAAGTTATAAATTTTGTACCGGGTTAATAACCGGAGTGTCGTGTCGATTCACGTGGGTATTTTTGGTATTTTACGACCTTAGGTAAACCAAGACCCCGAGTGATGACATTTTGTGGAGTAAAATCATATATTTTGAAGGAATAAAGGAAGTGCCACGAGACTTAAAGTTCAAGTGGATCAATGGTTCGTGACGCCGTATCAAGTTATATTTTCGACGAACAAATGGCCCAGCAAAAAGGCATTTTCTGAAAAAGAAGTCTTCATGGAAGTTATAGATCTCCTCAAGAGCTTTCCAACGCATCTTGAATTATGTCATTTGGAGATCCGAGCTCAAGTTATGATTTTATCAAGTTTCGGATTAAGATTGGAAAAAATCTATCCGGATCGATCCGGATTTACTTCGGATCGATCCGAGGAAACATCATGATTAGACCAGCATGTGGCCCGCAGAGAAAATCCAGGGGATAAGATTTTTGTTCCCGGATCGATCCGGCCCTTTCTCGGATCGATCCGGCTTGGGAAAATATGCCTATAAATAGAGCGACTTGCGTGCACATAAAGGGGGTACCAAATATATTTTCTTCACCTCTTTTTAGTAGTAGTAGTATGTATATATATAGGCCTTATGCCATAAATAAAGTAGTATCGTTATAATGCTCGAGAAATTATCAGAAAATCAATGTTGTTGAAGTTGTTGTAGCATCCGGAAGAATACAGCTTCTGATTCAATCGTTGTAATCGGGTAAAATTTCAAAAGTATTTATGTTTGTTTTGTCTTTTTATCTTTTCGTATAATGTTAGTAGGCTAAATTTAATAACTAGCCAAAGTTATGTAATCGTTTTATTTCGATCTTTTCGGTAAAGGAATGTTGTCTAAGTAAAATTGAATAAAATTGAGTTAATTGAATCTTTTCCTATTGATAAAGTTTGACTTGAAAGAATTCATAATCTAATTATGAATTGACACCTCGTAATTAAGTTATGAACTCGTTAATAGAAAAACCGGAGGGTAAAATTGGCCGAGTGAAAACGTGACAACGGAACCCGCTTTCCTACCCGGGGGCGATTTGTCCTAAAAAGATGAATCTTATTAAAATTTGTACTCAAGATCGTAATAATGTTAAATTCATCGGTTTAATTGAAACTTAAACCGGAAAGTTGAATCGCCCGGCCTTGACAACCGGAGCCTTTAAATAAAATTGACCGTTTGACGAACGGAATGACTCCTTTTTATTCAAAGGTAGAATCGTACTCGGGACCTGTTCAGAAAAACCGTAACAGTTGTGGATCTTGGACTGATGACAATGGACATATGACAATTTCACACACTAATGTGAGGATGAATTGTTAACCTTAGGAGTGCACCGTTTCATTTACTCAATTGAACCTAAAGATCGAGCACATTCCATTCACTGAAAAGATCGTATAAATCAATTATATAAACTTTGGCTAGTTCTCTAATAATATATTTGGCATCTATATATTTATATCTATATATATACTTTGCAACTTATGCACATCTATATATATTTATATATCTATATATATTATATTAGAATAAATTTTAATTTACGCATTTATTTTATGTAGTTATCTGTGCTATAAAACTGAGATTTAGATTGAGTTAATAAAAGCTCTTTGGTGTTTAACCACACTTAGAAGAATTACAAAGTTCCCTGAGGATACGATACTCTGACTCACCATACTAGCACTACAGTTTGACCCGATACACTGTCGGTTAAGGACTGGTATTAGCACTAGAAAAGGCCACGTCACTGATCAGCACTTTGAAAGATTATAAAGATGTGTTTGCGTGGAAGGCAAGTGATATGCCTGGATTGTCAACAGAGTTGGCTGTCCATAAACTCAACATTGATCCAACCAGGAAACCAGTAAAACAAAAGAAGAGATCTTTTGCCCCGGAAAGGATACAGGCTGTCCAGCAAAAAGTGGAAAAATTGTTGCAGGCCAACATGATTAAAGAGGTTATTTATCCAGAGTGGTTAGCAAATCCAGTGCTAGTCAAGAAGCCAGATGGCAGTTGGAGAATGTGTGTGGACTTCACAGATCTGAACAAAGCCTGTCCTAAAGATAGTTATACTTCCCCTAGAATTGACAAGCTAGTAGATTCTACAGTTGGTTATGAAATCTTTGCTTTTTTAGATGCTTATAAGGGATATCATCAGATTATGATGGACCCCGTAGATGCTATAAAAACTCGCTTTTATTACGAATTTGGTTCCTACTACTATGTGTCTATGCCTTTCGGATTAAAGAATGCGGGGCTACCTACCAAAGGGCGAATCAATACCATTTTCAAACAACAGATTGGCAAATCTATGGAAGTATACGTGGATGATCTATTGATCAAGAGCAGGGACTCTTGACCAATATTTGAAAGATGTGGCAGAGGTTTGTCAAGTTTTAAGACAAACAGGAATGAAGTTGAATCCAAAAAAGTGCATTTTTGGAGTAAGATCAGGCAAATTTCTGGGTTATATGATATCTAAATAAGGTATCAGGGCCAATCCTGATAAATTGGAAGCTTTGAAGACCATGCCTGAACCAAAGAATATTAAAGAAGTTCAGCGTTTAACAGGAAAGTTAGCAGCACTAAACCGATTCTTGTCGAAATCTGCGCAGAAATCATTGCCATTCTTCAAAATTCTTAGGAAGGCCAGTCCTTTTGAGTGGAATGAAGAATGTAAACGAGCTTTTCGAATTAAAAGATCATATCAGTCCACTTGCCAACTTTAAGTCCTCCACATGAAGGTGAGATACGTTCCTTTACTTGTCCTTTTGCAATGAAGCAAGAAGTGCTTTGTGTTGGTAAAGCAACATGGCATGATACAAAGGCCAGTATATTTTGTAAGCAAAGCCTTACAAGGGCCTGAGATTAGATATTCTGAGGTGGAGAAATTGGTCTTAGCCCTAGTACATGCCACAAGGAAATTAAGACCATACTTCCAAAGTCATCCAGTGATTGTGTTAACAAACCAACCTTTGAAGCAAATTTTGGAAAAACCGGACAAGTCCGGAAGACCGCAAAGTGGGTAGTTGAATTGGCGAGGATTCGATATCGAATACAAGCCAAGAACAAATTAAAGCCCAAGCATTAGGCGATTTCTTGGCCGAAGAAAAAGCCTTGGCTATAGAGCAAAAGGCTGAGCAGAACAAGGCTGAGAAGAACGAAGCTGAACAGTGGCAGCTTTATGTGGATGGAGCTTCCAACAAAGAAGGAGCAGGAGCAGGACTCCTACTCATTAGCCCAAAAGGTGAAGAATTCCCGTATGCACTTCATTTTGATTTTAAAGCCACTAACAATGAAGCAGAATATGAAGCTATGATAACTGGATTAGATCTAGCACAGAAGTTGGGAGTGCAAAACCTGAAAGTCTATACGGACTCGCAGCTTGTAACAAACCATATCAAGGGAGAGTATGAAGCAAAGGAAGGTCCGATGAAAAAATACCTTGCAGTGGCGCAAAGGAAATTGCAAAATTTCTTAATGGTGGAAGTAGAGCAGATAACTCGGGCCCAAAACACCAGAGCAGATGCTTTATCGAAGCTAGGATCAAATTTCTTGTCCAACAAAAGGGTAGCAGTTAAAGCAGAGGAGTTGTGATGAAGTTGAAATACAACCAATAGCACAGACAGAAACCTGGATGGATCCAATCGTAATGTATCTGAGAGATGGAAGACTTCCTGAAGATAAAGTACGAGCCATGAAACTGATAAGACTCTCAGCCAGGTATGCTCTTTTCAACGATGCTCTGTACAGAAAGTCCTACGCAGCACCGTGGTTGAGGTGTGTCACTCCAGAGGAGGGAGACTATGTATTGAGAGAAATCCACCTCGGAATTTGTGGAAATCTTTTGGGAGCAAGAGCTCTAGCCAGAAAATGCAGGCTTTACGGGTATTATTGGCCGAAATGCAAGGCAATGCGAGAGAATCGAGTCGAACTTGCCGGACATGCCAGTGCATAGCAACTTATCACATAATCCCGTACAAGAAATGATACCAATTGTGTCTCCATGGCCGTTTGATCAATGAGGAGTGGATTTAGTGGGTCCACTACCCCGAGCACTGGGAAATTTCAAGTTTCTAGTGGTAGCAGTGGATTATTTCACCAAGTGAGTGGAGGCTGAACCTTTAACTACCATCACGGCCAACCAAATACAGAAGTTCTGTGGAAAAATATTCTATGCGTATATGGAATTCCCAAAGTCCTCATCTCGATAATGGTACACAATTTGAAGATCAAGGAGTGCAGACTTGGTGCACCAACCTAGGAATCTCCCAACACTTTACATCAGTGGCCTATCCCCAAGCCAATGGGCAAGTCAAGCAGACAAATAGGCAGATAAAGCAGGGACTGAAGAAAATGTTGGAGCAGGAGGGGTCTCATGTTGGAATAGTGTCCTAAACCCAATCGGGTTGGAGCGGATCCGACCGGGTCGGATCATTTCTACTATTTCTTTATGTTTATACATATATTAAGTGGCTTTTATGTTGTCATATATATGTTCTTTTAAAGAACCAATTATGAATTGTTATATGATAACGTCCTTAGTATTAAACTGTGATAGAGAAACCATGATAGGCGATTATGGTTGATGAGATCTCTAATCACTTTAATAAGTTTGATACTTAAAATGTCTCTAGGCTGATGTACTATTAAACAGGGCATTGATAGTATAAACAGACTAGCACGTATTAGATGTCTTCTGTCTTTAGGGCAGGGATAGATCTCGTCTATTGAAGTGTAGAGACACTTGGACTGTACGTGGACGTGTATTAGAGAATGCGTACGTTAGACTGACCCACTTACACGGATAAGTGTCACACTATGTGGCGGTTGTGTAATTATCCTTTGGACCGGAGTCTTCATGGCATCACGGTGTGGATTGTCATGCTTTGACACTATTGAGGTTTCCCCTAGCCACGGGGCGATCATGCGGTAGTGATTGGGTATGATACTGAAGCATGCGGAGTATACATGATTGGTCGTCCGGGAATCGCGTATCCTATGATTGGGATCGAATATCCGAAATGGCCTTCTTATAAGGAATGTCTTACTCTTGTGAATCTTTGCAAAGTGGGAGTAAATGAGTTACTTCGAGAGAGCTTGATATCCAGATTATAAGATACGGTCGTTGATGTTTTGACACTCGACTAACGACCGTATGGATATTATTACAAATGATAGGATTGTAAGTTACACGGTAATCGTTTCACATGAAAGGTAGTAGTCATTGCATTTGACTCTTCCGATGATTGGGGGTCACGGTGTGTTGCTAGACGCTATCCCGTGATCGTTAGGCATAAAGGGTATTTTCGTAATTTGCACTTTGTATCTACGGCCAACATATTCGGAAGCCTATCGGGTCACACACATAAGAACATCTAGCCGGATTAAAATGTGGTTATAGATGATAACCAAATAAGGAAAGTTTATCTCGAGACTATAAAGGTTATAGTGGTAAATTAATATGGTGGTATTTATTTATTATGAATAAATTAAATACAAGATATTAATAATATTATATTAATTAAAGAATATTCCGGAAGCCAATTTGTTGGTCAAAGGGGCGCCACATTGAAGTGTGTAAGATACACTTGGATTGTGCAATTTAATTAATGGTATTACCTATTATTAATATTAGATATTAATATATATATATATCCAATATATATATGGCGGCTAAATTTATGTATGTGATTGACATACGTAAATGCCAATTGATCAAATTGATATATTTGATGTTTGGATATTAATAGATTTAATTGTGTAATATATATGTGATATATACACATGTGTAAATTGATTTATGGTAATAAAATAAATATAGTCAATATAAGATATTGACAATATCTTGGAAATATTCAATATAAGATATTGACAATATCCTAGATTTATTTGATATAAGATATTATAATAAATGAGATAAATCAATCAATTATATTTTCCTTATTTTATTGGAAAATGTTTTCTTCCTCTCCAGGCGCCACTTCCATTATAAATAGGAGGTGAGTGTCAAGCTCTTTTGTACATCACAATTGCAAGAGCTCATAGTTCTTGTGTAAAATAGAGAGCATCTTTTAGAGAGTTGGAGAGAGGGGAAAAAGGCCGGTCTAGCAACCGGAGTTTTCCAATAGCAATCCATGATGGGATTCCGGCGGGTCGTTCGTGTGGACTAGCGGTAGAGGCCGAACGCTTGGGCGGCTCTATGCAGAACTACTCTCCTTAGACGGTCAAAGCGTCGATCTTTTAGATCAACCAAGGTAACCACCGTCTACTACTTGTTTGTTTATTGCTTAAACGAAGTCGATCTTGGGTCGATAGGAAATAAATTTTTGAATTCCGCTGCGTTCCCGCGTAGATTTCCTAACAGTGGTAGCAGAGCGAGCTTCGAGCTTAAGCAATAAGCATGTTATTGTGCGTAGTTAATTTTATCGTTTAAATCACGTGATCAAAAGATGAAAGATTTTTAATTCGCAAAGTTGATACACGAAAAGAAAAATAAAAAAGGGCGGCAATGGTGGTGCTCGGCCGATCGGCGGCGGCACCACCACCGTGTGATCGCCGGCGGCGGCGGCGGCCTCCGGGCTGCCGGCGGCTGCTGGTGTGATGCGGTGGCCCCAGTTTTGTTTTGTGTATTTTGTGATTTAATATGGTTCATAGTTGTGATTATTAATTTTCCTTTGTTTAGTTGTGTCATGTAGCTAACCAATGGTTTAAATAGTTTGGCCATTGGGATGCCACATGGCATTAAAATAATAATGGTCTTTCCAAACTTTGTTTGGAATAGGCCTAGGCCCTTTCCAAATATTTGATTTGGGAAAAGGCCTAGGCCACTTCCAAAATTTTGATTTTGGAAAGTGGCCAGGCCTAAACCAAAATTATTTGGTCTTTCCAAATATTTGATTTGGAATAGGCCTAGGCTCTTTTCAAATATTTGATTTGTAAAAGGCTTAGCTAGGCCACCACTTCCAAAATTTTGATTTTGAAAAGTGGCCAGGCCTAAACCAAATTTGGTTTAGGAAACCAAATGCATCCCTTTTGATTACGAATCAAAAGGAAAGAAACAAAAGAGAAATAATTTTAATTTTGATTTATTTTGGAATAGTTCTAATTAATTAAAATTAAAATCGGTTTAAAATTAATCGTTAATTTTATTTCGATTACAATCATTTAATTAATTAAATGTTAATTAGTTAATTGATTGGATAAAATTATTTAATAGATTAAATGTTAATTGATTAATTAAGACGCAAGTAGTTAAATTTTAATTTTATCTTTTTCATAAGATGTTATTGTATGGATTAGATATAGTAGATATAATATGATTATATGGACCCCGATTGATCATGGACTCGACCGATAGGATAGATATGAATGATTTAATTTTTCTGTTGGTTTAAAAATTGTCCTAGGCCGTTATGAAGAACGTGACCTAGTTTATTTTCTGCATTTATCCCATTCCCGTTAGCTCCCCTCCGTGTGCGGCGGGTGTATTTATTATTTTATTTTATTAGATAGAATTAAATGTAACAAGAATGGAGCAGAAGATGGAGACCAAAGAAAGAAGAATAAAGATCCCATTGGAGAATGGCGCATTAAAGATCATATTGACGGTTGCGGCTTTACCTTAGATTGTGACCCGCGGTTTCGTCAGTTTGTATTCGAAACCGCACCTAGGAAAAGTCCATGATCATACCGGTTACTTTACGCATTTATTTATTTTGTGCTTGTATTTATTTTATGTGATACGATAGATGCATGACTAGGCACGATCTAGATAAATGTGTAGGATGTATGTCTATAGAGATAGATATATTTGATGAGACCGTAATTGAAATTAATTAAGAGAATTAATTCGAAATTAATTAAGTGAATTAATTTAAAATTACTCCCACAACAAAAATCGAGTTATAATATGTCTCCCAATATTATAGTGACGGTGAAGAGCCCTTGTTCGGATCCAACTGATCGGCCCACGTCGGGAGTTGACCTACCACGGGTATATCGTCATTATCGAGATATGATCGTTATGAGATCTCATGAATACTTGGGTTACGACTCGACTAAGAATCTTGCGGTGATTGACCCACGTCAGGACCGCCTGATTTTAGAGACATAAGGTTGACTATCACATAGACGATGTGAACTGTCAAAGAGTTGACTAGTCAAACCACTGGAAGTCGCGTTAGACGCGATTGGTAAGAAGTACCTACCCGTCGAAATTGACCCGGTCGATCGGCCCACGTCGGGGATCGAGTCAACTAGATAGGATTCCAGCCACTAAAGGACTTTGAAAAATTCTTGAAAGTCAATTGAGAGTAGTTGACTAGTGGGAGCAAAATCATAATCCCAAAGACCATATTTGATTTTGCATGTATAGACAACAACACTCTTTTATCTTCATTTTTAATGTTGTAGTTTTTAGCAAACTTTTATATTTATGTTTTTCTCGATTAGTAAAACCAAATTATGACTGTTTGAGAAACGTTCTCAAGAATGGTTAAGTAAATTTTAATCCTTTTAAAATAAGCAATGACAAGAGACATCCCGTTATAGTAGTTAGAGATAAGGAGACTACATATTTGATGGAGTACACCAAGGCTTCAATTATTAATGAATGCGGAAGTTCATGATATGATTGAATCATTTTCAACGAATTAATCATATATTGGATACGATCCAATATGATCATTCAAATACATATGATGACAATTAATTCAAACGTTGGATAAGAATGACCACCTCTAATTTTGGAAAGGTTGTTTTCAAAATTGTAAGATTTAAGTATCGACTTAATTCTATCATTGCTTAAAGGTTAATTAAATAGTTAATGTTTTGAATACGATTCAAAATGTTAAATAAACTATTTAATATACTTTAGATTTTCTTTATGAAAGGAAATCAAAGACATAGCTCTTGTGATCCTTCTTAAGTCTTATGAAGACTACACTAAGAAATATTGTACAAGTGCTTAAAGGATTGAAAGGAAAGTTAGGGCATGTGCTTAAATAGAGAACTTATTGAAGTTTCTATTCTAGGCAAGTGAGTTGAGATAAATCTATCTAAGTTCAAGTCAACTCTTAGATATATGATATCTTACGAGTGTGATTAAATTAGAAAGATTAAATACAGATATGGAAGGTTAAACAAATGTTGTAACACTTACCATATTCTCGGATTTAGTAAACCGATAAGGGAACTAAATTAATGTTATTATGCTCTGGTTCTTATGAAGAACATGCTTTCAGTTATTTGTTAGGATTTAGTAGACATATTCAATTGTAAAGAATAAATGTTATTCCGATAAAGTTGGAAGGTCACTGAATCTAACATACTAGATTGATGTCACTATATAGTTGATATATGTGATGAGATCTCAACTAAATATTTGTATGGTCGTTATCCTTAATATTTGTGGTCGTTCTAGACATAGTCTCTCCGGGAGGGAAGCGTGTAATTAAACGTCATTCTGATGATGTTGAACCATATGATTATGAATCATGTGGGTAATACGTATCTTACCTAAAGATGACTAAAATACCCTTTTATGAAAAAGGTTGTAAGATCTAGAAAAATTGTCTAAAGCCTAAACATACCGATGTTTGTTGCCTTATGACAATTAATGCCACAAATAATTATTTATTAATCTCTATGACTATTTTAGAAATAGTTGAATGTACTTATTGAAGTACGAAAATTCGGAAAGCCCGAAAAGTTCGAGCTAGTACGAATATGAGATTGATGAGCTACTTAGGAATTAATCTTCAATTGGATTGAAGTAATTAATACTCGAAGGGTGTTTCGAAGTCGTACGAAAGGAATAAGATTCTCCCTTGAAGGATACCATCTTTGGGATACGCAATTAGATTGTGTTCCCAAAATGGAAACAACACTTTATATGATAAAGGTGTGACGCATGCCATGCGAAGTATCCCTTACCCGTTTTGGGATAGTGCCCTTATACTTAACCGAGTTCTAAAGATAAAGGTTGAATAAATTCCATATTAGATATGGAAGAAGATAACGTCGAATCTATCTTAACCGATGATTTGAAGTTGTCATAGGCAAAGTCAGAAAAGCTTGGAGCCTAGTACGACATATGCAACTTTGTGGAATATCTTAGCTAGCACCTGGATATTATTTACTTGTCCGTGGAGCAAAATGTTTGTCTCCAAACATGCTGTCTTCTAAAGGAAGTGTTTCTTCCAAAAGAAACAGTGGGAGTGAATCAGATCTCAAAAGAGTTTGAGAACCACAAAGATACATTCAACCAATGGAACATGAGCAGACGCCACATAGCGATGAGGTGTAGAACACTGCTCAGTGCACACAAAAGTTCTGTAAGTCTATGGTTAACCTCAAGCCTGAAAAGGCTATCGGTATGTTCATCTTGTAGAATGAATATCTCACGACTTATGAAGGAATGTTTGAGAGGCAAGATTGAGAGATATGGCCAGGAGCCATAACATCTGAATTAGATTCCATCAGTGACAACCAGGTTATGAACCTAGTCTGTCTTACCTGAGGGAATGTCCCTGTAAGGGCGTCGAGCCCGATCTGTTCGAGATAATACTTGTTATAACTTCGTATCATGACTATATGATAGTGTTGAAGACGTTGGGCAAACATCTCAATGTTCATAGACGATAACATGATATGTGAGCCCACGAGATCCATTTATGGACTCATACAAGTTTCTCTAGACGATTTCTTTGTTTGATAATCAAAGGAGTTTGATTGAGTCAAAAGAAGGATATGCCCATGTACAAGATGGATAGTGGGAGTGTGTTACGATTTTTGAGTAAGGTATTAGATATCTCTCTTAGGAATCATCACCCCATGTCACAGTCAATTAATGTTTGGTAGTTCAAGGTCTTTACGAAAGCACTTGGATTGGCAGTTCTTATTTTTAGAAATAAGAATCTATAGTGATAGATTTAACTGCTGTTAGATTATTGTTTACCTATATAGATGTGATGCTAAAAGAAGTTTAGCATAGATCGCAAGATCTATCTGTGTTAGGACGTTGGTCCTAAAGATGAGGTGAAAGATGATGATGCTTATGGAAGGTTTCCTTCGCTACTGCGATAGAAACCATCTTATAGGTGATGCCGGATGTTCATAGTCCATGAATGGTCATGAGCAAGTATGAAAGTAAATCTGGTGAATGTCGAGAATATCCTTAAACAAGTTAAGGAAGAGTTCATAGTTCTTATGAAGGCGAGTGGGAGCTACTGTCTGGGTTTGCAATCACTTTGAATAAGTGATACAGTGAGCTGGAAATGTTCTTAGCTATGGGTCACTGTAAATTCTACAACTTAGCCAAAACACATTAGTGCCTTAGAGGCGCAGCGGGAGCAGTACATGGATCTAGAAGGTTCATTCCTGAACCTTGTACGGTTCTTCCACCTTTTCTATATAGCTGATATAGTAAGTGGATTCATTGCTTGAAGCAAGGACCAGGGTCTCGTCAGAGATTCGTGTGTGTGTTGAGGTAGTTCCTTTGACTTGGTCATTTGGAACATGATATGAAGATAGTCCGAGTCCCCATGGATAGCGATCCGTTTATGGTTAGGGCTGGTTGCGAGTATTGCATGAGATTCTTGTGTTTCAACTTGGTCTTGTGTGTGCTAGTGATTGGTTTTAGGCCAAGTGGGAGATTGTTGGAATAGTGTCCTAAACCCAATCGGGTTGGACCGGATCCGACCGGGTCGGATCATTTCTACTATTTCTTTATGTTTATACATATATTAAGTGGCTTTTATGTTGTCATATATATGTTCTTTTAAAGAACCAATTATGAATTGTTATATGATAACGTCCTTAGTATTAAACTGTGATAGAGAAACCATGATAGGCGATTATGGTTGATGAGATCTCTAATCACTTTAATAAGTTTGATACTTAAAATGTCTCTAGGGCCGATGTACTATTAAACGGGGCATTGATAGTATAAACGGACTAGCACATATTAGATGTCTTCTCGTCTTTAGGGCGGGGATAGATCTCGTCTATTGAAGTGTAGAGACACTTGGACCGTACGTGGACGTGTATTAGAGAATGCGTACGTTAGATCGACCCACTTACACGGATAAGTGTCACACTATGTGGCGGTTGTGTAATTATCCTTTGGACCGGAGTCTTCATGGCATCACGGTGTGGATTGTCATGCTTTGACACTATTGAGGTTTCCCCAGCCACGGGGCGATCATGCGGTAGTGATTGGGTATGATGCGAAGCATGCGGAGTATACATGATTGGTCGTCCGGGAATCGCGTATCCTATGATTGGGATCGAATATCCGAAATGGCCTTCTTATAAGGAATGTCTTACTCTCGTGAATCTTTGCAAGTGGGAGTAAATGAGTTACTTCGAGAGAGCTTGATATCCAGATTATAAGATACGGTCGTTGATGTTTTGACACTCAACTAACGACCGTATGGATATTATTACAGCGATAGGATTGTAAGTTACACGGTAACTGTTTCACATGAAAGGTAGTAGTCATTGCATTTGACTCTTCCAATGATTGGGGGTCACGGTGTGTTGCTAGACGCTATCCCGTGATCGTTAGGCATGAAGGGTATTTTCATAATTTGCACTTTGTGTCTACGGCCAACATATTCGGAAGCCTATCGGGTCACACACATAAGAACATCTAGCCGGATTAAAATGTGGTTATAGATGATAACCAAATAAGGAAAGTTTATCTCGAGACTATAAAGGTTATAGTGGTAAATTAATATGGTGGTATTTATTTATTATGAATAAATTAAATACAAGATATTAATAATATTATATTAATTAAAGAATATTCCGGAAGCCAATTTGTTGGTCAAAGGGGCGCCACATTGAAGTGTGTAAGATACACTTGGATTGTGCAATTTAATTAATGGTATTACCTATTATTAATATTAGATATTAATATATATATATATATATATATATATCCAATATATATATATATCCAATATATATATGGCGGCTAAATTTATGTATGTGATTGACATACATAAATGCCAATTGATCAAATTGATATATTTGATGTTTGGATATTAATAGATTTAATTGTGTAATATATATGTGATATATACACATGTGTAAATTGATTTATGGTAATAAAATAAATATAGTCAATATAAGATATTGACAATATCTTGGAAATATTCAATATAAGATATTGACAATGTCCTAGATTTATTTGATATAAGATATTATAATAAATGAGATAAATCAATCAATTATATTTTCCTTATTTTATTGGAAAATGTTTTCTTCCTCTCCAGGCGCCACTTCCATTATAAATAGGAGGTGGGTGTCAAGCTCTTTTGTACATCACAATTGCAAGAGCTCATAGTTCTTGTGTAAAATAGAGAGCATCTTTTAGAGAGTTGGAGAGAGGGGAAAAAGGCCGGTCTAGCGGTAGAGGCCGAACGCTTGGGCGGCTCTAAGCAGAACTACTCTCCTTAGACGGTCAAAGCGTCGATCTTTTAGATCAACCAAGGTAACCACCGTTTACTACTTGTTTGTTTATTGCTTAAACGAAGTCGATCTTGGGTCGATAGGAAATAAATTTTTGAATTCCGCTGCGTTCCCGCGTAGATTTCCTAACATCTCATTGGGTAGACCATCTCCCAAATATCTTATGGGCATATAGGACTACACCAAATGCTGCTACACAGGAAACTCCATACTCCTTAGCATATGGATGTGAGGCTGTCATACCGGTAGAGGTTGGACACAAGTCTCCCAGAACAGAATTGTACTGTCCAGAAACACAGGAGGTAGACATGTTGCAAGTCAAGGACGAACTGGAGCATAAACGCGACATTGCACTGATACAGATGGCCAAGTACAAGCAGAGGATTGCCCAATACTACAACTCCAAAGTTAGAGGTACGTATTTTAAAGAAGGCGATTTAGTATTGAGGCGAAATGATGCCAGTAAGCAAGGCCCCACTGGAAAGCTAGACCCAAATTGGGAAGGTCCTTATAAAATTATCAAAGTGCATGGAAAATGATCTTATCAACTAGCTAATGCCTCTGGAAAAACAGTTCCTAGAAGTTGGAATGCTGTTCATTTAAGGAAATTTTTTCCTTAAAGTAATTTCATTTTTCTTTGAGTAATGCTACTTTGAATATATATCTCTCGTTAATGCTTTGTGATTATTATATGATATTTTAACTTGTGTTGAAACACGAAACTAAAAACATAACGTGGCGGCGCAAGAATTCTGGGCAGAAGTCCCACTTAAAAAATGTAGGTGCCAAACTTGCAGTGCAAGAGCATTAAGCGAGAAGACCCAATTAAAAAGCACACAAAGGCTAAATTTGCGGCGCAAGAAAATTCGTGCGAGCACACAATTTAAAATTATAAATGCCAAACTTGCAGTGCAAGAGCATTCTGGGCAGACGACCCAATTAAAAAGCACACAAAGGCTAAAATTGCAGCGCAAGAAACTTCTGTGCAGAGCACACAATTAAAAATTATAAATGCCAAACTTGCAGTGCAAGGGCATTCTGCGCAGAGGACCCAATTAAAAAGCACGCAAAGGCTGAATTTGCAGCGCAAGAACATTCAGTGCGAATGTTAACGTCGAACTTGCGGAGCAAGAATATTCGAGCAAAGATATAAAGTAAAAATAAAGAAGCTAAGGATAAAAAAATCCTAACTTCTTTGCGGCGCAAAAAGAAGACAATGATCTAAACAGAGAATATCTAATTCAAAGGTACAAATTCAAAGGTTTAAAAGAATAGAAAGGTCATCGACAGAAAATAACATACAAGGTTATTACATCGAAAGCTGCTCGAAAAGGCAGCAAAATTCCAAAGATTTCAAAAAAGCATAAATTAAGAGGATGGAGTAACCGAAGGCTGAACAGGAGTGGCAGTAGAGGGCTGGGCAGAAGTCGAAGAAGGCTGCGCAAGCTTTTTCTTGGCATACTTACTGACGATGTCCTCCCCACTCTTATACTCGTCATACCGCTTCGTGAAGACTTCGCCCGCTTTCTTATCATATAATTTATGGTTGGGCAGAGTGCTAATCACTAAGTCAGCCGGTTTAGCTTCATCAACGCCAAGGGTATAGCCTCTACGCAAAGCAGGAGCCAATATCACCTGGATCTCCTCAAGAGTTTCAGGAGCAGCTTTATACCCTGCAATAACTTTCTGGACAACGTTCTGAACAGGAACTTCCTCCATCTGCCTCAAAGTTTCGTCAAAGTCGGCCTTCATCTTCTTTACAGTGGCAAGATGTTGTAGATGCTCCTCATTCAGTTTTGCCAGCTGCTGATCTCTTAAGTTCAATTGTTCCTCCTGAGTGAAGATCAAACTCTCTGCTTTGGCTAGATCAGATTTCAATTTCTCAATCTCCAGATGAGCAGCGAGATTGGCTTCTTCCAAACTGGACACCTTAGCATTGGCCTCAAGGTTGGATTCTTCCAAACTGGCCACCTTAGCATTGGCCTCGTCCAACTGGATCACTTGGTGATGCAGAGCAGAAATGTCTTTGGCCATGCTAGCAGTTTTCTTATGCAAGGCCTTACCCAGGCGGTAACACTACAAAAGAAAATGTCTTAGAGCCAAATGAAATGAAAGGAAAAATGAAAACTTTATGAAAAACCACTTACAGAATCTGCAAAATCATCAGCAGACATGTCCTCAAAGTTGAAAGAGGAACCACTCGCAGAACTGCCAGAGGGGGTGGACCTATGCCTCTTCTTCTGCCTTTGGGAAACGGTCCTGAGGGGAACTGCATCCAGCCCAGTAGTTTGACCCCCGGGGAGATCTTCTTCAACAGTCAAATCCACAGGATTAACGGTGCTCAGAATATTCTGTTCAGAAGGATTAGCAGTAGGAATTTCTTCCTGCACAGCAGTACCAGAGCCAGTGCCTATCTCTGCATCCTCTTGCTGACCAGAAACATCACCACCTCCTAGAATAACGGACAAAGTCCGCTCAGAATCTTCTACCATCTGTTCCGTTTCTTCCTCCTCGTCAACGTCGATATTGATCAAGTCATCTACATTGGCCACTACAAGAAGAAAGGGATAATTAATTATTATCAAAAATCAAAACAAAATGCAAGTACAAACATACATTTTCTGTATTGTTTCTTGGAGAACTCCACGTAGCCAACGAGGCCACTGCGGTCGAAGGCCGAGCGGCATCTATCATGGCGAAACTTATGAAGTCTAAGTTGAGGGAAATTTTGTTACTTGACAAGATATTGGGACAAATAAGTTGCATCAATGAAGTCTTCCAACTTGTCTTTCATGGAAGAGGTATTTCATCGCCCCAAAGTGGCATCCGAATTGTGCTTCACAAAGAAAAAGTGTTCTTGCCACTTTTTCTTAGTCTTATCTTTGCCAGTCATTGGGATGATCGGAGCACTGGCCCTACGGCAGAAGTGATACCACCCCCACTACCCTGTGTCAATTTGCACGGGTAGAAATTTCTAAACAACTTTACAGAGAAAGGGGTGGTGTTCAGACGACACCAAATCATGAAATCTACCAAAAATTTAACACTGTTTGGGTGTATCTGACCAACTCCTAATTTGTAATATTTCATTACCTCAATATATCCAGGGGAGAGAGGAAACCTTAACCCACTGTGGAGCTGATCAGCATATACGGTGCAGAAACTGGCCGGAGGATTGTAAGCATACTCAGTCGGTTTAGGAAGAACAACTTCGAAAGGCTCAGTACGGATCTTATAGGTTTTTAATAAACCAGCCATCTCAGTCTTGGTCATTTTGCTAGCAACACCGTGGCAAGCCATTATTGCTTTGGTTTTGTCAAATCGATTGATTTCTCTCTTTAAGGTGTTTAAGAAAGCAGTGTGATCTTCTGGATACTGGTGAACGATTGAAGTTGGAGTGAAAATCCCAGGAGGCAGAAGGTGAGGAGGCAAAAGACACAATGGATTATCTCCAAAAGTGGAGGTGTTCCTTAAATCAATCGAAGAGGATGGATGATCGAAATTTACTACAGGTTCAGGACAAAACACAGGGTTAGAAGAATTCACTTCCTCACTATCTATGGCTCTGGATATTTTTTCTGGGGATTCAAACAATTTCTCTACAGATCCACTAGAAGCAGTATCGGCTCTCAAACTCATGAAAAATCAACGATTTAAAAGAAATGCAGAATAACATAAAGATAAAGACTTACTTGCGGTTGCAGAGAGGCGTTTCCAAAGGTTTAAATTATAAGAGTAATATGGAAAGAGAAATAGTTATGTGACAAGAAATGAAGCGACGTAAGGGTTTAGTCTACGGTTATAATGATAACGGATGGATGCAACTTGGTCTCGTTTCGCGTAATATTAATAACGGAAATGTAAGCGTTTCAGGCTAGGGCAGCTGTAAAGCAGTCCACCCTAGTCTGGGGGGACTTATGGTGATATATGGGCCCAGTGGGTCGGATTATTTGTAATTGGGCCAGGCCCAAAGTTAGATAACAAGGCTGGATGAGCCGGCAGGGCAGGACAGCTAGGGTTGGCCAGATTAAGAAGCTGGACAGAATAGTTAGAGGAGCAGGACTCCCACCTTGTTCTGATCAAAATGGTTCCTGGACAGAGCAACATGCTGAACGTGGTGAAGACCAAGTCAATAACACCTCAACTGCTTCCGTACGTGGGTAAACCCCACGTCCAGAGATAACCGGTGATAACTTCCCATCACGCCAGGAAGACAATCACGATCTACAGCTATATAAGGAACACCCTGAACTACGAGGGGGACTTGATTCCAGTTTATTACTTAAATTGGATACGTAGGCAACTCTCTCGAGAGTTCAGTCCAAAATTACACCCAATATTCTCATTCTTGTACTATTTTCCTAATTAGAATTACCCAATTACCCGATTGTAATATTCGTACAACGTCAAATTTATTCCATAAAATGTAAATAATTGAAACTGAGTTTTTGGGGGTTATATGCAAGAAAAAATAAGGAAAACAAGTGAAGGTGTGAAAAGGGAAAAAGTTAAGAGAGAGAAGAATCGAGTGGGTCGCCTGCAAATTCTAGATTTGGCAAGCATCACGAGTGTGTCAAGAAAATTCCACTCTACATTAAAAAAAGGAAGAAAAAGAATCCATGTGTAATATATCGGTGTTAAGCGTGTCGAAAGTGGCATTATCAAGAATGCTCTAAAGGGCCTAATCACAAAAGAAAGTTTAGCAAATCTGGTTATATATAGAGATGGATTAATCGTCAGGTTAAAAAGGGAAAAATATAAACCTCTTCCTTCTTCCTGTGTTAATCGGTTTTTCCCCAAATCGAGTGGAAAAAAACCTTTGCTTTGTTGTTCTGTGTACCTTTTTTTTTTGTCATTTTTCTGCTTTCAATAGAGTATTAAATGTTCATGGCATTGACAGTATGTTTCCCTAATTACATTTCGTTTATTGCATCAGGAACCTGTAAGAAACTTGATGGAGCTGTTGTTTCGTCTAAGGTAAGCTTGCTTCCTTTCATTAATTCTCGGGTGTGTTGGTTGAAAAGAAGCTTTGTCAAGCTTTTTAGTCCATATGTATATATTTGCAATTTCGCTTTCAATAGAGTATTAAATGTTCATGGCGGTATGTTTCACTAATTACATTTCATTTATTGCATCGGGAACCCGTAAAAAAATTGCTTTGGCTACTTGTTTTGTCTAAGGCAGGCTTGCTTCCTTTCATTAATTCTTGGGTGTGTTGGTTGAAAATTAGCTTTGCCAAACTTTGTACTGTAGAGATACTGTGAGGCCTTTGCCTTTTCCATGAATTTCATCATTTGTGTCTGTTTGACATGTATATTATAAGATTAAATATAGATGATGCTTTAAGAATGGTAGACAAAAAAAGTTGATGATGCTGCTGCTTATAAGCTTATGTGGCCTTCAGAAGTTGAAGGTTTCAGTTACTTATTCACTTTTGTAGCTGCAACATGTCTCACATAATAATTTCAATCTTTTTGGGGTGTTTCTTGGTGCTTGATGTGTACTTCTTTAGAGGTTATACATTTTTCCTAATAAGTTGTGGTGACAGGGTGAAATGGTAGACACGCGAGACTCAAAATCTCGTGCTAAAGAGCGTGGAGGTTCGAGTCCTCTTCAAGGCATAACATGGAAGAACATAAAAAAGAAACGGATAAAAAAGAAGAGAACAAACGACAAGACCAAATCCGGGCGATATAGTCAAGCATGGAATAGTATCCCAATTGCAAGAAAAACAAGAAGTTTGATGCTAATAACTCAATCGAATTTGAGAAAATATATTATATTGCCTTCATTGATAATTTTCTTCATGCAATCCGTCGACGTGAATTTATGTTTTCTGCCTCTGCTTTTAGGATAAGATGTGCATAGTCTTTTCTTGTATTAATCTGAGTATGAAATGTCCATAAAATGAGCATTACCTTATGGTATATCCATCTGCCCAGTACTGTTGGCAAGCACTGGTTGCATACATGTATTCTATTTTTCATTGAAGTTGGTCTTTCCATAGATGGCATTTATTATATGCGGATATACGCATCACCTTTTATGGTGTTTTTTCTTCTTTGTGAGTTGCGTACGGTATGAGAATAAAGTGATGTGTATAGTATGGCATTGAGTGATGAGATATCCATTAAGGAGGTGCTCTTGCCACCTGCTAATTCGATTCATGCTTATTCTTATTTTGCTTAAAGCTGGTCTATGCATAGGTGGAATCCATGCTAAGTATTTGGTATGTTTGGTTTGTCAGTATTAAAAAATAAAGGTTTCAGATGTATAAAGACTCCTAAAAACAAGGGTTATGTATGGTAGTGCAGCTGCTGCATATTTCAGGTTTGAGTTCTTCATAGTACATATGAGTTGTCAAGAATTAGTTGTTGGTATCACAAATCAAGGGTTGTATACCAGAACGCTTGATCCGGTGGTTTTAAAGATGAAGATGTATTATCTGATGAATAGATTGGTTCTTCATAAGGGAAACATAAAAAGGTGTCTACTTTGAGCTTTCAGCTGGTTATTCCATTTGTAATATGTGTTGACTGTTCATTGTGTTTACAGTTCTTAAAGGTTTAGCTACAGTAGTTTTATGGTGGTCCAGAACCACCATGTCATACTTGGTCCTCCAATAGGATTTCTTAAAAGAGGGGCAAATTTATAAAAGCATGGCATTTATATTTTACACGGTTGGGCCCCGTGTGTTTTTCTGGATTTCTATTGGTCCTGGATCACCAAGTCATACTTGGTTCAGGACCACCATAATATTTCCGGTTTAGCTATGGTATTCAGTTTTTCCTAATAATGCATGTGAGATTTAAATCATTCTACTGTTCACTGATGGTTGGAAAACTGAAAACTTACGAAATCTTATTTATTGCATCAGGAACGAATCCAAGAGTGTTTTTAGATACTATTTCTTCTCGTGTACAGTGAATACTTTCATAAATGTTTCGGTTGTGTTATTTTAAAATAAGTTGTTCACTGATAAGTTTCAATATATATATATATATATATATATATATATATATATATATATATATATATATATATAAATGGCATGCATACCTATATCATGTATAGTTTATGTGATAAATCATGAGTTCTTTGTCTAACGTTCATGTGGAATATAAAACTAAATGCTTCTGACATTTTTAAATAAAAAAATGGAGTAAAAAAAGTCTGTTGTGGTTCATTCAATGTGAATCATCTATTAAGAGAAGGTTCATATATGAGGTATAAGCAACTAAATAACACTAATGATCATCGGTTTAATTTATTTAAAAATAATGATACTCCAGTTTAAGTCATGTTTAAAATTAATTATTGCATGCAAGTGTTTTGTTATTATTCTCTTACATTTGGTATGCTTTCATTTTCTCACTATTATTTTGAATGTGTTTGTGTTTGATGATGTATCTGGACAATTGTTGTTTAATGTTTGATATGGTGGTTATTCTATACAGAACTCAGAAGTTTCTTTGTTTCAGCTTTTGTTATTCTTTTGGTGCATTCTTCTTCCGGAGTTGAAGTATGTGCAATTAGAGCAAGCCAATTGTGCATCTTCATATTCTATGAAGAATATACTATAATGAGTATGGTTTTTTTTGCTTATATGGAGATTAGGTTGCATGAGACTATTACAGTGCTAATCTATGTAAGAGTTCTCGTAACAAGGCGATTATTTTAGCAGGTTGCTTTCAGAAATTATATGACTGTTGTGGAATATTACCTTCCGGCCTTTTCTGCTCAGAATTGGTTCTGAGTAATACCATGTAGAGTTCTCCATACAATCATAGACCTATACCAATCTAATATTTATGCCCTCTAACATGTAGAGATTATGTGATGAATTTCCTGTAATGCATACCATGAGTTCTATGTCTTATGTTTATGTGGAATAGAAAAAAATGTTTCAGAGATTTTTTTTGTGAAGTCTGGCTTATCCCTAAATTGTAAGGTCTCACACTCCACTTTCATGGGGATGGGTTCTCCAACCATTCTGATTACGCTGGTGCCCGTTGTACATTCAAGCTGTTCGATGAGAGCTTTCTTATTCTCCGCCCTACATTCTTGAATAAAGGTGAGGACGGTTGCGGGCTCGCCAACAGATACCCCAACTTTGTCTCCAACATAGAACTTTTCCTGCTGATGCGGGATGAAGGTCACCATCTGGAATTGCTTTAAAGCCGGTGCCCCAATGATCATGTTATAGTTGGATTGGAGATCGACTATGAGAAATGTTACATTTTCAGTTCTGAAAGGTGCATAATCTCCTGCTTGTACGTCTAGATTGATGGCTCTCTTGACCTGTATTCTGTGATTGGTGAAACCCTCAAGGGTGAGGTTGTAAGGCCTTAGGTTGGAGTCGTTGAAGCCGAGCTCCCTGAAACAATTATAGTACAAATTGTCTCAACATGCATAACCCTTGTTCACACATGCTCGGTTAATTATCACGGATATGCGAGAGACACATGTCTTCCACAATGACAGAAGTTACCAACTCGCTACGGGTAAAGGCGAGCGGTTGCTCGTTCCAGCGCAGGACAGTTGGTTTCTCCACGTGATTGTTAATGGGACCGATCCGGTGTTTGATTTGATTGATGCTTTGAGAGGATTTTCGTGACCATGCGAATCTCTCTATCATATTGATGGGCATGTCGATCATTTCGGTTCGCTCCCCCGCCGTCCTTCTTGTAATGATCATGCTCGCCGCGTGCTAACATCTTTTCGATTTCTCTCTTGAATTGTACACATTCATCCGTGGTGTGACCCTTATCTTTGTGAAATTCGCAATATTTGGTCGCATCGCGACAAGGGTCGGGCTTCATGGGGAACGGCTCAGGGAGCCCATCCCTTACCTCATTTAACATCTGAGTGTATGAGATTCTAAGAGGAGTGATGGTTTCTTCTCTAAATTTTTCAGGCTTCTTGATATCCCGATCACGATTTCTGCTTGCCCTTGTAGGATGATGAGGATCCTTCGTCACTGTTGCGATATATTTTCTCGTCGAACTTAACATTTATTGGAGCGAGGTTGACTGGCGGAGTGAGGGCAAAGTAGGATTTCGGATAGCTTTGGACCTAGCCCCGTTTCAAAGCTAGTCATCACCACATTGTCCATTAGGCCTCTTGTCAACTCGTACACTTTGTAGAGACGCTCGTAATAAATACGGGTTGATTCGTTTTCTCCATGTCGACCTCGTGAAGGTAGATGTGTGTTCTCTTGGGTCCGCCTACTGATTTGAACTCAGCTATAAATTTACTTATCAGATTGTCCCAAGATAAGATCGAACCTGGAGAAAGACCGTGAATCCACGATGCCGCTCTATCTTGCATCAATCCTACGAAAGCTATGCACCATGCCTCGTCGCTAGGTGTACATAGACTGATTCTGCTCTGAAAAACAGAAAGCCAATCTAGAGGGTATGTAGCTCCATGATAGTTGGTGAAGTTAGGATAGTGGGTACCTCCTCTTGGAGCTACTTTTAAGATGTTTGGATGAAGTACACTTGTGCCCCAGCCGGGCTTAGCATCCTTAACGGTTTTACCCCTTTGTAGATCATCTATTTGTTTCTTCATCAAACCCAGCTCGTCTTGAACCTCTAGGACCATAGGAAGTCTAGTTCCACTTTCCTGGGATTGCGATTCCCCTCGTCCTTCCATGCAGGTACGGATCTGTTGGGGGTTTCCCGGTCACCCTGGGGCTATACCGCGGTCGTTGACCACGGGCCCTAGGCGAGCCAAAGCTGACCTTCTTCCCTCTTTAGGTTGAGAAGTGGCATGGTGCTCCCCTCTACCTCCGTGTGGTGAGGCCGGATCGTTCCCATGGATTTAGAGTTGGTTGTACCTCCGTAGGTGCTTGTATGGGAGGAACAAATTTGCTTACGGGTTGAGGAGGTAAACCTTACGCAATGAGTTCCATGTTGTATTCACACATCTCCTCTACATAATCCATATGAGCCCTCGGGGATATTGCATAAGGAATTTGTTGTTGGCCTGCCCCTATGTTGGGGGTCGCTTCCCGCTCTTGATTTAGGCGAGAGATCCCAGTGGTACCTTTTCCGCGGTTTTTTCTGATAGCTGCCTCGTGTAACTCGTGGGCTCGGGTTCTTTCCCTAATATATGCCCGCATGTCGGGTGTGATGTCCTGTCCGGCCTCCCGGTGGACAATACCTTCCTGCTCGTTTCTCCGCGATGCGGCGTCCTTTCGGCATGTGATGTGTTTGTGCCACGTGTAGTGCCGTAATTTCCTCCCTTAGATGGTGTAGCAGGTGTCGTGTTTTTCACGCCTGCCATGTTGACTCAAAGATATTTTGAAGATATTTTGCTTTGGGTATGTCAAGTGGGCTATGCCGGCCGGAGTAGTCTTTAAACTCAAAATCCGGTGGAAATCCGATAGTATAACTCCGGACGATGCCAACGAGTACAAGTATACTATTTCTTTAACACTCGAAGAGCTGAATTGACCAAGATCTTACACCAACCTGGAATTTAAGAAGGACTCATGTTTGAGTTATGAATACGTCGGTGGAGGTGTTTTTCAATTTTGAGATATCTTTAGCTAGAACTAAGCTAAAATCCGTAGAACTCAAGCTTGTTTTGATGAATCCGTATCTTCTTTGATGAAGACGATGATTTGTGAACCATGCAATCCAAGAAATCGAAGCTTCAGTTTATTAGGGAGTTGTAGATGGTTGCGCGTCCTCGTCGGCGACGCCGTGAAACCGAATTTGTGGTGATACAAATGTTCGGAAGATGCTGAATCTTGATGGTTTCCCGGTAACGGAGCCAACTGATATCGTCGGAAATATCAGGTTTGCGGTAACAATGATCTATTGAGGATATATAGCTATTTATGGGTGATTTCTCAAGTGAGAAGAGGTGGATATCATGAACCACAATGGTCGGACTTGAACTATGAATAAGACGATGAGTAAGTTGACAAATTGACAGAGTAGCTCTGTGTATATTATTTCTCAGATCCCTTTCTGTTACAATTATGGCCCCGTATATATAGGCAACCTGCTAATGATGATTAGCTAAACATGACAAGACATTAAGAGAACATAGTAAAGTACAATTATGCATAAGTAAGTAAGACATTTGTCAAGATAAGCTAGCGGAGCGTGGGCTTGACAAACAGTCGAACTCATCTCTTCCCTTGTCTCGTCGTCAACGGCTTCGAGTGGTTGGCCTAATGAGGAGGTTTGTAACCGACGTGTCAAGGTGTGGACACAACGATCTCTTGGACCTAACGAATGGGACCTTTGGGAATCGATGCTTGTCGGGGTCCGACTCATATAATGCGAACTTACCGGTTAGTCGGCCCAAGATCCGTCATTGGGCCTAAGTTCAAGCCCAAATTGAGATACTCGAGTTATAAACCGGGTTTAGGTATATAGGTTGGTAAAGTGGTTTTTAGTATTGAAAATGTATTTTTTTTATTAGAGATATAAATACTTTATTGGTTACGGAGAAAAATAAATAATAAATGATGCATTAAAAATGTAAAATGACAGATAAATAAAAAATAATAAATTCTGAAATATGACAGAAAAAAGAGGGAGTAGATGTGTTAATTTGTGTGTTTAGCATGACCCTTGTTACAATTGGCTTGGATCATCTGTATGGTGCTTTTGTTATATATAGTAGTATTTCTACATTAGTCAAGACAAACAAACAATAACATAAAACAAAAATTAAGCCGGTAGATTGCCAATTCAACGGAAAATGGAGGGCGGTATTGATGTAAATTATGTTCATTGTATCTATGCATGTGTGTATGATCAGGGACGGACGCAGGATCTCGGTTAAAAGGACAGTGAAATTTTTAAAGGCAAACAAAAAATTTAAAGGGGCAAACTGTTTGCATAGTACAAATATTAATGCATTTTTTTCGAATCATCAGGGACAGTTGCCTCCCATTGGTGTTGGTTGTATGTAGGTCTACCACTGTGTATGATATTATTGTATATTCATTCATATTCAGCCGTTTGTAGCTTTGTATGTCATTTTAATAATTAACTGATATATTAATTCAGAAAACACACACAACTTGTTTTCAAGATATAACAAATTATGGTACGTGTATTTGATTCGTTTCTAGATTCTAATTACGTGATAGGTCTACTCGAATTCTAATGACATGACATCAATTAGGAGAATGGTATTTCAACTTCTTATGGCATGTTTGTTACGTAGAAATATAATAGAATGAAATAAATAATATGAATGATATGGAATGGAATGGAATAGAATGGAATAAATCATTCCCTTACTGCATTTTCGAATTTGAATGAATGGAATGAAACAAATTATTAAAAGGTGATACATTGAATGATAAGTATGGCAGATAAGTGGATTAAGGTTGGGTAGGTTATGATATTGTTCATAATTTAGAATATGGTGGAAGGGTGAGGTTAGGTGTGGTGGGGCGGGATTAGGTAGGGTGGGGTGGGGTAGCCCTACTGCCACCACCTATTTTACCCTACCACACCACTATACCCTACTCTACCCATCAATCTGTCATAACTATTCTTACCAATCACCCTACCTCACATTATCCTACAACATCTACCTACCTTACTCTACCTAACAAAACCGCCACCTCACCCCACCCCACCCTATCCATCACTCTACTATACCTCACCTCCCCTTCCATCCCACATCTCGCCATTCTCGCCTCACCCTATATTACCACACCCCACCGCACCCTACATGTCTACTCACCCAACCTACCTCTTCACTCACAACTTAACTCTACCCTATTTCACACCAGCCCTACCCAACCCACCACCCTAACTTACCTTGCCCACCACATCAGCCTACCATACTTTATCTCACCTCACCTACCATACCCACTCTATCTACCTTATCATACCCTATGTACCTTACATTAACCACCTACCCTACTCTACCACCACCACCCTACCCACCACCCCAGCCATCCTACCTTACCCACCACCCCATCATACACTACATTATCTCACCCTATCCGACCACTCTACTCCACCATACCCCACCTTACTCCACCCTACCTACCCTACTCCATCACCTACCCTACCACCCACCCACTTTTACCCAATCACCCACGTGTTTTGTTGATTTTCATTTTATTCTATCGCATTCCATTCAATTTTGGAAGGAATGAAAATGGTCTTTATTATATTAGAATAAAATTTCATTCAATTCCATTAAGGTAATGATAGTGCCACAACCAAATTGACACAACGAGTGACACAACCTAATCTCACACCCTTGATTTTAATGAGTGGCAAGTGGTTGTGATGTAGACTCATCAAAATCAATGATGAGAGATTATGTTGGGTCACCCGTTGTGTCAATTTGGTTGTGGCACTATCATTACTCATTCCACTAATTACCTCATAATTATACACCAATATTGGAATGAAATGAAAAATCATTCCATTTCATTCCATTCTCCTTTAACAAACATGACATTAGTCTTTGGCTGTTGTGGTGGGGAAGTTTTTACACATGCATCTTCCATACGTGGAGTTAAATGACGTGACACGATTTACATCGATATTCTAAACTGGATTTACACCATGTAATTCAAATTTATTTACGAATCAAATCTCCACAAATATTGACGCAATGCGTTGTGGTGTTTGTTCATTGGGATATGTCAAGTGTCAACTATATGCCTTTTTGGTTTTATTTATTTAGCATTTACTTGTAGTGATGTTCATCAATTATCGAAAGCAAACGGTCAATCTTTAATGTGCAGCCTGCTGCTCATAATAAATTACTACTACATCCGTCTCGTATTATAAGTCTTTTTTTGACTTTTCACACAAATTAAGAAAAATTATAAATGAGTTACTTTTTAATATTTTAAGGTAAAATATTGTATTGTTTTTTAGAAGTGGCTTATATATTGCATTGTTTAGTATGAAAGTGAAAACAATGCATTAATCTTGTATTGAAATGTGAGAAAGACTTTATTTTTGGAACACCAAAATAAATTAAAAGGACTTATATTACAGAATGGAGGGAGTACTATTATTTATCTATGGAGCAAGAAGAATACAATTACATTAGTAGAAGTGACCTGTTGGCTATGGAATTGTTTTTTTTTTCTTTTTTCTCCTTCCTTTTTAATTGATCAAATTTGGTTAAGGAGGACATTGTAGTTATATATATCTAAATCTATCTATATCTATACTCATAATAAAAATACGATGAAGTGTTTTCTCCAAAAATTGTTTCCTACACTCGTGTTTCTCCTAAAAAGTGTTTCCTACGTTCAGTGTTCCACCCACTTATTTATTTATTAATTTATTAATATTAAATTATTATATTTATTCTTACCCTTTAATTTATTTTCCACGTACTCCAATTATTTATTTATATTTATTCTTACCCTTTAATTTATTTTCCCCATACTACGGATGTAACGCCCCCGGGCCTGTGCACTAAATGAGTCATAAATTGTCCGGTCAACCGCTTAGACCGTCGTCTTTTGCTTGGTCTAAAAGGCTAACCCGAGTTTACAAGATCTTTATGTCTCACACTTATATGAGGGTAAGCATTCACTTACTTTACCGATGTGAGACTTTACATTTCCCCCCCACTTATAAGGTACTGGCGTCCTCGCCAGGACTGTTCCCGGATCGTCTCTACCAGAGGTAACTAGAGGCCATCCTTACACCGTCATCTTGTACGGTGCAGCGCATAGTTTCGTCTGATAGTCAGCTCTGAATACCATTCTGTAACGCCCCCAGACCCCGAGCCTGGTAGCGTTAAATTAGACATAAATTGTCCGGTCAACTGCTTAGAGCGCCGTCCTTGCTTGGCCTAAAAGGGCTAACCCGAGTTCTTTATGTCTCACTTTTATACGTGAGTGATCATTCACTTACTTTACTGACTTTACAACAGATACACAACTTATCCTAACGTGAAGTATAGATTTTTTTTTTGAAAAACGTGAATGATGTTGTAAGGATATTACGATCGGGTAATTGGATAATTCTAATTAGGAAAATGCCACAAGAACAAGAATATTTGAGTATAATTAAGGATTTGAACTCTTGAAAGAGGCGCCTACGTATCCAATTTAAGTAATCAAAGCGGAATCAAGTCCCCATCGTAGTTCGGGGTCTTTTTTATATAGTAGTGGATCATGTGTCTCTTTACGGACGTCTTGGGAAGTTATTGTTGATTATCTTACGGACGTGGGGTCTACCCACGTCCGTAAGCGATTGAGACGTTGTTGACCCGGTCTTCGCCACATTCGGCCGTTATTCGTCGAAACTATTCGGTCGGGACACGACGGAGTCCTGCTCCTCCGACTATTCTCGTCCCGGCGTCTTGGTCGGTCGGCATTTGGTGGTCCGGCTTGACGGCTCATTTATCTTTATTATCTAACTTTCATACTGGGCACGGCCCAATTACGAATAATCCGACCCAATGGGCCTACACATCATCATAAGTCCCCCCAGACTAGGGTGGACTGTTCTACAGTCGCCTTAGTCTGAAACGTTTTAACTTCTGTTACCATCGTATCGTGAAACGACGCTAGGTGACGCTTGGTTATCATCATAACTGTGAATCAAACCATTGTGTCGTATCCACTTCTGTCATATAATTGCCTGTTTTGTCAAACGCCACTTCTATATCAGACTTTTGGAATAGCACTTCGGCGGTTACAAGTAAGTCCCTTTCTGTTTGTTCTTTGAAATCTTCATTTCGTTCATGACTTTGAGGGCAGATACTGCCTCTAGCGATTCTATCGAAAAACTGTTTGAGTCTCCAGAGAAAATTGCTAGGGCCATAGAGAGCGAAGAAGTGAACTCCTCTAATCCTGTGTTCTGTCCTGAAACGGTAGTAAATCCTAATCATCCATCTTCTTCGATCGATTTGAGAAATACCTCCACCTTTGGGGATAATCCTTTGTGTCTGTTACCTTCTCATCTTCTTCCTCCTGGGGTTTTCACCCCCACTTCAATTGTCCATCAGTACCCAGAAGACCGTACCGCCTTTCTAAGCACGTTGAAGAGAGAGATAAATCGATTCGATAAAACCAAAGCGATAATGGCTTGCCATGGTGTCTCGAGCAAAATGACCAAAACAGAAATGGCCAGTTTACTGAAAACCTATAAGATTCAGACGGAGCCCTTTGCAGTCCTTCTTCCTAAACCCACTGAGTACGCTTATAATCCCCGAGATGGCTTCTGTACAGTGTATGATGACCAGCTCCATAGTGGGTTAAGGTTCCCTCTTTCTCCTGGGTGTATTGAGGTACTAAAGTATTATAAGTTAGGGGTTGGCCAAATACATCCGAACAGCGTTAAGTTCCTGGTAGGTTTTATGATTTGGTGTCGCCTGAACACCACGCCCTTCTCTGTGAAGTTATTCAGGAACTTTTATCAGTGCAAATTGACACAGGGTAGTGGGGGGTGGTACCATTTCTGTCGTAGATCCGGTAGGTTAGCCCAAATCATCCCTCTGTCCACCAAAGACAAGACTAAGAAGAAATGGTCCGAGCGTTTCTTCTTTGTAAAACACAACACTGGGGTGGATCTTGGTCGTTGGAACTCTTCCTCCATGAAGGATAAACTAGAGGATCATATAGATGAAGCTCTGGTTAAATATCTTTCTAGTAATAACATTACTTTGACGTTGAGCACTATCGGCTACGCACGGGTGGATCTTTGCCTTCTTAGCTGCGGGGCCGCTTTGGTTACGTAGAGTTTACCAAGAAACAATATCGAAAATGTATGTTTGTCTTTGCTCCTGCTTTTGCTTTATGAATATACTTTGACTGTTTTTTTTTTGTTTTTTTTTTGTTTTTTGTAGTGGCCAATGTAGATGATCTGATCAGCATCGACGTTGATGAGGAGGAAGACACAGAACAAAACCCGGAGGATTCTGAGCGGACCCTGTCCGTTATTCCTGAAGGAGGTGAGGCTTCTGGCCAGCAAGAAGACGCGGAGAGAGGTATCGACTCTAGCAATACTGCACAGGGAACCCTCTCTACTGCCAATCCTTCTGACCAGAATACTATAAGCACAGTTAATCCTGCAGACTTGACCGTGGAAGAGGATACCCCCGGTGGCCACTCTATTGGCCTGAGTGCTATGCCCTTAAGGACTGTTGCTTTAAGACAGAAGAAAAGACATAGGTCCAATTCCTCTAGTAGCTCTGCAAGCGATTCTACCTTCAATTTCGAGGACATGTCTGCCGATGACTTCGCTGATTCTGTAAGTTGTTTCTTATAAGGCTTCAATTTCCCTTTAATTTCTATTTTCTGATATGTTTTTTCGTCTCAGTGCTACCGTTTGGGCAAAGCTTTGCACAAGAAAACATCTAACATGGCTAAAGACATCACTGCGCTGCAACAGAAAGTCATCCTCCTGGATGAGGCTAATGCCAAGATAGCTAGCTTGGAATCTTCTGAGGCCGCTGCCCGCCAGGAAATTGAACAGTTGAAGGCCAGTCTTGCCAAACCTGAGGGCCTGGTATTCACCCAGTAAGAGCAAATAAAATTTAGGGATGAGCAGTTGAAAAAACTGAATGAGGAGCATCAACAACATCTTGCCACTGCGAGGAAAATGAAGAATGACTTTGATGAGACAGTAAAGCGGATGGAAGAGGCTCCTGCTCAGAATGTCGTCCAGAGAGTCATTACAGGATACAAAGCTGCACCTGAGACCTATGAAGAAATTCAGATTATACTGGCCCCCGCTTTGCGCAGAGGATACACACTTGGTGTGGACGAGGCCAAACCTCGCGACTCGATGATTAACACCACTGCCTAATCACCGGTTGTATGAAAAGAAAGCGGGTGAAGTCTTCACGAGACGATATGATGAATACAAGAGTGGGGAGGATATAATCAGCAAATATGCTAAGAAGAAAACCGCTCGGCCTACTACTTGCGCCGACCCTGCAGCCTTCGCGCGACCTTCTGCTACTCCATCTTCTTAATTTATGCCTTAAAAAACTTTGGAATTTTGCTGCCTTTTCAAGTAGCTTTTGATGTAATAACCTTTGACTTTGATAAGCTTTGGTGTAATAACTTTATTTGTAATAACCTTTGACTTTGGTATTCTCTATATAGAGTATTGTCTTCTTGTTGCGCTGCAAAGAAGTTAGGAGTTTCATTCTTAGCTTCTTTACTTAATATTTTCTGCTCAGGATACCCTTGCTCTGCAAGTTTGCTGTTAATACTTTTAAGTACGTGTTTTGCACAGAATTCCTTTGCACTGCAAGTTTAACACTTATGTTTTTGATCGGGTTCTCTACCCAGAATGCTCTTGCACTGCAAGTTTGGCACTTGTATTTTTTTTTTAATTGGGACTGTTGCCCAGAATGCCCTTGCACTGCAAGTTTGGCACTTGTATTTTTTAATTGGGATTTGTTGCCCGAATGCCCTTGCACTTGCAAGTTTGGCACTTATATTTTTTAAGTGGGACTTACCCGAATGTCCTTGCGCCGCAAGTTTGACACTTATATTTTTAAGTGGGACTTCTGCCCAGAATTCTTGCGCTGCAAGTTTGACATGTATGTTTTCTAGCACCGCCACGTTCTGTTCTTAGTTTTGTGTTTCAACACAAGTTAAAACATCATATAATAATCATATAATGAACAGAGATCTATATTCAAGAGAACATTACTTAAAAAATGAAATTACTTTAAGGAAAATTTTTCCTTAAATGAACAGCATTCCAACTTCTAGGAACAGTTTTGCCAGAGGCATTAGCTAGTTGATAAGATCCTTTTCCATGCACTTTGACAATTTTATAAGGACCTTCCCAATTTGGGTCTAGCTTTCCAGTGGGGCCTTGCTTGCTAGCCTCATTTCGTCTCAGAACTAAATCGCCTTCTTTAAAATACGTACCTTTAACTTTGGAGTTGTAGTATTGAGCAATTCTTTGCTCGTATTTGGCCATTTGTATCAAGGCTATGTCCCTTTTGTGCTCCAGCTCATCTTTGAGATGCAGCATGTCTACTTCCTGAGTTTCTGGGCAGTACAATTCGGTTCTGGGAGACTTGTGTCCAATCTCTGCTGGTATTACTGCCTCACATCCATATGCTAAGGAGTATGGGGTTTCCTGCGTAGCAGCGTTTGGGGTGGTCCTATATGCCCACAAGATATTTGGAAGGTGGTCTACCCAATGAGACTCCTCTTGTTCCAACCTTTTTTCGAGTCCATGTTTTATCGTACGTTTTGGTCTGCTCCACTTGCCCATTGGCTTGAGGATAGGCCACGAGGTAAAATGTTGGGAAATTCCTAGGTTGGTGCACCAAGTTTGCACTCCTTGATCTTCAAATTGCGTGCCATTATCGAAATGAGACCTTTAGGGATCTCATACACCGCATAGAATATTCTTCCACGGGAACTTCGTATTTGGTTGGTTGTGATGGTTGTTAAGGGTTCAGCTTCCACCCACTTAGTGAAATAATCCACTGCTACCACTAAAAACTTGAAATTTCCCGGTGCTCGGGGTAGTGGGCCCACTAAGTCCACTCCCCATTGATCAAACGGCCACGGAGACACAATTGGTATCATTTCCTGTATAGGATTATGCGATAAGTTGCTATGCACCTGGCATGTCCGGCAAGTTCTGACCAGATTCTCTGCATCGCCTTGCATTTCTGGCCAATAATAACCGTAAAGCCTACATTTCTTGGCCAGAGCCCTTGCTCCCAAATGATTTCCACAAATTCCGAGATGGATTTCTCTTAATACATAATCTCCCTCATTCGGAGTAACGCACCTCAACCAAGGTGCTTGCATAGGATTTTACGTACGAACGTCGTTGAACCGAGCATACACAGGTGAGAGTCATATCAATTTTCGGCATGTACTTTGTCTTCGGGTAGTCTCCCATCTCTTAGATATACTACAATTGGATCCATCCAAGTTTATGCTGTGTGATTGGTTGTACTTCGATCTCATCACAACTCTTGTGCTTTAACTTTGCTCAACCAACACCTTCTTGTGGGACAAGAAATTCGATCCTAGTTTGGATAAGGCATACGCTCCGGTATTTTGGGCTTGAGTTATACGTTCTACTTCTATCGTTAAGAAGTTTTGCAATTTCTTCGTGCCCTTTGCAAGGTACTTTTTCATGGGGCCTTCTTTTGCCTCATATTCTCCCTTGATATGGTTTGTTACCAGCTGTGAGTCTGTGTAGACCTTCAAATCTTGCACGCCTAACTTTTGTGCTAAGTTTAATCCAGTTATCAAAGCTTCATATTCCGCCTCATTATTAGTAGCCTGAAAATCAAAATGAAGAGCGTACGAGAATTCTTCACCTTTTGGACTAATGAGTAGGAGTCCTGCTCATGCTCCCTCTTTGTTGGAGGCTCCGTCTACATAAAGCTGCCACTGTTCAGAGTTATTCTTCTCAGCCTTGTTCTTGTTAGCCTCTTGCTCTATAGCCAAGGCTTTCTCTTCTGCCAAGAAATCAGCTAATGCTTGAGCTTTAATTGCTGTTCTTGGTTTGTATTCGATATGAAATCCTGCCAATTCAACTACCCACTTTGCCAGTCTTCCAGACTTGTCTGGTTTCTCCAAAATCTGCTTCAAAGGTTGGTTTGTTAACACAATCACCGGATGACTTTGGAAGTACGGTCTCAATTTCCTTGTAGCATGTACTAGGGCTAAGACCAATTTCCCCACCTCAGAATACCTAATCTCGGGCCCTTGTAGGGCTTTGCTTACGAAATATACTGGTCTTTGTATCATGCCATGTTGCTTTACCAACACAGCACTTACAGCACATAGTATCTCACCTTCCTGTGGAGGAGTTAGAGTTGGCAAGTGATTGATATGATCTTTTAACTCCTGAAAAGCCTGTTTACATTCTTCATTCCACTCAAACGGACTGGCCTTCCTAAGAATTTTGAAGAATGGCAATGATTTCTATGCAGATTTCGACAAGAATCGGTTTAGAGCTGCTAATCTTCCTGTTAATCGCTGAACTTCTTTGATATTCTTCGGTTCATGCATGGTCTTCAAAGCTTCCAATTTATCAGGATTGGCCCTGATACCTTCTTTAGATATCATATAACCCAGGAATTTGCCTGACCTTACTCCAAAAGTACACTTTTTTGGGTTCAATTTCATTCCTGTTTGTCTTAATACTTGGCAAACCTCTGCTACATCCTTTAAATATTGGTCAAGAGTCCTGCTCTTGATCAATAGATCATCCACGTATACTTCCATAGATTTGCCAATCTGTTGTTTGAAAATGGTATTGACTGCCCTTTGGTAGGTAGCCCCTGCATTCTTTAATCCAAAAGGCATAGACACATAGTAGTAGGAACCAAATTCAGTAATAAAGGCAGTTTTTACAGCATCTACAGGGTCCATCATAATCTGATGATATCCCTTATAAGCATCTAGGAAAGCAAAAATCTCATAACCAACTGTAGAGTCTACTAGCCTGTCAATTCTAGGGGAAGTGTAACTATCTTTAGGACAAGCTTTATTTAAGTCTGTGAAGTCCACACACATTCTCCAACTGCCATCGGGTTTCTTTACTAACACTGGGTTTGCTAGCCATTCTGGGTAGATAACTTCTTTAATCATGTTGGCACACGCAACAGTTTTCCACTTCTTCTTTGGACGACTGTATCCTTTCGGGGCAAATGATCTCTTCTTTTGTTTCACTGGTTTCTTGGTTGGGTCGATGTTGAGCTTATGGACGCCAACTCGGTGACAATCCGGGCATACCACTTGCCTTCCACGCAAACACATCTTGATAATCTTTCGGAGTGCTTTGATCGACATACGCTTGTTCGACCGGTATCCAAGATCCTATCTTGTTGTGGATTCGGGGTTCAATTCATTTAGCATTATTGATTCCACTTTGGATCGTTTGACTTTGCTAGCTTTTTTCTTCATCCGGAACTAGGTCTTCCATTGTCACCTGCTTGCACCTTCATTTTTTCACGATTGTGGATGTATAGCGAGTTTTTGCGGCATCTACGTCCCCTTTAACGGTAGCTTCTCCATCGACGGTTGGGAATTTCATCTTTGTTGTGTGCGGGCGATACCACGCCCTTAGATCAATTAGTCCTGGTCTTCCTAGAATCACATTATATGCAGATGGAGCTTTTACCACCACATAATTCACCATCAGAGTCCTGCTTTGTTGCCCTTTTCCAAAAGTTGTCAATAATTTTAACATACCCACAGGATGTACGGGCGGCCCGGTAAATCCGAAAAGAGGAGTTGATACGGGAGTCAACTCCGAATCTGAGAGTTTTATTGCTTGGAACGCACTATAATACAGTACGTTTACTGCGCTGCCTGTGTCTACGCAGATCCTTTTGACCAGATTCTTCTGAATAACCACCTCTATTACCAGTCCTTCGTTGCTCACGACGGCTGGTAGGGCATCTTTAGGACCGTACTGAACGGTTCCCATAACCTTCTGCTTTTTCGTTTCCCGGTCCTTTTCTGCGCTGCCCCTTTTATCTTCCTGGGCAGCCTTACTACCTTCACCTGGTCCGCCCACAATTGTGTTTACGGTGTTAATTGGGGCGTTTTCTCTATGCCCATCTGCGTCTGGAGATGGATCCCTGTTTCTTCTCTGGTTGTACCTGTCATGGCTGTTATTCTGTTTTTTTGAATTCCCTCCTTCCTCTGGGATTATCTCCCTGTGCTCGATCGATGCACTCATCGATCTTTCCTTCCATTGCTGCTGCGTCGATATCTCTGATTAGATCCCTGCACTTTGTTCGAGTCATGTCCAATGTCTTTATGGTACTTACACCACCTGGTGTGGTCTCTCTTCTCCCTTGGACCCCTCAACGGAGGAGGAGTCTTAGCAATTCCTTTCTTTTCCATAATTGCCAACACTTGGTCTCGAGATCGTTCGGAGGAATAAGGTCTACGTCACCGCAAAGCACCTTTCTTCCCTAGCCTTTCGAGAGATGGGAGCGGTTACCCTATCCCAAACGATTTTCTTTTCTTGTCATTCCTATCTTCGGTTTTCCCTTCTTAGCATCCATATGGGATTCCTCCCTCTTGGCTCGTTAGCCTCTTCTCCTTGACAATGTCGTATGCTATTTCCGGACATTCTTTCATTGTGCTCGGATCTTTCTTTGCTCGGCTTCGCATGCAAACGCCCTTCTTTAAGTCCTGCTATGAAGGATGCTACCAAGAACTTATCATCCGGATACGCTATCCGGGATGCTTCTCCATTGAATCTCTTGATGAACTGTATCTTGTTTCATCACTTTTTTGCCGAATCGTCGCAATAAGTCCGGTTTCTTTGGAAAGGTTTTCTTTGCGATGAATGCATGCATGAACTTTACGGTCGAGTGGGGAAATCCGGTATAGATGCGGGGTTCAACTTGTTGAACCGATCTCTTGCCTTTCTGTTAGGAGAGTTGCAAATGCCACCGCATTTCATCTCTTACGGAGCGTTATACAAATTCATGTGTTGAATGTCTTGATGCATATGGTCATATGGATCCTTAGTTCCATCATATGCACGAATTTTTGGAATCTTGAATCTGAAGGACATGGGAATGCATCAATGTCCTCGGTGAAAGGAGACACCGGCTGAATTCATCTTGCTTGGGTTTAAGTATGGCATCTAACTACGCTTTCTGGCGTTATCACCACCTAGGTGAGTAACTACCACTTGTATGCTTGATTCTGCTTCCTGTTCCTCTTTTTTAGCAGTCTGAAGCGGGCTATGTGCTTCAGAAACATCATTATCTTGATTCCTCACTTTCAAAACTACCTCAAAAATGGCTTTTATCTCCTCCCCTTTTAGATTTGCGAGGTTTTCTACTAACATTTGTTTAAGCGCATACGGGTTGCTTGTACGCCCCTCTTCCATCACTCTCTTTCCGGTGTCTTGAATATTTTTCTCTCGGGCTTTTATCTCCGATCTGATTCTTTTCTTTCTCTTGTTGGTTTTGTTGCTTCTTTGAATTTCCTTGGTTTCTGGCCATTTTTTCTGGATTAATCACTCACTAACTAGAATCAAACCCTCCTTCTAGCGCCAAATGATGTTGTAAGGATATTACAGTCGGGTAATTGGATAATTCTAATTAGGAAAATGCCACAAGAACAAGAATAATTGAGTATAATTCTGGACTGAACTCTTGAGAGAGCTGCCTACGTATCCAATTTAAGTAATCAAACTGGAATCAAGTCCCCTTGTAGTTCGGGGTCTTCTTTATATAGTAGTGGATCGTGTGTCTCTTTACGGACGTCTTGGGAAGTTATTGTTGATTATCTTACGGACGTGGGGTCTACCCACGTCCGTAAGCGATTGAGACGTTGTTGACCCGGTCTTCGCCACATTCGGCTGTTATTACGTCGAAACTATTACGGTCGGGACACGACGGAGTCTGCTCCTCCGACTATTCGTCCCGGCGTCTTGGTACGGTCGGCATTTGGTGGTACGGCTTGACGGCTCATTTATCTTTATTATCTAATTTTCATCTTTGGCCCGACCCAATTACGAATAATCCGACCCAGTGGGTCTACACATCATCAGTGAAGTATAGATTCGAATCTCAATAAACAGAGAGATACAAGTTCATCAACATAAGTATGAGATTTTTTTTTGTTTTTTATTGTGTATAAGTACAACAATAAGATGAAGTATTTGTCGACACAACTAATATTTGCTCCTACCGTGGATAGATGGTGAACACAAAAACATTATTACCATGATCATTTAAGAAATAACGAATATTAAAATCAATTAAGAATTTATGATAGTGCCACAACAAAATGCGTATAACACGAGTCACAACATATTTTTACACCATTGATTTTGATGTGGAACCTATTAATTCATTTGGATCCCATAAAAATCAATGGTGTAAAAGTTTGTTGTGATACTTGTTGTGATACAAATATTTCTCAATTAATAAATTTAACAAGTAAATAGCGAGAAAAAAAACATTATACTCCAATGGAGTACTCTAAATCGTAAAGTTTTCCCTTTTTTGTACTTACCAGCGTGCATACATGTCGAGTCCGGATCCTCTGCTGTGATTAATACACAGCAGAGGCTGCTGTGACCGACAAACGACGTCGTTTCGAGTTTTCGCGAAGTCGTTTTGGCTGCAAACTTAAAAAAAACAACACAGCAAAACGGAGTCGTTTGACTTCGAAACAACGCCGTTTTGCGTCACATCACACCACTGCATGGAGGCGTCATAGCAGACGATCCCAATTCCATACATGTCTATGGGAGCACGCTTCTTCATCATTTCAACTAAACACGTGCGTAGCACATGTATTTTTGTACATTATAGTATTATACTCTAAACCTACAAAATGCGTGGCAGGAGGTGGGTCTTAACTTGGGCCAAAGATGGCCTTATTGCGCCAAAACCAAATAAAAATATAAATTATATTAAAAATAATATAGAAAATATGCTAAAGAAATGTTAGAGAAATATTTGGCTATAAAGAAGAAGCGTAAATGGTTCCTCGAAATGCTCGCACACCGGAGGGGAAAAAAAAATCAAAAATTGGCCTTATCGATTAATTGGAAGAGGCGGTAGCCTCGTTTATAGGCGAGTTCGAAGAAACGCTCCTCGGTAATCGGCCGATATGATTGATTGCATAAGAAATAACGCCTCCATCGAAGGATAAAATGATTAAAATTCCGCGAGACATGCTAGCGACATCAATCTAGTAAAAAACGGTTAAGATATTGCCTATTAGTTCGGGCCATGTCGTTAGGTTGCAAACCTAACCTACGATCTACGGCACAGCTCGAGTCTAGGGCCTTTTGACAAATGAGTTATCGGACCATTCTCATAATTGGGCTTAAATTGGACCTAGCCTAGCTTTGTAGTCCGCATCATCCAAAATGACTGGTTTCTCTTACGTTCAGCACAATCTACATCTGTCTGTATTTTGCTAACTTGACACATGGCTATCACGAACACTCTATTCACCTCGGAACGAGGCGTGTGAGAACTCAGACAGCATGAACTCTCGATCATTGGGCCTTCTGGACATTATGCATGACATTACTTCACGATTGTAAGTGCTTTCTTAATAACTCCGAGATTATCGCTCCATTAAGGCAAGGGTAAAAGCTGCTACACGATCCCCCCTCAATCATAGGTCACAAAATTAGGGATCCATAATCCATCCCTTCGTGTATAACACCTATAAAAGGATCTTTATCCTAATAAACAAGAAGTATTTTAATTGCCTTGATCACATACAAATTTTGTACATAGGCAGTCACAACGACACAGCCGTAAATGATCAACAAAATCTTCGGTTTTCCAATTGGAATTCTCTCAAAGAATCCGATGATCCGACCAGAAATTTCTAAACATCGTCAATATGTAACTTAAGCATATTTGATCTTTATCAAAATTTTCATTATCCTTAAGATTTGCAACACATTTTGCATTTTCCTATACATTTTATATTAAATTACACCTTACATTCGTAATTTATATTTTTACTATCAATATGTTTATTGTATTCAATTCATCTCAAATTTATTCTATCACTTTACCTTAGGTATCGGACTTTTGGTAGAAGAAAAACCGGCTAATCATACCAATAGATGATATAAAACATCAAGAATGTCTTTTGAAAATAACTTTTTTCCTTCATCGCAAAAAATTATGTGATTGACAAATTATTATACTATCAAAAAGTACAAAGTAACGATGTTACTTTCACATAAGCATCTATAAGGCATATTTATGCGAACAACGAAGAACCTTTATAAACCGACTTGAAAAATCAAAGATGGCAGAGACTTCTAACATCTCAAACCTATTACAGGAATAACAAAGATACAATAACAAAAATGGAGGCAATTCTCTAAATAATGTTTTGGTTGAGGACAATGACCCGGTTGGTTGGGGTAAGAGGGTGGAGGATATTGAGAAATCTTATGTGGATGACTTCATTTTGACGAGAAAATGTGTGATTATCAAGATTGGCAGAGGAATTAAAGAATGCGGACCCCCTTAAGGATGTCGGGCCACAACAGTGTATGATCACATCGCATGTGGAAGATAAAGATGCATGGTGAGAATCGCCTTAATATGCGCTCATCATCCGATGATGAATTTAACTTTATCAGAGGCTCACTTAGCTAACATCAATAGACAGATCTTGCCACAAACTTTGTATATTGGAGATAAAATAAATTCTAAAATCACTTTGTTGAGTAAGGATATAAAAGACACTGAAGATGAGGAGGATAAAGTGAGTGAAGAAAAAAGGTTGTCTGTTTATGGGGAATCAGACCATGGTTTTGGGTCCTCCCATTGGAACAAAAGCTAAGCCGAGCGTGGTGTGGACATACATGGGCAACTTACACTACAACTTAATACTCTAGATACTGAGACGAGTCTTACGCTTCGCACAATGATCCAGGAGATAAAAAAAAAGTGATTCATGTGGTTTGGAACAAAAAATAATAGGTTCACTTGGAGAATTTAGCTTAGGGTCTTTCGGTGGGAGGTTTTTTCTTTATTTTGACTTAGCAATGAACAAATGTACTCCTTCCTATTAGTAGATTTTTCCTTTTGGGTTTTGCCGCTACGAGGTTTTAATGAGTCGGGGTTAGGTGCTGAGATTTCCTAAACTTTACTAAGGCTTGTTGGACTGCCTTATGTACTTTTCTTATTTTCTAATAAAAAAATATTTAAAAAAAAAATCATTACCAAGATATAAGATCGAGACCTAATGGACATGGTTTTCTAGATTAACCATTATATGTCAAGCAAGGACGCCAAATCTAAGTAGCTAAATGGATACATTATGCCTCTAATAACGCCGCTAAGCCTGAATTCTATGGCGTTATAGGTGATATCATAGTCGATTACCAGCTAACCTATTACGGCACATATTATTATTATATATGTTTATTTTGGCTATATTGTCATTAAGGGCGATTAGGGAATTATACAAGAACTAGGGCTACCTCTTGAGATGTATAAATATGTGTTGAATTGATGAATGAAGGGGATAGAAAAATTATTCTACACTGTTAAATTTTATCATGGTATCAGAGACGGGTTCGGTAACGATGTTCACGGTGTTGATGCTGTTTTGATCGAATCGTTACCCAAAATTAGAGATCATTGCAAGCCACAATTCTCGACTGGATAAAATTGATCATGTCAAGTGTGAAGAAAAGGGGATTTAATATACTTACGTTCGTGTTTTAGCGGAGGAAGTTGGTGACTAAAAAATAAAAATAAAAAGAGACCGGCAAAGATTAAAAGAGACCGGTCGAGGAAATTGATTGCTTGCAATTGCTAATTAGAGCAAGGAGGAGCCAGCAAAACCTAAGGAAAAAAAACAAAGACAGACGCAGTAGTATTTCTTTCGGCGTCATGTGTCATCAAAGTTGCATGTTATGATGCTTTTGGTTTGTGATTAAATTGCAAGTTGCATCCAGTTGCTGTAAGTTGAGTTACCTGGAAAAAAGAACACTACGATTGTGGATGGACAGGTTCAGCAACAGCATCACGGGGAGGAGCCGGACCTGAAGCTGCAATGATTCGGGTTGAGCTAAGCTCGGTTCACGCACACAAGACAACCGTGGATTCAACATGTTCGAATTCCAATGGACATCGGCAATATAGGACTGTCGAACAGGCTGGCCTCTCGAATTTGACTTTGACACAGTGGCAAGAAATACTTGACATTTTGAAATTGGCCAAGCCCAAAGATCGTTTAACAGGGGATACTCATGGATAATTGATACAGGAGCTACGTACCATTTGACGGGGACGTTGAAAAATCTCAGAGAAATACGGTTAATTGAGAAGTGTCCGGTTGGACTTCCGGATGGTCGGAGCTCTCATGCTACGCATGAGGGTAGCATTACATTGCCCGGAGGATTAGTTCTTATAAATGTTTTATTTGTGCCTAACTTGGCGTGCAATTTAATGTATGTAACCCAATTGATGGATGAAATAGATTGAAGAGTACAACTCACCCCCACATCGTGTGTTATGCAGGACCGAGCGACGGGGAGGCTGATTGGAGTAGGTGAGCGCGATGATGGACTTTTCTTTTTCCGGGGTGTTCCACACGTGAAGGTTATGGCGGTTGATGGAAGAAATTCTCTAGATCTGTGGCATAAGTGGATGGGTCATCCTTCGGAGAAAGTGCTTAAACAACTTCCGATTGTGAGTGAATCGCGTAAGTTAAATAAAGATGGGTGTGATGCTTGTTTTCGGGCTAAGGAACCTAGGGAAAGATTTCCCCTTAGTGATAGTAAAGCTAGTAGAATTTGTGAACTTATTCATTGTGATTTGTGGGGACCATATGATACTCCTTCTACACGCGGGGCATCGTATTTTCTTACGATTGTTGATGACTAATCTAGGGCTATGCGGGTCTATTTGCTTTACAGTAAAACAGAAGTTGAGACTGTTTTTTGGATTTTATGGCACTGATTGATCGTCGGTTTAACGTGAAAATTCTTCGTGTTAGGAGTGATAATGGGACCGAGTTTAAATGCTTGCTTCCACATTTTGGGAAGAAAGGAATTATTTTTGAAACCTCGTGTGTAGGGACCCCACAACAAAACGGACGCGTGGAAAGAAAACATCAACATATTACGAACGTCGCTAGGGGTTACGGTTTGAGGGTCATATCTTACTAAAATTTTAGGGTGAATGTGTGATGACCGCGTGTTATTTAATTAATCGAACTCCGTCTAGTGTCTTGGATTATAAGACACTTTGTTTGGAAAACCACTGACCCTTGATGCGATACGTGTGTTTGGGTGTCTATGTTACGCACATAATCAAAAACATAAACATGATAAATTTGCAAGCCGAAGTAGAAAGTGTATATTTATAGGATATCCGTTTGGAAAAAAAGGTTGGACCCTTTTTGATTTGGAAACCGAGGAAATATTTGTTTCGAGAGATGTGAAATTTTTGGAGCATATTTTTCCCATGGCGGATCCTACATATATTCCCTCTCCTAATTCTCATTCTCTCGACATGTTAGAGGATGAGTTTGATTTGTGATGCTGAGCCGCATATGGAACAACCGGCTGACTTAGCCGGTGAAGTTGGTACTAGTGGCAATGGGTCGGGTGAGGTCAGAGACGAGGTGGGTAAGTTACATGTGGATGGTGGAGGGGTTACCGACCCACCTGTGGAAGTGATCGAAGAGTTGGGCCGAGGAAAACGAACAAAAATGCCTAACTCGAAGTATAGGGAATTTGTGACGCATACTGTGGTGGATAAGAAAAGTCCGTCAACGCAATCATCCGATCCATCAACCTCATCAGGTATACTCTATCCTCTTACACACTTTGTTAATTATTCACGTTTTTCCGACACACGTCGGAGGTATCTAGCCGCTGTGACTGCAGGTAATCCACCCCGGTCTCTTAAAGAAGCGGTGAAATATGAAGGATGGCGCAAGGCCATGGCGGAAGAAATCCGTGCCTTGGAAGACCAGGGGACGTGGACGTTGCAAGAATTACCCCCGGCAAGAAAGCCCTTGGGAGCAAATGGGTGTATACCGAAAAATACGATGAAAATGGCAACCTTCAACGTTTGAAGGCATGGTTAGTCGCATTTGGAAATCACCAAGTTGAGGGAATTGACTATAACGAGACTTTCGCTCATGTGGCCAAGATGGTTACGGTTCGGGCTTTTCTCGCCGTGGCAGCAGTTAAACGGTGGGAAATTCATCAGATGGATGTACACAATGCGTTTTTGCATGGTGATTTGGATGAAGAAATATATATGAAGGTACCTCCCGGATTTGCTCCGACACGGCCGAATATTGTGTGCCGAATGCGCAAATCATTGTATGGTTTGAAACAGGCACCAAGATGTTGGTTTGCAAAATAGGCTTCCGCTCTTAAGAATTATGGATTTAGACAATCATACTCCGATTACTCATTGTTTACGCTTGTTCGCGGTGCGATCCAAATAAACGTTTTGGTGTATGTTGATGATATGATTATCGCCGGTAACGACACTACCGCCTTACAGGTCTTCAAGAATTATTTGGGGGGCTGCTTCAAAATGAAAGATTTGGGACGCTTGTAGTACTTTCTCGGATTAGAAGTTGCTCGTAATCCCACTGGTATTTACTTGTCACAACGGAAGTATACGCTGGATATCATTGCAGAGGCGGGCTTACTGGGGGCCCGACCTGCGGACTTTCCTATGGAACAGAACCATCACCTTGCAGTTACTCAAAGTCCTTTACTTGATGACCCGGGCAAAAATATCATCGTTTGGTAGGATGGCTGATTTATCTTGGTGTTACGCATCCGGATTTGGCACACTCGGTTCATATTTTATCACAGTTTTCGCAAGCCCTGCGGATTGACCATTAGAACGCCGCCTTGCGGGTTGTGCGGTATTTGAAGAAAATCCCAGGTCAGGGGACCCTTTTGCGAACAGATAGCCCGCCGCGATTGGAAGGTTGGTGTGACTCGGATTGGGCGAGTTGCCACTATACTCACCGGTCCTTAAGCGGTCCGTTTGTATTACTTGGCACTTCTCTCGTGTCGTGGAAGATGAAGAAACATGCTATGGTATCTCGCTCCTTGGGCGAAGAATACCGCTCTATGGCTTCGATCACTTGTGAGTTGAAATAGCTTCGCCAACTTCTCTCTGATTTGGGGGTCATTATTCCTACTGGGATTTCTCTTCATTGTGATAGCCAGTCAGCTTTGTATATTGCTCAAAATCCGGTGTTCCATGAGCGGACGAAACACATTGAAGCTGACTGTCACTTTGTTCGTGATGCGGTTACAACTGGCCTTATTGCTCCGACCTATGTCCCTACGAGGACTCAACTGGCGGATGTTTACCAAAGCTTTGGGGAAACAACAATTCAAATTTTTATTACGCAAGTTGGGGGTTCGATACCTCCACGCTCCCACTTGAGGGGGGGGGGTATTACGGCACATATTATTATTATTTATGTTTATTTTGGCTATATTGTCATTAAGGCGATTAAGGAATTATACAAGAACTAGGACTACCTCTTGAGATGTATAAATATGTGTTGAATTGATGAATGAAAGATGGAAAAATTATTCTACATTGTTAAATTTTATCATAACCCTAAGTTTCGAGGCATTACAGGCGGTATGGTAGTGGATTACTTGATGGAATAAAGGGTCGCACCGTGAAAGATGGTAGGATTTGCCTAGAATCATTTGGTAGGGTCATGACAAAAATGTCCGTAAGAGAGGGAGAATGTAATATTCCTATTAGAAAAATGGGGAAAACATTACTAAGATATATAGTTGATACATAATAGACATTGTAACATGGGTTAATCATTTTAAGAAATTAACAAGATATAAGGTTGAAATATAATGGTTTTGATAACTTGGTGTCAAACAAGAAAATATAGTTAAAGTAATTATTGGATCCAGTGTGTCTCAAGTAGCGACGATAAACACGAGTTGAAAGTATAATAATACATAGATACATCGTACACGACACATGTTTAGGCCAGGACGGAATAAGAGAATATCCCCAAATAAAGCAAAATATTAAGACAAATTGTGAGCCATACAAGTCAAATATATATTTTGTATTGAAAAAATGTTTATCATTACTCAACATCTTCTCCTTTTATAAATTAAATTAAATACACATTCAACAATGTATGTATAATATATATACATATATTGCTAGTATATATATATATATATATATATATATATATATATATATATATATATATATATATATATATATATATATATATATATATGTTTATGACATTTCCTTGTTCTCATACAACATGCAAGTGGCACAGTCTAGCTTCGATTTGGGAAAATGCAAGTTTATTGAATGAGTCAATAATGGGACTCTAAATCACCCTAAGATCTCAATTTTCTCAGTTTCGTGTTTTCGGATTTCGGACATGCGGTTCGCTTCGGCTAGATAAGCCTCACCTTGGCGAACTAGGGTTTTTTTAGGAACTTGGTTAGCCTTCATCGTCGTTCATGTTCTCATGTTCGGAGGGTTGGGCGAGGCAGCTGCCTTTGCGGCAACCTTTCTTGTCTCGGTGGCATCCCCGAAGTCCAACAAGATATCTGATCGTGTTGTTTTTGTTTTGCTTGGCGCAGTGCTGAGTTCGGTTCGCTTCCGGGAACAGTTTCGCATCCAAAATAATCGTTGAAAGGTAAAAATCCAATCTTTTCGTAGCATTTTTTAGTTTTGATGTGGGTCAGGTTAGATTTCTTTTTTTTTCTATTTGTAAAATCGTGTAGATTTAGATGTTAGTTGTTGTTCGGTCCGTAGTTCGATTTGTCTAAAAGGTAAGGGGTTCTTTGTGTTCTATTAGATTTCTTTTTGTCGTTGTTTCCACATAGTGCTGTTAAATGAACAGAGCCGCTCACGAACAAACTCGTTTTCGACTCGTTAGTATTTGTGATCGTTCGTTTGTTTAGCTTAACGAACCAAACATAAACAAAATTATGAGCCCGTTTTCTAAGAACGAACATGAACAACCTCGCGAGCGTTCAATTATGTTCGTAAACCTACTTATGTAGATAAAAAAATGTACAACATAACCATAACATATAAGATGATAAACCATGCATTAATCTAATAGGTAGAGTAATTTTATAAATTATTCAAAGAGCTCTCCTAATATTGTTGTTACTATGATATTTGAATATTAATTTGTACTTTGTTATTTATTAATTTGGATTGTTATTGATACCTTAACAAGCTAAACTCGATCTGAGCTCGAGCTGGAAGTCAAATATACGTGTAGTAAGCCAAAATCGAACACGGGCATGAACAAATTATCTTTGTAAATGAGCTGAGTTTGAAAATAAGCTTCTGTTCGTAACGTTCGCGAACAAACTCTTGATTTTAACGAACCAAGCTTGAACATATTTTTTTATTTGTTTGTTAAACGAACGAACATGAACAAGACCTAAACAAAAACAAGCTTGAACAACAGATACTCGGTTCGGCTCGGCTCGTTAACAACACTATTTTCACTTAATAAGGAATGAGTGTCAAATGGTTAGTATTTTCATTTTTTGTCATGTCGAGTTGTAATTGATATTATTTTCAGTTATTCATAATTTTAGTTTGACAACAGTGAAGCTCTTTTAGGTTGTGTTTTATGAAGACTATGATGGTGTGTTTCTCGAGTCTCTGCATGTTTCTTCTCTTTCGTGCCATCTTTAATTAGTCTGATAATCCATTGGGCTTACTAAGGTTTTAAGGTTATTTTTTAATAACCAAGAACTTCAGATAACGACTCGGTATCCGAAAACCGTATGAAAAGGGGCTAGCAACTTGATGTACGACCACATTTAAATGTATAATGCACGTTATATATCTACCTATACCTATATATTAAAAGGAAGGGAAACAGCCGGAGGTGTGTACACGTATGTCAATTTGGTGCATTATGTGTTTGCCACGTCACCTTTTTTTTTTTTTGGGGGAGAAATGGGTGTCCAACACCATGCCACGTGTCTTTCACATCTTCAACTTTAAACATATTTTAAAAGTAACAGCAATAGCCGCATCTTCCACGCTGTGAAGAGGGCTGAAACTTTTTTAACACAATGAATTATCCACTATAGCTCAATTTAACACCATGTGCAAGGGTTAAATGTGGGTGTGAGAGTGGTTATGACCACCACAACTTCCACGGCCTGTGAACAACAAACGAGGATAATAAATAATTTTTTATTATTCTCTCTCCATTTTCCATCTTCTTTAGTAAATTTTTCATACAAAAATCAGCATATATCTCCTTTTGCTGTTCTATGACATATCATTCAATCCATCTTCTCAAGATGGAATTTCCGGTGAGGTGGCCGTCGGAATATATAGCCATGGCCGGAATCGCTGCTCACTGATTCTCTCTTCTTTGTAAAGATCTTGTCAGATTCAAATGGTTTTTTTTATGTCCAAACTTTGATTTAGTATATATGTTTTTGCGGGAATACAGGTGAGTACATTTTTTTCCTGCTCCTTCTTCATGGCCTTTTTTTTTACCACCATTTGACGTTGCATCCATTTGAAATCTAGGTTATCTCCTTGGTGACTTTTCCATTGTTGAGATATCCGGGTTATTCTAATTGTGATTATTTGGTTTTTGTTGTTTTTTTCTTTTTTTTCTTTTTTTTGACATCAATACTTTATTATTATTTTTAAGTGTGGGAAAAATGGTCATTGTGTGTGTAAATTTGAATGGTATGAAATGTGGTAGAAAAGGAGGCAGCTTTTTGGGAGGAAGACATCCACACGATGGTGGTCATTGTGGATGCTCTTAGGGCAAGTCCAATGGTATGGGTCAAAATCAAATTTTGACCCCTATAGGAAGGTATTAGCATCTCCATGAAAAAATTAATAGGTATCGAAATTAGGTGTGGTGACTTGGGAGAGTACGCATATTTGAACCTCGGTAATACCCTCCCATTCACTACACGCGCGCGGGTGGAAGGAATTTGGCCAAAAAGGTGCTGCCAACCAAAGCGCCACACGCTTGTCCCTCCTTGTCCCCCCCTTGTCCCCTCATTTGTTCTTTTTTTTGATTGGCTAACACATATTTTTGTAACGGAAATACTTCCTCCGTTTTTTTTATCTGTCACATTTTATAATTTACTCCTTTTTTATTTACCTGTCATTGTACATTTTTAATGCATTATTTATTACTTTTTCCTCCTTTACCAATAAAATATTTTATCTTTAATTTATCCAACCAATCATGACACGCTTATGGCGAATTGACTAGTCAAGAATTTATTTTCGCAAATTTGGATATTATTTTACTTCTCGTATATAGTTTTTCAAAATTATTGTTAGGTTATTTAAAAAAATTATGGTTAAGTAAAAAATAGGTTAATTAGTACGACATTATTTTTTTTTTTTTTTTGAGTTAAGACAATATTTTTTATATTATTGAAACATTCATAAATTTAATCAAAATGGATTAAAAAAAATGATACTACTAAATTTTGATATTTTGGGTTGGAGATATTGTTTGTAGGTATCAAACTCAAATTTTGATACTTTGGATTGGAGATGAAAATTTGATACCTATCTTTACACTGTTCATAGGTATCAAATTTTAAAATTTGATACCTATGGGTTGGAGTTGCCCTTAGGAATGCAAATTAAACAAAACAAATACTATTTGAAGTCAGCAGATTTTTTTCATTCTTATCTTTATTATTATTTTCTTCCAAATAAAAGAAGAAAAATACTTGCTTTACAGGTCTTTGCTTTGAACAACATAAATGGAGCAGAGGATGTATCTATCGTCCGATGGTCCGCCGCTTTACCTGGTGGATTTCTATTATATATGGCTGTACATGAGCTGAATCGGTGGAATTTGTGGATGTTGGGCTGCTTTGTTAGCTGTTTGTAAGGAAAAATTCTACCCAAAGCCGCCAAATAGGTTTTCTGATCAGCTGCGGTCATTCCAAAAATTGTAATTACTTGGTGATGTCAAAAATCAGACTAGGAAAGGCAATATCCATTGGTTTCCCTCCTTTTACCCGGTGAAAGAAATTGCATGCTCCGTTCCTACCGTGTAAGAGCACAAAGAAGTCATTTTCCTCTACCTCATACCTACATAGGTAGGTATCATTATACATTTTCATTCTATTGTCCAGTGTGTAACAATAATTTAGTCTAATAGTTTTTGGACCGGTTTTGTAGATCTAAATTTTGTTTAAATACCCCTCACTTGTTCAGAGTTTCTCACAAGTTCACTACAATTTCAGGTATTCTTCATTTCCTGCTCTATTCCCATGAAAATTTACTGCATTTATGTTGTTCTATTTAATGCGTGCTTATGTGTATGGCCTACAAAAGGTCTAAACTGGGTAATGGTTTCTGTTGTTTTGTCCTTAGCTCTTTTGATTTCTTGCATCTGCAGCAAGCATTAAACATTCTTTTACTTTTGTTCAATTAAGAGGATTGGTTGGTAGTAAGAAATGTTGTTGTTTTGTAATTTGTTCTTGCTGGTTTTCTGTAAACCATGATGTGAAAATTGGAGTCCTTCTTTGGATTGTATTCAGTATTTATAGATAACCCTTGCACTAATAAATGTTCTTTGTCTTTTGCTCATTTATATTGGGTTTATAGACCTTCAACTACACTTATGTGCTACTCAAGTTGTGTGTATACTTTATGTTCTGTAGTTGTTAGGCCTATAAATGTTCAAACAATAAAATAGTGATAAAGTTGTTGGTTAGTTCTTGGTGTTCTTGGTAATTTCTTGCCCAGAAGACATGAAAGACAATGATATTGAATTCTATTAAAGAAGCTTTCTTTAGTTGTTTCGTTGGAATAATGAAACACTCAACGTTTGGACGTACGTATATTTATTTCAGCTCAATTTTTTTCGGAAGTTTTCAACCTTTGTTTGTATTCATTTCTGATGATTTATAAGAAATAATTTATGGGTTCATGTAATTTTGCAGGCTTTTACTTGGAATTGTTCTGTTTCTGGGATTGACAATTGCAAATGTTGTGTGCATTTCTCTCAGTTTGCAGATTTTGTAATCATTTTCACCAAGTAAATTGTTCAGCTATCTTCTTTATTTATCTTTTAAAGTTTTTTGTTAGATATATAAGGGTCTTTGTTTTAATGACTAGCTCTTCCATACTCTGTTTCAGCTTCCATTATCTTTAAGAAAGAAAACATTTAGGTACCAGTGCTTAAAGAAAATATCTTAGTAAGCTCTTGGTGTTCTTGGCAAACATGAACAAAAGAATACATTTTTAACTAGCAATGAGGAAGAAAGAGAGAACATGAATTTTGAAGTTTGCTTTTTATTGACCTCATGACGGTGTATTATGCTTAAAACACCTTATGTATACACGTGTAGTTAATTGATACCTACCAGGGAAGGTTGGGGATTGACATTCGGAATCAGTGTTTCATGCAATCAAATATTTTTGACCTCAAATGAATGTATTGTGTGTAAAATAAGGCAAAAGAAATATATCATTTTGTTCCTAATCTCTTGTGAGTGATTTATAATTATAGCCAGAAGTTTACTGATTTTGAGGCTAAATTCTAATGGTTGTGGTAAAAGTATCTTTATTGTATATATTTTTCAGGTTAAATATGAAATATCAACCTGTTGCGCACAATGTTTTCCTGCTTGTTATCCTTGTACTCATTTCTTTTTTCATGTGTGCTCCAGTGTTATGTCTCTTTGGTGGTATACATTTATTCTTTCATGTTCATTGTGCCTTTTCTAATATCTTTTGTTGTTGTCCATTACATGGTTCTTATAGGATTGAAGGTGAAAGAAGACTAGAAAAAGATATTCAACACACGTTACTTTGTTTTATTATGGCTGCATCTCAGGTTTGTTCGTTCAAACACTCCTTATTTGTGTAATTTTCCCAGCTGTTATTGTGGTGGTAGTGTGTGGATTGTAGTCCAGCTTGTGAACCTTTCCTTAGGTCGTATATTCACCAATGATAATTTATATTGTTTGGTTAAAAATTTGTTTGTTTGGTTACTGTTCTTGTTATTAGGGTTATTTGTCATTTTTAGGATCAAAATAGCAGGTGATTGAAGGCTATTTTGATTCAAAGAAGGTGAGGAAATGTTGCTTTGGTCTTTAGCAGAATGGAGGAATATGTCTCCCCTGCTGTTTTGCTTTTGGAGTTTTTTTGGTTAGTTTTTTTCTTTTCTTTCTTTGTACTGGAGTTGCAACTCCTCTTGGCCTTTTTTGGAATGTAGGTCTTTTTTTTTTATTTGACATGCCAATGTATGGAGACTCGTGTATTTTTTGAGGGGCCAAGAGAGGCCCAAAACCTTGTATCTCTTTCTTTATATCTAATAAAATTAGAAAGTTTTCAAAGAAAAAACAACGCTATTATACTCATAGACTATTGCAACAAATATAAATTTAACAGCTTCATATTCCACAGCTTCTAATCCTGCAGATATAACGCTTCAATGGGCGGCCGTGCCTTGCACGGATTTCATTGCCCTAGTATATATATATAATTCATTGGATTTGGGATATACATTGGTGGGACATTGAAAATTCTATCTCCTTGTTTAGTTAAAAATGAATATGGCCCAAACAGTGATGAATACATAAATTTAGCTTAGCGGGGTCTGTAAATCTTTTTTAAAGTAAATATTTTTTTCACAGGGTCTGAAGTATTTTTCTACAGGTAAAATATAGTGTTTTCTTATTTTTAACGGAATCCGCAGACTCCATTTGATATAGTGTGCATCCGCCTCTGGGCCCAAATGTTTGCACAGGACCTATCTCAAATATATAGCATACGGAAGTATGATGTAACGCCCCTAGACCCTAGGTCTGGTTGCGCTAAATGAATCGTAAATGGTCCGGTCAACAGTTTAGACCGCCGTCCTCGCTTTATTTATAAGGGCTAACCCGAATTGACAAGACATTTATGTCTCACATTTATATGGGGATGAGCAGGACTGTACTTTACCGATGTGAGACTTTACATTCTCCCCCCTATAACGGACTGACGTCCTTGCCAGGACGGCCAAGATTTGTCTCAATGGACTTGTCCCAGTTTGTCCCCACCATAGGATTCTAGAGGTGGCCCCCACCGCCTCTCACGGTGTGGCACTTAGTTCAGTATGATAGTAGGCTCTGATACCATTCTGTAACGCCATCAGACCCCGGGTCTGGTAGCGTTAAATGAGTCATAAATGGTCCGGTCAACTGCTTAGACCGTCGTCCTCACTTGGTCTAAAAGGCTAAACCAAGTTGACAAGACATTTATGTTTTACACTTATATGGGGGTGAGCATGACTTTACTTTACCGATTTGAGACTTTACATATGACATGAGAACTGAGAAGTTATCATACAATAATCATTCATGAGTTATACCGAGATAAAACTATGTTGCATTCAAATCACACCAGTATTATCATATGATGAAGCGTCTTTAGATTGTTAAACTTACAACAGTGATTTAGGGGCACCACATTTCATCCCTAAAAAAGTACCGAACATCTTCATCAGCCATACAAATTTCTATAAAAAAAAATATATGAACCACGAATTATCACATTTCGGAGATGCGTGGAGATAAAGTCGATGACTATATCATTTTTCTTAAACTATTATTAATAATATTTGGTGGTTTTTGAGAGGTCGTCTTCAAATAGTAATACTACTATTTATAGGTTTGGAGATTGCTAGGGGTGCACATGGTCCGGTTTTCCGGTTTTCAACCACTTTTAAAACCAAACTATTTTTTACGGTTTCAAAATTTACAAACCAAAACCGAACCATAGCTAGGTAAAACCATTTTAACTGGTCCGGTTCGGATCGACTTGGTTACGGTTTTTTCCGGTTTTTAGTCCTTTTTTTTTTTACGAATAATTCACTGAAATGACATTATCACGGTTCAACGAATTCATGTCATTATTCATACAACAATCATACAAGATTCTCATTCTCCATCTACCATACACCATAACTCGAATGTCACACTAGGTCCTATATATATATATATATATGTGTGTGTGTGTGTGTGTGTGCGCGCGCACAACATTATATTATCATATTTTTCAATTAAGATGATCATATAAAGCCATGTAAACTGTTTTATTTCATCTTGTCATAGGTCCTATTAGGATGTGCATCAAACTACGTGTGTGAGGTAGTTGATTGAAGTATTAATAGATCATAAAGTGAGATATTAGTTATTTACATGTAATGATAATTGAGGGGGGCCGACAAAAGTCGGTTCACTGTGGTAATCAGTTCTCACAATATACTGACGAAAAGTCGGTTTTACTTTACGCGCGTGCACGGATAGAGTGGTACACGAGTGGGTTCTTGTAGTGCAAATAAAGACCCCTTAATTAATAGTGTCGATATTCATACACACACACACACACACACACACACACACACACACATATATATATATATATATATATATATATATATATATATATATATATATATGATATATATATAGGCCCACCGGGCCGGGGTTATTTACAATTGGGGCCGGGCCCATTATAAAGATATATATATATATATATATATATATATATATATATATATATATATATATATATATATTGATGATATATAGGCCCACGCTAAGGGCGGGTTATTTACAATTGGGGTGGGCCCATTATAAAGACTAGACAATAAAGATAAATGGACCGTAGGTAGAGCGGGACTACCGGACTACGGCCGAAAGATTCTAGACAGAATAATCAAATGAGCAGGACTCCGTTATGTTCGACCAGAAAGACCTCTGGGCAGAATAATCAAATGAGCAGGACAAAGACAGAGTCAATAACGGCATAACCGTTTACAAACATGGGTAGATCCCACGTCTTACAGTTGGTAGAATAACCACTGATAACTCCCCACTATAGTAGAGGGAGTTAACCCCATGATCTAAAGGTATAAAAAGGCAATCTGAACTACGAGGGGGACTTGATTCCGGTTCAATACTTGAACTGGATACGTAGGCATCTCTCTCAAAAGAGTTCAGTCCGAATTTATACCACTTTTATCTATTTTTGTATCATTTTCCTAACTCGAATCATTTAATTACCCGATTGCGATTTTAAGCATCATCATCATATATATATATATATATATATATATATATATATATATATATATCCGGTTCCGGTTTGGTCCGGTTTTTACCTTAAAACCAAAACCAAATTGTTTTTCACGGTTTGGTTTTTTACTGATTCAAAAACCAACCAAAAAAACCATGGTTTACGTATTTTCGGTTTGGGCCAGGGCTTTGGTTCGGCTAGGTTGGTTTGGTTTCCGGTTTTTTTGTTCACCCCTAGAGATTGCTCTTAGTTGGAGATTTTTTTTTTTCCCGAATAGTGGGCCAAGTCGCACCTCATTGTTAAAGCAATGAAATGTGTTGGTACAATATATTATAGACTTCTACACGTCAAAAAATATATATATATAGGGAGTATAAGTATATTATAGACTTCAACTTTTTATTTTAATATGCATCCCGTAACTCTCAATTGTCTTATAAGTTTAAAGGAATACTTTATATTTTTATTTATCTTTTCTTATATTTATTTCTTTGTTATAGTGATATTATCTCTAGCCGTCTCTTTTGTCAGTAGATCTAAGTCATACTGATCGGGACACACAAATTTTAGTGTATTTGTCTGATTCAATTTTTTCCCCCTTTCTTTCTTATATTACGTTATTGTTATTAAGGACTATTACTCGAAATTTGATTCCTAACATTTAGATATCAATCAAATATTCTCGTTCGTCAACTCAATTGTGAATGAAATACGCACCTATTCTATTTTATTTGTTGTTTTGAAACTTTAAGAAAGCTTGTAGTCTAATTCTCATTCACACCTTTAGTTGAGTTCGTCAACTCAATTGTGAATGAAAAACGCACCTATTCTATTTATTTATTGTTTTGAAAGTTTAGGAAAGTTTGTAGTCTAATTCTCATTCACACCTTTAGTTTAATATTCTGGAGCAATACATCTCCGATTAAACGTACGACATGCTAGCTTAGGTCAAATATAAAGTGATCTAGCTATCTAGTACTAGTTTTTATATTATTGGATCACTTTGATCGTAAATTGACGATGCTGGATTTCGTCAATTAATAATCCGAGACATGTTTATTCTAGTGATAATTTATTCAAGATCTAAAACTGGAAAAAGATGTAAATGGGGAGTGTTTTGTATGAGGTTTAGACTGAAATTGAGATATTGTATCTCAAGATGTCTATGTATCCTGTGATTGTTCAGGAATCAAGCCTCTCGTAGTTCCTTAGAGATTGTTTATATAGGGTGGCTTGTGCCCTAGGCCTGCATGGGCCGTGTCCAATGTTGACTTTGATTTCGTATTCCCTAAAGAATGGATAAACGCACTTTAATCCCTTTAATTGTAGGAGATAATCACGGGATTTGAAAATAGGATCAGAGCCTTTATGGCTGGGGATTCTTGTAAGAATAATTATGTCGTGGCTTTTATTGAACCCGATTAATTTCCTTCCCCGTAATAGTGGTCTTATAGGAAATTCGTTTCCCTAGGAATTATGCTATTTATTATCTATTGGTTATTTAAAAGGAGTTTTAATCCGATTAAAACTCGGCTTTGATGGACGGCTGATATTAAAGCTAAAACCTAGATCATTCGGATTTCGGTCCTCTCTCCACCTATAAAAGCAATGCTTTACTCCATCATAAAGCATACGAAAGAAACCAACACATAATGGTTGTAGGCAAGGAGATAGATATTGGAATCCTCATCAAGGCGGCTACAACAACGGAGTAGAAGTCGAATAACATGGATGTAGGAAACGATCCTGATGATTTCTTCCGCTATTAAGGTACTCTGAATTTACCGTTTAATTTACAATTCTTTCCATGTTTATCTTATTACATTATGTACGTGGGCTACTCGGCCTAGGTTGTGAGGTCCTAGCCGCACCGACCGAGCTCTACCGTGCCATGGCCGACTGCGGGCTGGTCGGGAATCTTAGCATAGATGACCTCCCACTTGGGGTAAAAGTTTGGCTTTAACTCTGCTTATATCTTGTCTTCGTCACTATGGGGATGACACGTGGCGAGGCACTAGTCCGACCTCTGTCATAAGCCCCCAGATCTAGTTGAGCTCTTGTGGTCAGCTCAGATCTGTCAAGGTTGTGGCTCGGCTCGGCCAGATAGACTTGGAGACTTCAAATACTTAACTTGCCAGGTGGCAGAGCCGCCGTCATGACGCTGTTATAACTTTCACTGGATTTGAGGCGTTTGTTGTCCACTTACTTGAATTAGGATGGGTTTCGAGACGTGCTTGGGCCTTATAACCTCCGTCACGTCTGTCGTTTCATTACGTTGCTTATCAAATTAGAGGATCGTGGCTATTGACCACTGTTCTTCCTCTATACTTAACTTCAAATTACACTTGCAAGTAAGTTACTTTTTGTTCCCACTTGTGTTTTCTTCTTTGTTTTTCCGTTTCTTACCGACCCCTAGACGGTTTTATTCGAGTCTTGTCGGAACCCTAGAAACCAAGATGGCCGTTGCCGGTAGTGAGGGTGTCAGATCCATTCTCTCTCAGGGAGATTTGGACGAGATTTTCACTATGTATGAGATAGATAGGGATAGGTATGGCCCTAGTCTTCCTTCTGCTCCCAACACTTTTGCACACCAGTCCCGGAAGGGTATTGCACTATTCACCGGGAACACTTTGAGGTTGGTCTAAGGCTTCCCCTATGCCCGGCCTATAAAGCCGTGCTTCGCCACTATGAGTTAGGGACGGCCCAGGTAGATCCCAACGGGGTCGGGCCATTGTGGGGTTCACAATATGGTGTCGGTTGCTCGGCATCAAGTTCTCAGTGCGACAGTTCAGGTATTTTTACTACCATGTTAGGGTAAAGGACCATCCCGGACGGTATTACTTCTCCCGTAGAACCGGGCGCTCAAGTGATGTTCCCATCTTTCCCAAAGGAAAGACATCCCACAAACAAATGGAAAGAACGGTTCTTTTTCATCCGGCATGAAGTTTATCGGGGGCGAGTCGGTGGAATTCGGGGAGATCCCTAAAGATGAACGTCATTTGATTAATGATGAGTTACGAATGGGATCCATGAGTCAAGTTACTTCATCGAGGTGGATGAGCTGTACAACGAGCTGATTGCCACTGCCCGGCTAGAGGATTGACAGACCTAAACCTAACCTTGGAAACGGCGCCAGAATGCTGACGGACATTACCTAGGCTATACAGATCCTAACCGGCAGTGTACCGGGTCAAATTGTAGTGCTAGTCTGGTGAGTCAGGTCGTATTCCTCAGGGAAAACATGGTAATTCTTTTAAGTGGGGTTAAACACCAAGAAGCTATTATTAACTCGATCTAAGTCGCGGTTTTATCGGTTTCCTCGGGTTAGATTATGTTAGATCAGTTAGATTAGTTAGTAATGTTAGAGTTAGATGTTAGTAAAACGAGAAAATAAAACAAATAAATACTAATATAATATATAGATATATTTTTGGATCTAGCCAAGAATACTTTCTTGAATCAATATCTTTTAGTAGAAATAAATGAGACGAGATCTTCCTTTATTCAAGGTGTAAATTATGTATGAATCGGTGTACTCCTAAGCTAGACAACTCCTCCTCACACAAGCGTATGAAATTGTCATATGTCCATTGCATCGGTCCAAGGTCCACAATTTGTTACGGTTTTTACGAACGGGTCCCGAGTACAAATCTACCTTTAGATAAAAAGGAGTCATTCCGTTCGTCAAACGGTCAATTTTATTTAAAAGGCTCCGGTTGTCAAAGCCGGACGATTCAACTTTCCGGTTTAAGTTTCAATTAAACGATGATTTAACATTATTACGATCTCGAGTACAAATGTCAATAAAATTTATCTTTCCCAAGACAAATCTGCCCCCGGGTAGGAAACTGGGTTCCGTTGTCACGTTTTCACTCGGCCAATTTTACCCTCCGGTCTTTCAATTTTAACATTAAGCGCAGAAAGAAAGAGATTCATCATAATTGATTTTAATCATTATTACCAGAGTCGATCATTCATTTTACCAAAAGATTAACTAATTCAGATTCATATCTTGGCTAGATATATTTTTAGTTTAATATCATATATAAATAGAAATAGAAATAATAAACATAACAATTTTAGAATATATTACCGGTTATGACTATCGAATCGGGGTCGTTTCCACCAGATCTAACATGCCAAAGCTTCGAAATCAACAATCTTCGATAATTATTCCGCCATTACAACGATACTATAACCATTTTATTTATATATGTGAAAAAACATATATACATACATACATCGACATATATATGTATATACGGGCCCCAAAAAGAAAATTAAAAGAGAAACGAGATGAAAAGATCTAGATCTAGATCTATATAAATATATAGATAGATCTATCACATATATATTCATATATAGAATATATATATATACATGAAGTGTGTGTGTATATATATATATATATATCATATATATATATATGATCCAAAAAAAATAAAAAGAAAGAGCAGAGGGACGAGAGAAGAGGGAAAGAAAGGGGCAGAGCTCCCTGCTGCTGATGCTCTGTTTTTATAGGAGAAAAGGGGGGCCGGATCGATCCGGGAAAGGGCCGGATCGATCCGGTGGTGATCAATTCTAGATCCTTCTAAAACTTCTAAAATTCATATCTTGAGTTGTAGACCTCCAAAAATTATGATTCAAACGTCAAAATTAAGCTCTCGGAAAATTCTTCAACTTTCATGAAGGACTCTTCTTCAGAAAACGCCGTCTTGATAAGCAAATTCATACTCCGAACGTTTTGCGGGATTTTTACGAAATTGAAGCAATTAGCCACTTGACCACCATTTGAGTTGTAGAAGTCCGATCGACTTGATTCAAAATCCATTGGAAATCTTTCTTGAAGATATACAACTTTTATTAAGGAAACTTCTTCAGAAAATGTCGTTTTGATGAGCCATTCGTATTACGAAGATATTTCGGGATTTTTACTAATCCGAGTCGATTGTCCACTTGGCCATAACTTGAGTTGTAGAACTCCAATTGACGTATTTCAAAGTGCGTTGGAAAGCTTATGTGAAGATCTACAACTTTAATTAAGAAGTCATCCCCTGAAAATGCCTCTAAGCTGGGTCAAATCTCCATTGAAAATAAATTACGGTTTAAGTACTTAGGAAAATTTGCTCCGTTAGAACTCGTAAGCTTGTGGCACCTTCTTCTAATCCTCTAAACACATCTTTTAGACTCAAAACATGTCATTACGTGGAATCTTGGTCAATGTATAATCCTGCAATGAACCACCAAAATACCAAACGTAAATCCGACACGACACTCCGGTTACTAAACCGGTACAAAAACTAATAAAAAACTTATAAAAATACGATAATTTATATAATAACTACTACTTATACATTTGGATAAAACTTAGTAATTTTGACTTGATTTGATACAATAATACTCAAAATGGTATCAATATTGGGGTAAAATGTCGTAATAATGATCATAAATTTATCTCTCATCACAACCCCCTACTTAGCTTTTGGTCGTCCTCGATCAAAACAAGCGATAAAACAAAATGAATAAGAGATAAATTCATGAAGATAGAAGATATAAGAGACAACCGGATGTTGCAACCGTATAGAATTACAACCGGGCGTTAACCTCGATATAAATGTATAACGAGTGTGTGTGTGACAAGCCTTTTCAATTTCCACTATCCTCTCTTGAATAATTCAAGCAAAACACACAAATATCCATTCGAACGACCCTAATGACTTTCCTAGGTATAGTAGTAACGAGTTCCACACAAAGTTCTCCCGTGTACTTATTAGGATAATCCCTAAAGCATATCATTCAGTTTATACTGGGGATAGTCAGAAGATAACTAAGTTTTCAACCATTGTCATTTTTTTTTTTTTCTTTGATGAACTTAATTTCACATGTGTAGCATATGCCTTCATTCCCGGCAATAGGACATTTCGTGATAACACCCTAGGCGGACTACTATCATCGGGCGGTCGGGAGTTTTTAAACCTCGTAGTGATATAGGACGTTTCGTGATAACGCCTACGCACTCAAATCATTGGTAGCTACAACCGACAAACATATAGTTCATTTCTTCTTCTATTTTTTTTTTTTTTTTTTTTTTCATAAACTTAACTTATATCCTTTCTATCACATTCAAACCTTCGGATATTCACGGTACACGTTCAAAAGTTAGGTACTAAGTTACTGTTATTATCTAGAATAAACCACTAGGACACTGAATGGATACAGTTTAAAATTTCCGCTTCAATATCAAAGGCTTACGTGAAGTAATTCATGTTACACAACTATATTTGGAATTACAATGCACTTACGGTTCACATTGGTTATACACATCCAAATTGATCATTATATCTTCAAATCCATGAAATATATACCTTATACAGTTTATTTTAATCAACTAAATAATGCTCGAAAAAGATCGAAAACTAAGGGATTTATTGATACAAAATAAACATTAATGCCATTGCTTTAGACCAACGACTCCACTCCCCACTTACGAACTTACATTGTCCTCAATGTAAAGTGAGTGTAAATAAGTTGTTGGGAAAGCAATGGTGCACTAAAACAAGTCAAAACAAATACTCGGATGATATTAAAGGGTGGGTGGGTGGGTCAAAGTTATGTCCTCCTCAATTCCATAGTATTTGAACTAATACATGTCACACGTTATTTGAAATTTAAAACCGACTAGATCATGAAATGTAACGTATGGCAAAGTATTAACTCTGAGTCTTTTATACCCAGATCCTCAAGGGTTATTTCAAATCGTTTGAACAACCTAAGTCCAAGAAATGACGCATTTGAATTTTTCTCTTTGTTCTCCATCGGGATTTTCGGATAACCACCTAATCATTCCCTTTTTTAATGTCATTCAAATATTCATCCTAAGACTTGGCGAAACAAAATGAAAATCAATCCGAAGTATTCGCAAAGTATCATCCAAAGTATGAGTAATTATTATATTTAACATTTTTGCGGGCTGCCTCCCGGTAGCGCTTTTGGTTAACGTCGTTTGCTCGACCAAAATGATAAGGATTAACTAATATAATATACTAAACAAAACGGGATACTTCTAACAATTACTCACAAAAGCACGTAACAATTAAGCACATAATCCACTAAAAATAAATGCTTAAGGAGTAAAAAGGAAGGATAGTACTCGTCATTGACTACATTTATAGTCTATAGCCAGACTTTATCGTGCTTTAGTTTTCTAATGTCTTGGTGGTGGGTCATCCTCACGCACCGCATCCTTCTTCAATACTTGGTTTCCAACGAGAGGTTAGACAATTTCCACCAATCCACACGATTCTTGACCTTTTCCTTTGATTTTCGAGCTTTGAGTTTACGAGCTTTCACATTATTGCTAAAGTCATCTTCTTCAGTTACCTGCGTGTTAGTACGATCCACCACAAGAGAACACAAAGTGTCTACACAAGAACTAGATTCTAGTGCAATGTATGGATATTTCAATGAATTGTAAATGTTGAAGATAACGCGCTCATCATTCACTCCCAAACTAAGCTCTCCCTTACAAACATCGATGAAAGGGGTATTAATATTTAAGCACCGAAAAGTGTCGAGAAAACATGCATACTTCTCATCGTTAAACGAAGATGGTAAAGCTTCCTTGAATGATTGTGCCTTTTGAGAACATTGTGTGTCATCATTAAGTACCTTTTCTTCAAAATATGCGATGGATGTGGTGATGCCCTTCCGGGTTGAACCGATGTGAATTTAGGTTGAGCCGGATAAGGTTTGGTTTGAATTGGCCCTTCCAAACTTGATTCATTCTCAACATGATCATTGGTCAAGGTCCTACTCATTCTTGGATTTTTCAATATTCTAGGAATCTTGACCCATTCCTCATTTTCAGGTTCAATATATCTGTTCTGTCTTAGGAAATCTTCAATAATGTCCTCTTCCTCTTTAGTGAATTCCGGTTTATTTTCCATATCCTTTTCAAATTTACCATCTAAATCATCCTCTACTTCATTATTCCCGAATTTTTCTAATCCATTACTTCCACAGATCCTTCCACTTCTAGTAATAACAGCATTTACCTCTCCCGGGTTTCTTTCGGTATTATTTGGTAGTCCTCCTGGGGGTCTACTGTTTTTACGTTCCTCTTCTCTACTCAAATGATATTCCAAATTCCGTAATGAAGCTTCTACAATTCTCATTCTGGTATCATGTCCACTTATAGATGTTTTCAACGTACTCATATCCTTAGTGCCTGTACCTATAGAAGTCATCATGTTTTCCATATTTTGAGCTTGAGTTGACATCATACCCATCGATTTTCGATTAATTTCTCCCATTTATCAACTCCTTCGGGTTGAGTTGAACTTTGGGTGATTTGGTATGCTTTGAGTGGTATGTTGTGGATACGGTCTAGGTAATGATTGTAGATTCTGATTCAAGGTATCTCCTTGATAAACTAGATTTGGATTCTTATATTGGATTGGATACGGTGGTTGTCCTTGCTTACTAGGGGTTTCAGACCAATGAAAAGTAGGGTGATCTCTTCTTATAGCATTAAACGAGTTTGAATACGCGTTGTTCAAATTCCTATGCTGTAAAAAACTCACCTTTTCCCTTGAATAGCCTTCTGGTTCTTCCATCCCTAATGACACATTATCATGATTTGAGTAGTCATTCGGTATGATATTTTCTGAGTTTACATTTTTACTGGCTAATAAGCCGTCAAATTTCCTACTCAAATTCTCCAAGTGTGCTAGAACTTCCGTATTCGATGTATATTCTCCTGCAAATGCTACTTTTCTTGTGCTAGAACCGGTTTCCCACATTCGATTATTTTTGGAAATCTTTTCAATAGCATCGTAAACTATCTGAGCTTCACTCATCATTAACGAACCACCACATGCGTGATCTACATCGCACGTGAGTCTTTCCTTAATTTACGACGGAAAAGTTGGATTTGCATATCTAAGGAATAACCATGATCGGGACAAGCTCTTAATAGCTTTTTAAATCTTCCCCAAGCATTCCCAAGCGTTTCTTCACATCCTTGTTTAAAGTTGGCAATTTCGAATATTAATTCCAATTTTCTACCAGGAGTAAAATATTGCTTTAAGAACTCGGTTTGAATATCCTCCCAACTAGTCAGTGAATGATGTGGAAGTGACAGAAACCAATCTCGTGCTCTTCCTTTTAAAGAAAAAGGAAACATAGACATCCTCGTTAATTCCCGATGAGCACCATGACTTTTGGCTGTATTACACAATTCTTCGAAAAGATAGAGATGATGATGTGGATCCTCATCATCTTCTCCTAGAAATTGGGCTCTTGTGTCAATTAAACCAAAAAGATGAGATTTTATTTCGAAGTTATTTGCTCCTTTATTGGGTAAACGAATTGGATTATTAATCTGGTACCTTCTTACGGTCTGATCACATATAGGTCTCGGGTTAGGCTGGTTTCGATTATTACGATTATGCTTATTCCGATTCTGATTATTTCTATTATTCTGATTCTGTTTATTAGGTTGAGGTAAATTCTGATTAAGGTTTTGGCCATACCCTTGAGCATGAGCAATCCCTTGTTCAGGTGTTTTACCAACGGTTTCGACCATTTTCGTAACTCGATTTGACAATTCTTGTGGAATCGAAAATATCGAATAGAAAATAACACGAAATCGATAAAAAAACCACTTTTTTTTTTTCTCTCGGTAATTACCGAGTAGTTTTTTTTTCGGTTTTTTTTTTTTTTTCTCTCTCTCTCTCTCGGTAATTACCGAAGCCACTCGGTATTTATCGAGTATTTTTATAAAAAAATTGATATCTTACCAAATAGGTAGGTACCAATGAAAATAAAAATACAAATGAGATTGAGAAATGTATTGACTTATCCTCGGCTGTTATGACCACGTTTACTTTCTACTATCGAAAATAGAAAATAACTCGAATTTAATAGAAGAAGAAAATTGGTAACTAAAAGAAGGTAGATACCAACGGAAAATAAAAAAGAAATGTGATAAGAAGAGTGTTGACTTATCCTCGAGAATTTTGAGCTAATACAAGTAGTAACCACTAGACACAAAGAAAGAAATTAGCGACGTTTTCCCCGGCAACGGCGCCAAAATGCTGACAGGACCTTTCGATCCCCGGCAACGGCGCCAAAATGCTGACAGACCTAAACCTAACCTTGGAAACGGCGCCAGAATGCTGACGGACATTACCTAGGCTATACAGATCCTAACCGGCAGTGTACCGGGTCAAATTGTAGTGCTAGTCTGGTGAGTCAGGTCGTATTCCTCAGGGAAAACATGGTAATTCTTTTAAGTGGGGTTAAACACCAAGAAGCTATTATTAACTCGATCTAAGTCGCGGTTTATCGGTTTCCTCGGGTTAGATTATGTTAGATCGTTAGATTAGTTAGTAATGTTAGAGTTAGATGTTAGTAAAACGAGAAAATAAAACAAATAAATACTAATATAATATATAGATATATTTTTGGATCTAGCCAAGAATACTTTCTTGAATCAATATCTTTTAGTAGAAATAAATGAGACGAGATCTTCCTTTATTCAAGGTGTAAATTATGTATGAATCGGTGTACTCCTAAGCTAGACAACTCCTCCTCACACAAGCGTATGAAATTGTCATATGTCCATTGCATCGGTCCAAGGTCCACAAGCTGTTACGGTTTTTACGAACGGGTCCCGAGTACAAATCTACCTTTAGATAAAAAGGAGTCATTCCGTTCGTCAAACGGTCAATTTTATTTAAAAGGCTCCGGTTGTCAAAGCCGGACGATTCAACTTTCCGGTTTAAGTTTCAATTAAGCGATGATTTAACATTATTACGATCTCGAGTACAAATGTCAATAAAATTTATCTTTCCCAAGACAAATCGCCCCCGGGTAGGAAAGCGGGTTCCGTTGTCACGTTTTCACTCGGCCAATTTTACCCTCCGGTCTTTCAATTTTAACATTAAGCGCGAAAAGAAAGAGATTCATCATAATTGATTTTAATCATTATTACCGAGTCGATCATTCATTTTACCAAAAGATTAACTAATTCGATTCATATCTTGGCTAGATATATTTTTAGTTTAATATCATATATAAATAGAAATAGAAATAATAAACATAACAATTTTAGAATATATTACCGGTTATGACTATCGAATCGGGGTCGTTTCCACCAGATCTAACATGCCAAAGCTTCGAAATCAACAATCTTCGATAATTATTCCGCCATTACAACGATACTATAACCATTTTATTTATATATGTGAAAAAACATATATACATACATACATCGACATATATATGTATATACGGGCCCCGAAAAGAAAATTAAAAGAGAAACGAGATGAAAAGATCTAGATCTAGATCTATATAAATATATAGATAGATCTATCACATATATATTCATATATAGAATATATATATATACATGAAGTGTGTGTGTGTATATATATATATATATATCATATATATATATATATATGATCCAAAAAAAATAAAAAGAAAGAGCAGAGGGACGAGAGAAGAGGGAAAGAAAGGGGCAGAGCTCCCTGCTGCGATGCTCTGTTTTTATAGGAGAAATGGGGGGCCGGATCGATCCGGGAAAGGGCCGGATCGATCCGGTGGTGATCAATTCTAGATCCTTCTAAAACTTCTAAAATTCATATCTTGAGTTGTAGACCTCCAAAAATTATGATTCAAACGTCAAAATTAAGCTCTCGGAAAATTCTTCAACTTTCATGAAGGACTCTTCTTCAGAAAACGCCGTCTTGATAAGCAAATTCATACTCCGAACGTTTTGCGGGATTTTTACGAAATTGAATCAATTAGCCACTTGACCACCATTTGAGTTGTAGAAGTCCGATCGACTTGATTCAAAATCCATTGGAAATCTTTCTTGAAGATATACAACTTTTATTAAGGAAACTTCTTCGAGAAAATGTCGTTTTGATGAGCCATTCGTATTACGAAGATATTTCGGGATTTTTACTAATCCGAGTCGATTGTCCACTTGGCCATAACTTGAGTTGTAGAACTCCAATTGACGTATTTCAAAGTGCGTTGGAAAGCTTATGTGAAGATCTACAACTTTAATTAAGAAGTCATCCCCTGAAAATGCCTCTAAGCTGGGTCAAATCTCCATTGAAAATAAATTACGGTTTAAGTACTTAGGAAAATTTGCTCCGTTTGAACTCGTAAGCTTGTGGCACCTTCTTCTAATCCTCTAAACACATCTTTTAGACTCAAAACATGTCATTACGTGGAATCTTGGTCAATGTATAATCCTGCAATGAACCACCAAAATACCAAACGTAAATCCGACACGACACTCCGGTTACTAAACCGGTACAAAAACTAATAAAAAACTTATAAAAATACGATAATTTATATAATAACTACTACTTATACATTTGGATAAAACTTAGTAATTTTGACTTGATTTGATACAATAATACTCAAAATGGTATCAATATTGGGGTAAAATGTCGTAATAATGATCATAAATTTATCTCTCATCAAGGATGCGGGGCCTAGCCCATATGGACCCCTTAGTAAAGAGGAATGGGCTACCTGTAGGGATTTCATTTTTTCGTTTGATGTTTTACATTTGTACTTATATATTTCTTTAACTAACAGTTGTTCTGTTTTTCTTGAAGTGGCCGATTTTGCCGAGCTGCTAGCTAGTGCTGAGACTGAGGCCGAGGTTAGCCAGTCTGAACAGAGCCTTGACTCTGAGAGGATGGCAAGTATGGAGCCTATTCCTCCTCAGCCTTCGGGCATGAACTTGGATGCTGCTATGATAGTTCCATCTTCCTCCCATTGTGTTCTAGAGGAAGTCAATTTGACTACCCATGAGGCATCCGTCCTGGGAGGGAAGAAAGGAGATGGCCTCGCATCTTCGAAAAAAAAAAAAAGCCGATATAGGGTTGCGATGACCCTCGAGAGAGCGAGGCCTAACAAAAGGGGGCCGAACGGGTGTGCTACGGAGAGCGGCCCGGGAGCACGAAGGCCGACGGGAAGACACCGCTTCGATCAAGAGTGGCTCTTCAAGATGTCGGACGAGGAGCTATCGTTGTCGGCTTTAAGTCCATAGAGTTTGTGAGTCTTGATCCTCCCTTTATATTTCATAATTATGCCTTGGCATCATTTCATATGTCCGTTGTTTGTTTTGTGCAGGGAACCCTCGTCTAGGATGTTTTTCGGCGGTTGGGAAAAGCTTATGTCGAAGTTCCCGTCCTCAAAAAGTATGTGGCTGATCTAAGGGCAGGTCGGGAGAAACTAAAAAGCTCCCTTGAATCCAGAGATAAGGAGACTGCGGCTCTCCAGAAGCAGCTTCAGGTTATAGAGGCCGATCTAAAGTCCATGGAGGATAAACTCGGTGAGGGGAAGAGGGGAAAAGATCAGGCCACAACCGAACTCCAAACGAGATTGGCCGTGATGGAAGCTGGTATTCCGGTTTGGGCTGCTGAGGCCGTTCGGGAGTATAAGGCTTCCGAGGATTTTTCCAAGACTTTGTAGCTGCTGCTTATCCCAGTCTTGAATCATGGCTACACTCAAGGCATGGATGACACAAGGGGCCAGTTTCCTAACCTAGTCATAGATAGCCTTCCCAAGAAGGTTTATTACAAACCTGGGATGAGCTTGGTCTATGACAACCATGTGAAAGACTTCAAAGAGGGTGTGGACATTGTGTCCAAGTACTCTAGCAAGTCTACGGTTGCACCCAGCTCGGCTCCTCCTACATCTTCAGAGCAAAACCCGACCGAGGCTAAGTCTAGTAAGGTTTACGGATTTTTTATGTTTTGCTTTGAAAACTTCGTTTGTAATTTTCTGACTTGATAATAGAAGCAATTTCTTGTTCAGTACTTTCTTTAATCACTTTACTTTGAGTAATTTCTTTTAAGTACTTCACTTTGAGTACCTCTATGTAGGGTATCCCGCCCCCAAGTATGCCATACATTAACTTGCAGTTTTGGATGGCGTACTTTAGCTATGTTTTTGTTCCGATCCGTCCTGTGGGAACTACATGTAAAATGTTGTCGGAAGTCTGACTTGTTTTAGCCATATGTTCGCTGAGTCCGATCGTGGAGCCCAGATGTCGGCTTTAACAATATGTTTGCTGAGACCGATCGCGGAGCTTAGATGTCAGATTTAACGACGATTCAGAAGTCTACTGACTTTTTCTGACATATGTTTACTGAGTCCAACCGGGGGAGCTCAGATGTCTGATTTAGTGATGAGCCAGAAGTCTGAAGTCTTTTGCTGACATATGTTTGTTGAGTCCGACCAGAAGAGCTCAGATGTCAGATTTAGCGATGAGTCAGAAGTTTGCTAACTTGTTATAGGCGACATATGTTTGCTGAGTCTGACCGGGAGGAGCTCAGATTTCATATTCAGCGATGAGTCAAAAGTTTGCTGACTTTTGCTGACATATGTTTGCTAAGTCTGACCGGGGGGGAGCTCAGATGTCAGATTTAGCGATGAGTCGGAAGTTTGTTGACTCTTGCTAACATATGTTTGCTGAGTCCGACCGGAAGAGCTCAGATGTCGAATTTATCGATTAGCCAGAAGTTTGCTGACTTGTTACAGCTGACATATGTTTGCTGAGTCCGACCGGGGGAGCTCAGATATCATATATAGCGATGAGTCAGAAGTTTACGACTTTTGTTGACATATGTTTGCTTGAGTCCGACCGGGGGAAGCTCGGATGTCACATTTAGCGATGAGTCGAAGTTTGATGACTTGTTATAGGCGACATATGTTTGCTAAGTCCGACCGGGGATCTCGGATGTCGGATTCGGCGAGGAGTCGAAGTCTGGCGACTTGTTATGGGCGACATATGTTTGTTGAGTCCGACCGGGGGAGCTCAGATGTCAGATTTAGTGATGAGTCATGTTCGGTAAAAACTAGTTTTAAAATTTATAACCGAAACACCCCAAGTATAAGGATCGTAGTATAGGATGTTAACGGGTCGTCCTAAGGGAATGGAATGTTTATCGAATTCAAGTATAAATCTATATCGATTATGTCACAATTATCTACCTAAACTAAGGCTGAAACTAACTAAAACCTAAACCTAAGAATTAAGACTAAAACAGGAATAAAAACAAGCAGAAAATAAGAAAACAGAAAGACGGACGAGCGTTCACTAAAGTGAACGAGCGTCTGAAAGCTTGATCTAACGGACAGGCGTCTGCTATTGCGGACGAACGTCTGAATACGAATTGAGGCAGAAAAGTGCAGAAAACTTGCAGGAAATTAGGGTTTATAAAACTAGAACTTAAACTAAACTTAATCTAAACGATTACGAACGAATTGATTAATAAATAAGTAAAGGAAAACGAGCGAGGCAACGAATCCACCCATCAACCAACAACCCCCAACTAGATGGTGATCTAAAGATGTAGTTTTTAGTAGTGATCTATTCACGAATTCAATTAAATTTCTTCAACCAAATTCTAGGGTTTCGTTTATCTTTTCCAAGTAAACTAAACGACATACCAAACATGATCACGAGATTATCTCTAATACTCTTACTCAATCAACTATGCATAATCTCTTATAACACAATTAATCGCATCACTTGAACGAAATAAGACTTAAACCAATATATTTTCATACATAGATCCAAGCATATAGATATAGATAAATCGTTTCATCGAATCGTTAATTCCAACAAAACATGATCAATACAAAACGGCATCCAAAGTGATGAAAAACTATAAATTAAACTCACTAACATAAAGCATCGAACTCTCTAGTTGGTTGTGTTGATGATGGGCTTCCTCCGTCGACTCACTTTGCAAGGTTTCTAGCCAACAATCATGTTGAATATGATTGTTGGGTTGGAGAAACTCATCTCTGGAATTAGGGTTACGGCCGCGGCTTTTATGTAAAAGTATGCGTGAAAGAGTTGTGTAAAAGATTAGGGTTTAAGGCTTCATAATGCGGTGCTTTTATAGAGTTTTAAGTCGGCAGGAATTAAGTCGGCCCCGGACGCTCGTTTGAACAACCGGACGCTCGTCCGGAATTCCCGAACGGCGATTAAACGCTCGTTCGCACCTTGCGGGCCGAACTCTCTGTATTGATTTTATGCCTTTGAACGCCCGTTCGACTTTATGGACGCTCGTCCATCCGGGACGGAGACTGAACGCTCGGCTGGATTGCTTGGGATCGGATTTCTTCATCTTTATCCATTCTCTTCAAGCCAATTCCAACTCTATCTTGAATAATTCGACTTGAGCTTCATTTATCCTCTTTAGCACTCGAAATTCAGCCTCCTAAAGGATAAATAAACATTGCAAAAATGTAATAAAGTCCAAATCATAATAAATCAATCAATTCAATACTTAAAATAACCAATTTTTCAAATAACCATACTAAAATCATCCTTACTACATAATTGTACTTAAACCCTTAATTCTTATATAAATTATGCAAATGTGGGGAAATAATAATGAAATATAACCCTTAATAATCATATAAATATGGCCTTAACAACACCCCCACACTTAGCTTTTTGTACGTCCTCGGACAAAACAATCAAAACTATAGCTCAACTTCATGCAATCCACATAGATCTCTAACTCACGTAACAAAAGATACAACAACTATAGCAAACAATACCATCACGAGAGATAGATTCGGTGTATGCGTGACAAGCCCTTTTCAAATTTAACAAGCCTTCCAAAGAAATATCCTCTCAAAAATCCAATGACTATCCTAGATATAGGCGATAATAGCTCCACTCAAAGCCTTCCCACGCACTCGGTAGGATAATCCCTACAGCATATCATGCGGTTCTACTGGGTATAAGATCCATGATAACAAAGACTTCACTTTATTTTTACTCATCATTTCCAAAATTTCCAAATTTGACGCATATCAGAATGAGCTTTTACCCATCATAGTAGAATAGGACATTTCGAGATAATCCCCTACCTACTCAAATCATAAGGTAGCTTCTTCTAACTGTCGTGAGCTTCTGGTCATCATAGTGGTATAGGACATACGAGGTATACCCTATCGCACTCAAATCATCGACCAGCTTCCGACAAACGTATTTATTATGATTGCTTATTCATTCTTTTTTTCAAGACATAAGTTACATCTCACTTATCACATTCAAAATTTATGATATTCACAGCACACGGTCTAACTAAGGTGTTACTATACTGACCTTCCTAAGATAAATCACTAAAACAATGAAAGGATATAGTTCAAAAATCTTGCTTCAATATCAAAGGCTCTCGTGAACGTGAAAAATGAATACTATCTCCATGACAGTAAAGACATGCTATAATTATCTCACTAAGTCACATACTATCATCGTTAGAAAAATACAACTAGGAAGCGTTTAGTTTCAATCATATGCTCGAGATTCACAAAAATTTAAATTTCGTGGAAATTTAACATTCACTCATATTTCAAAGGATATAGCATAAAAACATACCCAATTTCCCCCCACACTTAAATCACATTATGTCCTCAGAATGTGCAGAATAAAAGAAAAAGAAAACTTAGCTGGTTTCAACAGTGGTTGTCGGATGAAAGTTGGCAGAGGTCAGGCCGGATCATGAATGTACCGCGACAAATCGAATAGACAACACTGGACATAAAAGCTTGCGAACCTGCTCAAAAGTATATGCCACACTCGACATACCATATAATCTCGGGGTACACGGGCTATATGAGCAAACATACAAAACCCTTACAACAAGAGTAAAAGGAATAACCATCAACACGCCACTAGAGTACTATTTCTAAAAACAAGAAAACAAAACAACCTAAGAAAAGAAAACAAACAAAGAAAACTAGGCTGCCTCCTAGGAGCGCTCTTTTAATGTCAATAGCTTGACACAGATTTCAAAAGATCAACCCGGATCGGGCCACTTTGGTTTAACAGCCGCCACCTCAGTATCGGAATCAGAAGTATTGGGGCGGAAATGATTTTCACCACAACAACAAGTCAAGTGCGCAATAAGGTCATTAAACTTTTCTCTCCAAACTACACTGACTCTCTTCTTCGTGTTCTTGCGGATGATAGACGTAGGTGTGCTAACATGCTCAGGAGTCTCAGGAGAAGGTTCCTCACAGGTAGAGGGAGGAATGTCATCATCGGACTCAAAGAAATAAGATGGAATCTCTTCACAAATCAGGACATCTGTACTCTCATCTCTTCTTTGGAAATAAAGAGTCTCAGGCTTTTCCTTTGGTTGCCCAAAATATTTCTTAAGTCGATGGCCATTCACTTTAAAAGCTTGATTACCATACCCGTTCAAAGTAATTACTCCACTTGGATTAACCTCGAGAATCTCAAAGGGACCAGACCATCTAGACTTGAGTTTACCCGGAAACAAAGTGAAGTCTAGTATTATAGAGTAAAGCCATTTCACCAACTTTGAATTCTCGGTCCTTGATCTTAGCGTCATGGAGTATCTTCGTTCTTTCCTTGCTAAGCTTAGCATTCTCGTACGCTACGAGTCCGAATTCGTCGAGCTCGTTCAATTGTAACAACCGTTTCTCCCCACAGAGTTGGCTATCGAAATTTAAGAATTTAATTGCCCAGAAAGCTCTGTGTTCAATTGTAACAACCGTTTCTCCCCACAGAGTTCAATTTATTGAAACAGTTGTTCAATATCGGAAAAACTGTGAGGGAACTACGATAATTGAAATCAAATCACAAATGATCAGAACCTTCCAAACCAAGTAATTCGGGACCACACCCTCGCTTATGATTGTGGCTCTATAGCGACTTACGGCTACTTCCACGTCCCCTTTAATTTCTACCGAGCCTTCTACGGTTAGGAACTTCAAGGCGACGTGAGATGGGGAGATCACGGCTCGAGCTCAATCAACGCGAGTCTCCCCAAGATAATGTTTTAAGCCGAAAAAGCCTTTACCACTACATAATTGATCATGAGGGTCCTACCCCTTTGTTCCGGTCCAAATGTTAATTCCAGCCTAATCATTCTCATGGTATGGATTGGAATACACCAAAACCGAACGAGCGGTGCCGAAACGGGTATCAACACTGACTCCTTGATCCCCATAGATTTAAAGGTTGAGTAGTAGAGGACATTAACAGCGCTTCCTACAGATCCTCTTCACCAGGTTCTTGCTTACCATGACCTTTATCACCAAACTTTCGTTGCTCATAACAAGAGGAAGTGGGTCCTTAGGACCATAGGTTACTTCTGAGCGGCCTCGACTTCGTAAAATGAAGAAGTTGAGGTCGGTTATCCTGCTTTCTCATTTCCCCTAATTCATTGCTGGAGCCCTCCATAATGGTATTAATGGTGTTGATGGGGCGATTATCTAGTTGCCAATCACCACCCGGAGATCTATCTCTTCTTCTTTGGGGTTCATCATGCCTACCCATGTCTTGATTGTAGTTTCTTCGTTTGAAATCTAAGCGACCTCGTGGCTCAGCATTGTGAGATCAATCTATGACCTTGTCCAACTTTCCTTTCACTATTGTTGCATCGATGTCTCTCTTGAGATCTCTGCAGTCCTCTACATCATGGACAACATATTTGTGATAGGTGCAAAACTTACTCCTGTCCATTCTTTCTGCGGAACCTCTCATGGGTGGTGGTAATCGAGCCAAACCTTTTCTCTCAATGATTACGAGAACCTACTTGTGTGTCATGTTCAGAGGGATGAAGTCCCTCTTCTGTAAAGCTCCTATTTTCCCCAAATGATCTGTGATCGGGGCAGTCATGTGGTCCCAGACTGGTTTTCTTTTCCTGTCAGCTGATTCCTCTGCCTCTTCCTTCTTAGATTCTCCTCTTTCCTACTCTCTTTTTAAACGGTTAGCTTCCTCGCCCTGGAAATGCTTATATGCCATTTCCATACACTCTTCCATTGATTTGGGAAGCTTTCTCAACTTGGCATACAACCTTCCTTCCCGTAGCCCTGCTACAAAGGAAGTGATCAGGATGTGCTCAACTGCACTTGAACTTGCGTAGACTCTTCGTTAAACCGTTTTAGATATCGTAGCACGATCTCATCTTTTTTTCTGCTTAATAGTAAGCAGATGCGTAACGTTTCTCTGGAACGGTTTGTCCGTGATAAATGCGTTGAGAAACATCTTTCCTAGCGTCTCAAAGTTAGAGATTGTCCTTGTTGGGATCTTCCTGAACCATTCTCAAGCTCGGCATGTTAATAGCGTTGGAAAGGGTTTGCACTTCATCTCGTCCAGGGCACAATCCAGATTCATATGAGTCAAGTACTAAAACAAGTGATCCTGTGGATCCCTGTTTCCGTCGTACGGGTCTAGCTTGGGCATTTTAAACCTTGCAGGTCGGGGATAGTTTCCACCTGCTCTGTAAAGGTGATACGAGGGTAAGATTCGTAGATCTTTTCCCTAATATGGCGTTCATCTCTTCCCTGGAAGCATCAATTGCTTGGGGATCTTGTAGTTGCTTCCCATGATTTCAGGAGAATGCCTGATCATCCTTCTTTCCTCGCTTAGGCTTTGGAGGAGGAGGAGGCGTTTTCTCCTGTGATTCCTCCTCTTCCTGGTCCTCCTCCTCGTCATTATTTTCTTGCATATTATCTTCCAGTAGATCTTCCTCTTCCAGATCCTCTTCTACATCTTCCTCTATTGTGGCTGACTCGAGTATGGCATGTGTGGTAGCAGTATCCATAGCCACCAATTGATCTCTCAGTGCTTGGTGGGTAGAATTGAGAGCGCTTTCTTCTTGCACTTGGTTCTGATTTGTTGGCATTGGAGGCTGAAGCGCCGCCATCGTTGGCGTTATGGCCGTTTGCTACCGGCTGTCGTGTTGCACCATGGTGATTCGACACCTTGAACACAATTGTCAGTAAGAGGCCCTCATTCAAGCACCAATTGAAGATGTTGGATTTCATCAATTAATAATCCGGGGCCTGTTTATCCTAGTTACAAATTTTCAAGATCTAAAAACTGGAAAAAGATGTAAACGGGGAGTGTTTTGTATGAGGTTTAGACTGAGCTTGAGATATTATATCTCAAGTTACCAACTGTTGGTCTCAGAGAAGGGTGAAATATAGTCAGGGGGGTGAATGACTATATTAGGAGTTCAAAAACTTTTTTCTTGATGAAAAGCTTTTGTGCAGCGGAAATAAAACCCTTTTGACGTATTTTCAAAACACTTAAGCAATCACAGACATATAAAATAAAATACTGAATGTTAACACAGAAAGTAAATGTTGTAAGTAAATGACACAAGGCTTATAGTGACCTTGGGTGGTGTAATCCCTTAATCCATTCTTCTCATGTGATGATTGGAGGAAATCACTAGTGTTTTTCACCAATACAATAGTTCGATTGTCCTTGGCTACACAAGCTTCACAATCTCAAGATTATTACTCCCTGACTACAAAAGCTTCAGTGACTCAGTCTTCAACACTGCTCCTTGAGAGTAAATCCTTTAGCAACTATCACACAGGGTTGCAATTCCTTCTCAGACAATCTGATTCAATTGCTCAAGTTAGATGTGAATTATATTCACGAGGCTTGATCAAACTCAGTACTTGATGTAGATTTGATGCTCTATTTTTTGAGATTGATCTTCTAGATATTTCTTGTAAGAACAGTTAGAAGGCTTGTGTAATTTGACAGAGTTTTAGCACTTAGAATTCTTGATTATCAAAATGTTGTTATCCTTGTCTGTCAGTGCCTTCTAGTTATAGCCATGATTCCTTGATTTTGAATTTCAGTCCATTGGCTATTTAATGTTGAGAATAATCCTTGATTCTTCATTGATTTCGTTCTCCTTGATTTTAATGATCCGGATTATAATCAAACATTCTTCATAAAATCCATCAATGATTGATTCAGCATTAATTGCTTGATTTGCATACTTTTCACGTTCTGAATCATGTATAGAAAGTATGCTTCACTGTTTATACTTTACTGGGTTGTTGCGTTGTTACTTAGCTGGTTCAGTGACTACTTTGCTCAACTGGCAGTCCTTTGGTGCTATCGGTCTATGACTTCCTTTCAACTTGTGCTTATCATTATATATTTGTACAGATGATAGAGCTTCACTTCATTGATCCTTGTTTTGCGTGAGATCAGTGTACACCATATTTATAATTAATTAGGTTCCATCACTTGTAATGTATATCTTAGACTATCCAATGTCATCACAGACTTCCTTGGTTATAAGTTAGTCCATAAGAATCTTCACTTCACTGTGCTGGTCTTTGGCCATCTTCACTCAGCTGGTCTACAAGTCTTCTTTTCATTGAGTACGCCTACCCGATCTAGTACAGTGCTTCTCTGACTGAACTTATAAAAAATGTCAGACTCTAAGTAAAGTCTTATACAAACATTACTAACTCATTTGGACTTATTTCAGGCTTGCTATAACAGCTAGTATGGACATCAACAAAACAATAAAATGTTCCTAATACCAACGTATCCTGTGATTGTTCAGGAATCAAGTCTCTCGTAGTTCTTTAGGGATTGTTTATATCGGGTGGCCATGGGCGGCGCCACCTTGTATGATTTAGGTCACTTGACCCCAAATCAAAAAAACTATATGTATTTTCACACCATTTAAATTTTTTATGTACTAATATATACTCACTGACCCGCTAAAATTTTCAAATATTAACCTTTGACCCATAACTATACATATATATGTTAAATAATGCATTAAAAACTTGTAATATGATGTGTCGTTCTCGATCTCTGACCCGATTCACATAATTCCTGCAGCCACCCTTGAGAGTGGCTTATGCTCTAGGCCTGAATGGGCCGTGTTCAAGGTGGACTCTGATTTCGTATTCTGTAAGGAATGGATAAACGTGGTTTAATCCCCTTAATTGTAGGAGATGATCATGGGATTTGAAAATAGGATCAAAGCCTTTATGGCTGAGGATTCTTTTCATGTTTATCTTGTTACATTATGTATGTGGGCTACTCTTCTAGGTTGTGAGGTTCGAGCTGCACCGACTGAGCTCTACTGTGCCTTGGCCGACCTGCGGCGGGTCAGGAACTTAGCCTAGCCGACCTCCCACCTAGGGTACAAGTCCGGCTTTAACTCTGCTTATATCTTGTCTTCATCATTATGGGGATGATGTTGAAATGGTGTCCTAAACCCTATCGGGTTGGACCGTATCCGACCGGGTTGGATCATTTCTACTATTTCGTTATGTCATACATATGATAAATGGTTTTTCTGTAATTATATATTATGTTATTTATATGAACCAATTTGCGATTGTATATATGATAACGTCCCTAATATCAAACTGTGATAGAGAAACAATGATAAGTGATTATGGTTGATGAGATCTTGAATCACTTTAATGAGTTTGATACTTAAATGTCTCAAACGTATGTACTATTGAATAGGGCATTAATGGTACGGTTAGACTAGCACGTATTAGATGTCATCTATCTTATTGAAGATAGGAATAGATCTCTTCTATCAAAGTGTAGGGACGCTTGGACTGTACGTGGATGTGTATTAGAGAATGCGTACGTTAGAATGACTCGCTTACTTTATTAAGTGTCACACTATGTGGCGGTTGTGTAATTATCCTAAGACCGGAATCTTCATAGCATCGCGGTGTGGATTGTCATACTTTGACACTATTGAGGTTTCCCCTAGCCATGGGAGACCATGCGGTAGTGATTGGGAGTGATGCTTGAAGCATGCGTAGGATTCATGCTACTCGTCTGGAAATCCCGTATCCTATGAATAAGAGTAAATATCCGAAAGGGCCTTCTTATAAGGAATGTCTAGCTCTCGTGAATCTTTGCAAAGTGGGTGTAAATGATTTACATCAAGAGATCATGATATCCGGATTATAAGATACGGTCGTTCATATTCTACACTCGACATACGACCATATGGATATTGTAACAGCGATAGGAATCTATTTACACCATAACTGTTTCACATGAAAGGTACTAGTCATTGCATTTGACTCTTCCGATGATTGAAGGTCATGGCATGTTGCTAGACGCTATCCATGATCGTTAGGTTTGAAGGGTATTTTAGTAAATTCACTTTGTGCCTATGGACAACATATTTTGTTACAGTATAGAGGCTGAAGAGAATGTTGAATGCAGTCAGCTGATACACTCTGCTGATTGTATGAAGACACGACGGCTGGCGATAGGTATGACACGAAGTATCTGGCGACGAGTAATCTAGTGTAGTATGATGTAGAAATCGGTTATTCAGTTATAGTTTGTTGTAACCGCTTGCAACTTGCTTCTAACTTATTCATGTGGTGTATGATGTTATAAATACCCCATGATCAGCCACATTGTAATCCAACTTGTAATTTTTCAGTTCACAGTAATAATTCCGCATTTTACTTTCAGTTTATAATTCTATGAACTTCATCATGGTATCGGAGCAGAAATTTGAGAATTTCTTAATGCTTTCCAGTGTTTTCCTTAATCTTTGAAGAATCTTGAGAGTGTTCTTCATCTTCTTTGTGATTCCAGTTTCTTGAGAGTAAACTGTGATCGATTTTCCTGAGTTTTGTGATCATCTCTTGATCATTTTTTCACTTTTATTGTTGATTTGTGACAAATTCTACAGTTCTTGGTAACCATGGCAGCAAAGAAACAAGAAATAAGTCGCTCCAGTCCATTTTATGTTCATCCAAATGAGAATCCATCTCTGGTTCTTGTTCAGCCATTGATGAATGGCAACAACTATAATATAGGGAAAATGTCTATGGAGATGGTGTTAATTACAAAGAATAAAATTGTCTTTGTGGACGGCACAATCAAAAGGCCAGAAGCAGATTCAGCAGATTTCCATGCATGAAGACAATGTGATACAATGGAGAGATCATGGATCTTGAATTCTGTAGAGAACAGCATTGCCCAGTTTGATGTACTTTAAGAGTGCACATGCAGTTTGGAAGAATCTTGCAGCTAGATTTTCTAATTTTGATGCCTCGAGGCTTTCAGATCTTCTTGAAGAGATGCATCTGCTGAAGCAAGGTACTGATTTTGTCAATCAATATTTGGAGATTCTTTGTTTATACTTGGCCATTCTGATGAGGGCTATATCTCGAGCTTCCTCCAAGTTGTCTTTGGAATACTTGAGCTCAGTTTCTCGATCTGCTTCTGTATATAGCTCGGATCGGGGCGAGAGGAGCCCGATTTCAACAGGAATTACTGACTCGCTTATGTATGCTAGGGAGAAGGATGTTTCTCATATGGCCGAGTTCGTTATGGTTCAGTATGCCCAAAACATGTTGGGCATATGTTCCTCCCAATTCTCCCATTCTTCTTCAAGTCTCTTCTTTCAGACCATTCTTGATTGGCCTATTATTCTGCTAGACTTGTCCATTAGCTTGCGGGTAGCCAACAGATGTGAAATGCTCCCTAGTTCGGAGCACCATGCATGTACAGTCCTATCCTCAAACTGAGTTCCATTATCCGAGACCAGTGTCTTAAGTATATCGTATCTGCATACAATATTCTTTCAAAGGAATTTATAAATAGCTTTTGATGTAATCATGGTTAGAGCCTCAACTTCTACCCACTTTGTGAAATAGTCTATTGCAACCACCAGAAATTTGAGATCTCCTGGAGCTCGGGGGAGCGGTCCGAATAAGTCAACGCCCCATTGATTGAAGGGTCATGGTGATATTATTGGAACCATGTTTTGAGATGTTTGGTACGTAACGCTGTCGTGTACTTGACATGATTTACACTTCTAAACAAGGCCTTGAGCGTCTTGCTGCATTGTAGGTCAATAGTAGCCGAATATCCGACATTTCCGAGCCAATGTTCGAGCTCCCGCATGATTTCCACATATTCCCAAGTGTATTTCATGAAGTAGATAGTTTCCTTCATCTTCCGAAGCACACCTGAGCTAAGGGGATATAAAAGACTTTCAATATAGAACGTCCTTGAAAAGGGCGTACCTGGTGGCCAGGAATTTCATTTTCCTGGCATGGATTTTATCTGTGAAAAGTATCCCGTTTTTGAGATAAGAGATAATGGGATCCATCCACGTGTATTTCTGTGAGATGGGCTGAACTTTTGGGTTGTTATAGCTCCGTTCTTCCAGCAGTTCTACTATCACTTTTTTGTCAGAGACAAAATTAGAGGCTAACTTCAAGACTGCATCAGCTCGTCTATTTTGAGACTCGAAACTTGCTCGATTTGCACGTTTTTAAAGTCTTTCGAGTGAGAGCGAGTCGTAGTGAGATACCTCTTCATAGGTTCTTCCTTTGCTTCATACTCTCATTTTACGTGATTAACCACTAGTTGGGAATCGCATTGTAAACTTGAATTTTTTTTTGGCTCCAAGCACGGACGCCAAGTTGAGCCCGAAAATCGGTGTTTCGTATTCGGCCTCATTATTGGTGGCCGAAAGATGAAGCGCAAGGCATAAGGGAATTCTTCCCTTTTAGGGCTGACCAGTAGAATACCTGCTCTGGATCCCTCTTTACTCGATGCCCTGTCGATGTACAGGGTCCATTGTTCCAATTTGCAGCTTGGCTGCTCTTGATCGATATTGATGGCTGTTCCTTCAGCTAGAAAATTGGCTAAAGCTTGAGCTTTAACAGCGGTTCGAGGGCGGAAGTCCATATCGTACTCTGCCAACTCTACCACCCATTTTGCTAGCTTGCCCGAAGTTTCTGGTCGGGCTAGTATTTGCTGAAGCGGCTGATCCATGATCACGGCTTTTGGATGATCTTGAAAGTAGGGCCTTAGCTTTCTAGAGGCATGGACTAAAGCGAGTGCTAGTTTTTCAGCATTTGAATATCTGACCTCAAGGCTGTGAAGCTCTTTGCTCACGTAGAAGACCGGTCTTTGTGCATTATCTTGCTTTCTGGCGAGAATAGCCCTTATGGCCTTGTCACATACAGACAGATAAACCAACAAAGGTGTCTCATACCTGAGGAGAAGACGGAGTGGGCAGCTCGGCCAAGTAAGTTTTTAGGTCTTCAAAAGCTCTTTGGCACTCCTCGTCCCACTTAAACGGATTAGCATTCCTTATGGTCTTGAAAAATGGGAGAGTTCATTGTGCTGACCTGGACAAGAATCTGTTGAGGGGAGCCATTCACCCTGTCAATCTCTGAATCTCCTTAATAATTTTTGGTGGGGGCATAGTTCTTAATGCCTCAATTTTATCTGGGTTGTCTTTAATCCCTTTCTTGGATATCATGTAGCCCAAGAATTTACCAGGTCAGAGTCCGCACATGTACTTCTTGGGGTTGAGCTTCATCTGAGTTTTTCTGAGTACCCCAAAGACTTCTCTAATGCCGACTAAGTATTGGTCTAGAGACCTGCTCTTGATGAGGAGGTCGTCCACATATACTTTCATGCATTTGCCAATTTGATCTTTAAATATTGTGTTGACCGCCCTTTGGTAAGTTACGCCAGCGTTCTTTAGGCCAAATGGCGTAGTTATGTAACAATATGTGCCAAATTCGATAATAAACGACGTTTTCTCCGCATCCTGAGAGGCTATAGCTATTTGATGATACCCCTTATAGGCATCCAAGAAAGCAAACACTTCAAAATTGACCTTTGAATCCACAAGGCGATCTATCTTAGGCAACGGATAACAGTCTTTGGGGCAAGCCTTGTTGAGGTCGGTGACGTCGACTCATATCCTCCAATTGACATCCGGTTTCTTAACGATAACGGGGTTGGCTAGCCACTCAGGGTATTCCGCTTCTCGGATGATATTGGCCTAAACCAACTTAGTCACTTCCTTCTCAATTGCGGCGATTCGATCCTTGGCGAAGTGCCTCTTCTTCTGCCGAATTGGTTTTTGGCTTGGGTCAACGTTTAGCTTATGCAAAGCCAGCGCAGGGGATAAGCCGGGCATGTCTTCCATCTTCCAAGCGAATACATCCCTGAATTATTTCAGTAAATCCACGAGCTGTCATTTGTGTTGATTAGGAATCCAGGATCCGATCTTTACAGTTAGCTCTGCTTGGTTCTCCCAAAGGTAGACTTTCTCTATCTTGTCGTCCGAGGACTATGTTTTCTCGTTTTACGGGAGTAATTCCTCAATGAAAACTTGCGGTGTTGCCATTATTTCCTGTATGGTGGCCGCATAGCAACTCTTAGCCGTGTTTGCGTCTCCCCGATTTCTACGGAGCCTTCGATTGTAGGGAACTTCAATCTGTCATGTGCCGGTGAGATTTACGCCGTAGGCCGATCAAGGCGGGTCGGCCTATAATGATGTTATAGGCAGACGGAGCCTTAACTACTACATATTCCACCAAGAGGGTTTTACACTTAGGTGATATGCCGAATGTGGTCGCGAGGACGGTCGTTCCCTCAGTGTGAAAGGGGGGGTCCGGCAAAGCCGAACAACGGGGTCGGACCAATTGTCATCTCGGAATCCCTTAACTTCATCGCATGGAATGCAGTGTAGTAGAGTATGTTTACTGCACTCCCTGTATCAACGGAGATCCACTTCACTAAGCTTTGGTTCACCAGTGCCTCGATCACCAGTCCATCGCTGTTGATTGTTAAGGGAAGCGAATCCCTTGGGCCGTAGGTCACCTCCCTGTAAAATCTCTGCCGCTTGCGGGCGTGGAAAGACCCGATGGTGTGCTACTTTCACTATTCTCATCTAAGTCCGCGTTGCTGGGTCCTTTAGAGATGGTATTTACAACGACGGTGTTAACCGGATCATTATGAACCCACCGATCCACGTTTGTGGATCGGCCTTTTGCTAATTGCCACCTATTCTCCATGTGGGATGTTGATTGAACGCTTGCATATTTGCAGAAAAAGGAGGCCCTCCTTCTAACGTCAATTGACGATACTGGAAATCGACGGATATTAATTTTGGGGCCTTTTGATCCTATTGACAATCTACTGAAGCTTCAAGAACACTAAAAACGATAAAGATGGGGGTGGTTTGTGGTGATTTGGACTGGATTTGAGACGTTGTATCTCAAGCTGCCTACGTATCCTGTGAATTAGTCAGGAATCAAGTCATCATAGTTCCTAGGGATCGTTTATATAGAGGGGCTATGCCCTAGGCCTGCGTGAGCCGTGTCCTTGGTGGACTTAATTATAGGAGATAATTTCAGTGATCGGAATATCGGATAATAGCCATTATGGCTGAACATTCTTTCCAAATTTTATCGGAGAACAGAAAAATAGTAAAGGAGATTAATCGATGAAGAAGGAGAAAACCTCCAAGAAAGAAGAACTCAGAGCATTTTGTTTATTTGTCTGAAAGTTCAATAAAGCTAAAAGTACTCGGTGCATTTATTACATAATAGTATTTATACCTAAGACTATTTTGCTATATTCTGCTACTTTTTTGACCTTGACTTGTGTGAGCTGTTGATGAGCTGGCATCCACTTCGGTAGATATTTTATCACCCCCCGCAAGCTGGCCGTCGAGTAAATGGAGCATAGACCCAGTTGAGTGCAAAGCCATCTGAATCTGGGAGAATCGAGAGGCTTGGTAAAGATGTCGGCCAACTATTGTGATGTGGAAATGGACTTGGGAACGAGAAGGCCAGCTTGGTACTTATCCCGAATAAAATGACAATCAAGCTCAATGTGTTTGGTGCGCTCGTGAAATACCGGGTTTTCAACAATATAACAAGCGCTTTGATTGTCACAATATAAGGGAATGGGTTGTGTCTGAATAATGGCAAGGTCTTGCAGCAAAAACTTTAACCACTGCAGCTCACAAGAAGTTGACGCAAGTGCCTGGTATTCTGCTTCCGCAGAGCTCCTTGAGACGGTTAATTGCTTTTTGGCTTTCCAAGACACTAAGGAGGAGCCCAAAAATATGCACCATCCTGTGATGGATTTGCGTGTGTCCAAACACCACCCCAATCGGAGTCGGAGTAAGCGGTCATATGGAGATGGTGGCTAGAGGAGTACAACGGCCCAAGGCCGGGAGAATCTTTAGATATCGAGAAGTTGCATAGCGACCTGCGATGTTGCAAGGTGGGGCGATCTAAGAAATTGGGACAATTCTTTGAACGGAAAAAGCGATGTACGGGCGTGTAAACGTCAAGTATATGAGCTTTCCAATCAAGCTTCGCGATAACCCGTTATGTCGGATAAGAGGGTGGAATCTTCCTTGGACAATTTTGGTCTTTGGTGGACATTGGTGTTAAAGAAAGCTTGCAACCCGTTAAGCCATAGTCTTGCAATAAGTCCAATGCATATTTTCTTCGAGATAAAAAAATGCCCTTTTCGGATCCGGCCTCCTCGACACCCAAGAAATAATGCAACTTCCCCAAATCTTTGATGCTAAATTTGGAGTTCAAAGCACATTTGACCTCTTTAATAAGTTCGAATTGGGACTTGCCAAAATTATATCGTCCACGTACACAAGAAGGTCCACAAACTCAGATCTTGTGCCTTTGGTAAATAAGCTATAATCGCTTTTTGATTGCTTGAAACCACATTGCAAAAGAAATGCGGATAATTTTGCGTTCCAACGTCGTCCGGCTGTTTGTTTGAGACCGTATATGGACTTCTTGAGTTTGCGAACGGCACGGGGCACATTTGTTGTGAACCCAAGTGGCGATTCATGTACACCTCTTCTATTAAATCGCCGTGAAGATACGCATTATTGATGTCCGGTTTGTTCGAGATGCCACCTAAGGCTGCTTTGCAACGGCTAACGACACTCGACAGCGTAGTTAGCTTGGCTACAGACACATAAGTCTCATTGTAATCCACCCCGTGTTGCTGTGTGTATCCCTTAGCGACCAACCGTGCTTTGTAACGTTCTATAGTGCCATCCGGTTGATATTTGATTCGGTAAACCCACTTGCATCCCACAGTTGACTTGCCCGGAGGTAAAGGCACAATGTCCCAAGTTGCATTTTGTTGCAAGGCTTTAATCTCAGCTGCCATGACATTTCTCCAATTGGCATCACTCACAGCATGCTAATAACTGGATGGTTCACCTGTTGAAGTCAAACTCAAAGCAAAGCATTTATAGTTAGGAGCTAAAGCATCAAATGACATACAATTTCGGATGGGATAGGTAATATGAGATGTATTGGTTGCATTACATACATAATCTTGAAGGTATTTTGGGGTCTGAATGGTTCTATTTGATTTTCGGATTGGCTGTGATTGAGGGCTGTGAGGTGGGGCCAATGGTTAGGAATTGGAAACTGAAGTTTGTGAGTTTGTGTGCTGTTCTGGCTCCAAGTTTTGGTAGGGGATATGAGTTGGGACTGAATCATTGACATTGGAGGATTGTGAGGTAGCGGGGAATACATGTTGGGATTGGTATGTGAAGTGGCGGGTGAAGGTAAGTTTGTATTGGTGAGTGAGGAGTGGAGGCATAGGCAAGTGGATTGAAGAATGTAAGGTATGTTGGTATCACATGAAGGCAATGGGTAGGAGTAGGAGGGTGGTATGTGGGGGTGGTCTTGTTTGAGGGTAAATGAGAATATGTCCTCATGAAATAAAACATTTACGGATATCGAATCTTGTTAGTTTGGAGATTGAATAAGATATAACCTTTTGTGTATTTAGGATAACCAAGAAAAATACAAGGATCACTTCATTGTCAAATTTTGATCTATTTTGAACGGGTGTCTTGGCGAAGGCTAGACAACCGAAAATCTTGATTTACGAATATTTGGGAACTGTGAATAAAGCATTTGGTGAGGAGTTAAGGAATTAAGGACATGAGTAGGAGTCAAGTTTATCAAATAAGGTTGCATGATGAATACAAAAACCCCAAAATCTAATAGGGAACTACTAGATTGAATTTTTAACGCTCTCGCTACATTCAATATGTCTTTGGTGTTTGCGTTCTACGATACCATTTTGTTCGGGAGTTGCAACACGGACGTTTGATGTATTATGCCTTTATTACCAAAAAAATCCTTTAGATCAAATTCGGCACCATTGTCGACCTAATGACTTTTACGGCCTTTGAAAATTGTGTTTGAACAAAAAAAACGAAATTCTTTAACTAAAGAGCGGCTTCGATTTGTTTCTCATGAGAAAAGCCCAAGAATACCTAGAGTAGCCGTCTACAATGGTTAGAAAAAAACGCGGTTATATATGGTTGGGTGCCTATATGGCCCCATATATCTACATGTATTAATTGGAAGGCACTTTGTGAAACAGAATTACTCAAAGGGAAAGTTAACTTTCTTTGCTTGGCCAAATGGCATACAGTGCAATTGTCAATCTCAAAGTATTGAACTGCAGGTTCCCACTGTTTAATGGCTCTAACAATCTTATTTGACAAATGTCCTAGTCTAAGGTGCCATTTGTAGGCATCAGAACTTCCAATGTTTGAGGAATCAGCTTCCTTATTTTCTTGATGAGTGAAGCACACTTGATGAGAGAGGGTAGAGAGAGATGAATCCTCTTGAACTAAGTAGTAAAGACCTTTGTGAAGTTTAGCTAATCCAATCTGCCTCTTGGTCAAATGATCCTGGATTACAAAATCACCAGAATCAAACACCACATATAATTTCCCATCAGACAAGAGTTTACTTAAGGATATCAGGTTGTATTTAAAGGATGGTATATACAGAACATTGTGAATTCTCAATTCATTAGATAGTTTAACTGTTCCTTTATATGTAGCTAATGTGTGGCTGCCATTGGGTAAGGTTACTTTGACGTTTGAAACGGGTTTATAAGTAAGGAAAAGATTGAAATTGAATGTAATATGATCGAAAGCTCCCGAATCTATAATCCAATGCCCTAAGAGTGAGTTAACGGACTTACCAAGAGTACCGAAATTTGACTTACCATATGCACCAGAACCTTCAAAGTTTCACTCAACACAGCTGCTTGATTGACCACATGATCTGGTTCCTCCTTTACAACCTGCATCTGTGATGATCTCATAATGTTCATTAGTTGATCCAGTTGTTCTTGAGTGAAGGGGGCATTATTTGGTTGGTAATTGAACTCATGATCCTGCTATGTGGCTTCAATTTGATTCACAACAGACATGTTACCTCTTCCAGCAAAACCACGTCCTCTTCCTCTTCCTCCTGGAGGAAATCCATACTTTCTATAACACCTATCCTCTGTGTGTCCTTGCAGACCACAATATGTGCATTGAAAGTTTCTGCTCCCATATAAAGGCTTTTTAGGATACTGCACATTGCCACCAGAATTACTAGACTGGCCATATGGAGATTGTTTATTGGTTCCAGTGCTAGGCCTTTATATAACGAGGCTTGTCCAATCGATCGAATGCCCTACACGGTAAGTCGAGTTGCCTTTCATGCTTAATTGCCATACCAAATGCTTGATTAACTGATGGCAATGGACTCATGAGCAACACTTGTGCTCTCACTGGTGCAAATTGCTCATTCAGGCCTTTTAAAAACCTTATCACACACTCCGATTCAAAATAATCACGATATACTCTCACAGCACCACAAGTACAGGCAGGATTACATGAACATGCAGGAAATGGCTTAATGACTAGCAACTCTTCCCAAAGGATTTTCAATTTTGTGAAGAAATGCATTTACCGTAAGCTCACCTTGTCGGACCGAATGCAATTCCTCAAGCAAATCGAAAGTCGGAAGTAATCACCATGTGAAAACCTTTCCTGTAGATCGATCCAAACTTCGCGAGCTGAATTGAGCCACATCACGCTCTGTGAAATCGATTCGGAGACAGAATTGAGAATCCACGACAGCACCATGCTTTGTTGCCTTGTTCCCGTAGCGTGGTGGTCCGGATGCGCGCGGAGGAGGAATTAGGCTTCCGTTGACGAAAGCTAGCTTGTTCTTCGACATCAGTTCCATACGCATCGAACGAGACCAGGAGTGGTAGTTATTGCCGGAGAGCGGTGGTTGAACAAGGACGATAGATGGATTCTCGTTAGGATGCAAGTAATAAGGACTCAGTGGTGCAATTTGGTTCTGATTGTGATTCGCCATTGGTAAACTTCGAGATTTTGTTGAAATTAGGGTTTCTCTGGATGAAAAAAAATTGTTACTGAATCAAACAGAGTAAACGAACGGATAAAGCAAACGGAATATCCACCGGATCTATTCCTCGTTCTCTGATACCATATCGGAGAACAGAAAAATAGTAAAGGAGATTAATCGACGAAGAAGGAGAAAACCTCCATGAAAGAAGAACTCAGAGCATTTTGTTTATTTGTCTGAATGTTCAATAAAGCTAAAAGTACTCGGTGCATTTATTACATAATAGTATTTATACCTAAGACTATTTTGCTATATTCTGCTACTTCTTTGACCTTGACTTGTGTAAGTTGTTGATGAGCTGGCATCCACTTCGGTAGATATTTTATCAAATTTATCTGATTAATTATGCATGCGGGAAATCTAGTCCATGATAGACTCAGGCTGACTTGTGAGATCCAAGCTGAGTGGACGGATTCCTTACTCTCTGGCCGACCTGCAGAGGTCGGCAAAGATGGCTGAGCTCGGTTCAGCTCGGATTCTTGAAACTTCTAACCCTTAAGATGGATTTTCTTTGTCTTTATTTATTGTTGAATTACGTGACGATGTGTTAATTCGACATCCGTCAATCAGATTCAATTGTCAACTCATCTTATCGTAAATAAGATTGACCACCGATTCGGAAGGATGTGAATGTTGGCATTTCATATGTGTATATTTGGAATTAAATGACATAAATTACCAAATAGTTTGAGAAGTAGGTAATTTGGGGTCACATAAGATTACGGAGGAAAAGAAGATAAGAATAATTTTCCAATCGGTTTCAACGGTACCTTGTCTTACACCATGATATACCAAACACCTAGATAAGGGAATATAACAACCTTGCTACTAGAGTGACAAGTGTCTACATAATAACATACTACACCCTTACATTAATCATAAATATAGATTTAGTCCTTATATTCTAACATTCCCCCTCAAATGAAATGGGGTCAAAACCACATTGAGTTTGCTTCGAAAATAGGTGAACATGGCGGCGGTCGAGGCTTGGTCAATACATCCGCTACTTGATCAAAAGTTGGAACATAGTTGACAAGCATTTGACCTTGCATAACTTTATCTCTCACAAAGTGAACGTCCACTCAATATGCTTCACTGCGGAGTGCATAACAAGATTGTGTGCTAGTGCCCCAGCTCCTAGATTGTCACACCACAGTATTGGTTTGGCAGTTGGTTTGAGATGTAACTCAGATAGAACATTAAGCGACCACCGTGTGTTTCGATCTTTGCATTAGCAAGGGCACGATATTCGGATTCGGTCTTTGGAACGAGACACCACATGCTTTGCTTTTTTGATGACCAAGACACAAGAGAACCGGCCAAGAAAATGCAATAAGAAGCCACGGATCTTACGTCTATTCTATCACACCCCCGGTCCGCATCACCGAAGTGTGGATGTGCGAGGGGTTGACAAGGCTTGAAAAGAAGGCCATAGTAAAGAGTCCCTTTGATGTACCTCAACGGATGCTTGACGAAATTGCCGGTGAGCCAAATTAGGTGCACACGTATGCGTGAGAGTATTAACGACAAATGCAACATCCGGTCTAGTAAAGGTTAGATACTGCAGTGCACCAATTGTACTTCTGTACAATGTAGGATTGGACATAGGAGTAGTGTCAGGTTTGGTCTTTGTAGAGACCACCATGGGAGTAGAACATGGCTTCAAGTTTTGGAATCCTAACTTTGTCCAACAATTGCCGAGCATAAACATGTTGAGAAAGATACGATCCGAGCTATCTCTAACAACTTGCACCCCAAGAAATGATGCAAATCACCCGGGTCTTTGAGAGCAAATGCGGAATGGAGGGATTGTATAAACTACTGGATTTTTCCAGTATCATTTCCAGTAATCAGAATGTCATCTACATATACTAACACACACATATGCACCTTATCATGGTGAAAAATAAACAGGGAAGGATCAGCTTTGGACTGCACAAAGTTCCAAGACACAAAATTTGTTTCCTCAACTCATCAAACCAGGCCCTAGGTGCACATTTCGGACCATATATGGCCTTTTTAAGATGACGGACATAATCGGTTTCGGTATCAATAAAACCCTCGAAATTTGCTTCATAAAGACAGATTCAAAAAGAGTTCCATTGAGAAAAGCATTATTTATATCAACTGTTTAATAGGCCGATCTAGAGCAACAACGAATGGCCGAATGATCCCGATAGTTGATGCTCTAGCAACGGGACTAAAGGTCTCGAATAGTCCACTCCTGGAGTTTGATTAAACCCTTTGGCAACTAGTCTTGCCTTGTGTTTGTTCACAGTACCATCAGGATTGAGTTTGAGCTTGAACACCCACCTATTATCCACAAGGTTGTGTGCTTGAGATTTTGGAACCAGATCCCATGTGTGGTTCCTCATGAGGGCATTGTACTCATCTTGCATAGCCTTTGTTTCCAATCGGGATGTGAAAGGGCCTCACAAACTTTAGTAGGTTACGGTGAATGAGAAGAAGGAACGAGAGTTGCAAGATAGGAGTAGGTTTTTGGTTTGAAGATGCCACTTTTGGCTCTTGTTTGCATAGGATGCTTTGATTAGTTGTGGTAGGATTGAGTGCTTGGAGAATGTGTAGGTGTGGATTGAATAGGTGTAGGAGAGGCCTGATAATCTGTAGTATAAGAAGGAGTGGACAGTGGAGAAGGAGTGTGTAAGTCTTGATGAAACTGGATAGGTGAAGATGTGGACCTGGAGGAGGTTGGTGAGTGTACAATGGACTTAGAGTGTGTAGATGAAGTGTCATGGCAGACAGGAGAGGAGTGGTGATCAGTAGAACTGGTAGGACTGACAGGGGATTCAGGACTGCAAGAAGATTGTCCTGTGGTGTTAGTTAAAGTAGGAAGGGACAGAACATAATCTGTTACCAAGTCTTTTGATTTAGGGACAGGTGTGGAGGAAATAGATGAGGCATAAGGAAATGTGTTTTCATCAAATAGAACATCCCTAGAGATGTATAATCTTCCTGAAGGATCTAAACACAGATATCCTTTATGATTAGGACTAAGTCCTAAATGAGTGCACCTCTTGGAATGGAATTCAAACTTCCTATTCGATAAGGTCTTAGATAGGGATAACAAGAGCATCCAAAAACCCTTAGTAACTTTGTAGTCGGGTAATTTTCCAAAAAGACATTCAAAAGGAGTTTTATGATTAAGAACGGGAGTAGGCAAATAGTTTATTAATCGACGAATGTAAGAAACTCTCCCACCAGAACTTAAGGGGCATAGAGGCTTGAGCTAATAAGGTGAGTCCCATTTCTACAATGGCTCTATGTTTTCTTTCAACCTTGCCATTTTGGGCATGAGCATGAGGACAGGGATGCCTAAAGTGTATACCAAGGTTCTTAAGTATAGGCTCAAAGGACCTAAATTCTCCCCCCCCCCCAGTCTGTTTGAAGGCACTTAATAGTAGAATTAAACTGAGTTTGAACTTGACTGTTAAAATGATTAAAAGCTGTTAAAGAGTCAGATTTTAACTTTAGAGGAAAGATCCAAGTATACCTAGTAAAATCATCCACAAAAGCAATATAATAGGCATAACCGAAGTAGAATGAACGAGGGCGAGGCCCCCACAAATCGAGAATGCACAATTTCAAAAGCCATTGAAGATTTAGTAGAAGATAAAGAGTAAGGCGGGGCATGCTTTGTTTGCCAAGACAACAAGCTTCACGAAAGAAATCTTTTCATTCAAATTCGAGAGATTCATTACAACTTCCCAAAACATGATTCAAAACCCTAGGGAAAGGGTGACCAAACCTTCTATGCCAAACATTGGCTTTTTCATTACTAGCAACAAAAACGAGAATGTTGATCGGCGATCTTATTGGAACTAAGACGGGAGTTGACGACGGGGGACTTGGAAGATTCTTTGGATGGAAGGGAGCTCGGGTTGATTTGGGAGATGCATTTGATAAAGACCATTCTTAAGAGTTCCTTCCGGAAGAACTTTCTTGGTTGACGAGATCCTTCACAAAGCGGCAATTAGAGTGAAATTCAAGGAAAACGGGATTATCTGAAGTAAGTTTAGACACACTTAAGAGGTTTTTAGTGATGTTAGGCACATGTAAAATATTGTTCAAGGATAATTTAGAATGATCATTAGTGAAAAGTTTAGAATGACCTATGTGAGCAATTTCAAGAGATTCACCATTACCTACAAGAGTCCATCGGTCCCCTCATATCCCGAACTTAGATGCGAGTACATTTGTTCAAATCGGAGGCAATATGACCGGAGGCACCACATGTCGCATACCAACTAGGGTCCAGGAAGGTATCTGCAGCAGCCACATAAGCAGAATTAGACCTATTCCCAGAGTTTTGAGTATTACCATTGAAGTTACTGTTCTGCATAGGTCCAGTGTAGGATGAATCATATCTGTGATAACATTCAGCTGCAATGTGACCAGTTTTTCCACACACTTGGCAAACTGGTCTAGGTCCAGACCTTCCCCCTCTGTTGCCTTGATTTCTACCTCTAGATCCTCCTCTAAAACCACGACCCCTGCCTGAAGACTGATTGTTTGCACCATAGCCAGTACCTCTACCTCTGCCACCAGTTTTATGGGTAGCAACATGAGCTGCAGGAGATGGCACATCCAAGGTTGGTGTAGGATTAAAACGTGCCAACGAGACGCTCGCGAGTAACCAATTGAGATCTTGCACTTCTTGCCGGGAAAGGGATCCAATCCTAGACGTAATGTTCACTATGACGGACTCATAGTCTTTTCCAAGTCCACCAAGAGTTTTGCTAAAATCAATTCGAGTTAGATATAGGATAACCTGCAGCTGCAAGACCATCAGAATATGATTTCATCAGGGCCAGGTATTCCATCATAGATTTGGACCCTTTGTCTGTTCTAGTCAGTGCTCCTTTGTACTCCAACATTCGAGCCTCAGATCTGTTGTTGAAGAGAACCTCAAGTGTGCTCCAGACTTCATGTGCAGTGTTACATCCAACGACTTCCATCAAGGCCTGTTCTGTCATAGAAGCCATGATCCAGCCCATAAGCAAGGAGTCTGTAGCAAGCCAATCATCAAATGCCGGATTAATTGTAGCTCCAAGACCGATGCGTGAGAAATTGAGGTGGACACACCGTAGTGCCATTCAAATGCCCTTCCAAACGATGACCCCTGACGATCGGTAGAATCGTGGATTTCCACAGAAGGTAGTTTTGTTTCTGTCAAGTTTGACAGTGCAGCTCTGATTGAGATGACCTCCAAAAGGTGATGAAGCTGTGGTAACAGCGCGGGAAGAAGCTCCAATGGATGAATTCAGAAACGGAGGAACTGGAGGCAACCCAGTACGAGAAAGACCAGTAAGAGTGGTGGTCGGAATAAAACGTAGTGAATCAGAGATGACCGGAAGCTGCATGTAGTTTGTGGTGAAGGCATAAGGTGAAGAGATAGTGGAGGAGAAGGAACTCTCTCCGCCGGTGCCAAACTGTCTAATCGGAGTGGTAATGGAGCCAATAGACAGTGCAGAGATAGGAATCGTAGTTTGCAGGGAGGTGACGGAGGTAACATTTTGCAGAGAGGATGAAGGTGAGCTAACCGGCGTTTGAACGCCGGAGCTATTGGCGGCGTCGGCCATTTCGAGGCTCGATACCAACATAAGATTACGGAGGAAAAGAAGATAAGAATAATTTTCCAATCGGTTTCAACGGTACTTGTCTTACACCATGATATACCAAACACCTAGATAAGGGAATATAACAACCTTGCTACTAGAGTGACAAGTGTCTACATAATAACATACTACACCCTTACATTAATCATAAATATAGATTTAGTCCTTATATTCTAAGAGGGTCCCATCCCATTGGTTAGATCGATGAGAGAAAGTGTGGACGATTAAGTTGAAGAAAATGAAATACAGCTAGTAATTACTACCGAGAGTCAAATTAAGCGAGTTCGTAATAAGCTAGGAAGATGCGTCTGTCCATAAGATACTAACAAAATACAGCGACATGTGAAAGTCAACTTAATGAAGTCTTCTTCCTCCTGTTCTGTTCCTTATTTTATACTATATATATATATATATATATGGCGCATAGCTCCCCGGAAGGAAGGGAAGATAAAGGGCCCATACATTAATTTGTACATCCCAAAGTCTCTCTCTCTATTTTCTTTCCTTCCTTTGTACAATACATCTATCCTGCACCTGCCGGCCGGCCGATCTCTGTGTTTGACAGCTGCCGGCGCACATTATAACCCATGGGTACTCAAGCACCTGGAGATTATCAAGACTACAACTCCACCAAGGATCATGTAAGTCTCTTCCTCCTACTTTTTTTTTCTTTTTGCGTACGTAATTATTAACCATATTACATTTTGCGGTTCTGTTCGGGCCGGCCGGAGCTTTTAAAAACACAGACGGCGGACTTCATTTCCTCCGGTCCGGAGTATTTAAGCTTAATTAATATTCTACCACTAATATTCATATGTAGAAGTCCATATCATCCACAAATTTTCCTAATAGTTATGGTGCTCCAATTAGGATTTCCAACATAACCGTTCTAAAAATTGCTCTTTGTGATATTCTATTTCTACATATAATACTTGCTGCTCTCAATTGGCCATTGAGTTGTAAGTTCATTTATTCTTTTTTGTTTTGTCCTACGATCTAAGTCCATTTAGGTTTATTACATTTTTCTTCTTTTAAATAATTTTACCCACCTGAGTGAAAAAAAAAACTTATTGTACCCATCTAATTTTCACTACTTGGCTAATAACAATCAAAGGTTATTTTAGACTTTTTCATCAAAATTAATGACACATAAACCAATTTAACCAATTTTCTTAGTAAGTATGAAAAGCTCTAAACGGATTTATATTTTGAAAAAATGATGTAGTATATGTCACTATATATATATATATATATATATATATATATATATATATATATATATATATATATATATATAACCTAGATCTCTTCTTGGAGTTCTACTTTGTGGTGTGGTATAAACGAGTCGAGTTAAACCGAGTATTTCTCTAAACGAGTCGAGCAATTCGAAATATTCTCGAATTCGAGTTTGAACACGAGAATTTCGAACTCGAGCTCGAAATTTAGATTCGAGGAAGTTTTAAGAACTCGAGCCGAGCTCGAGTTTTTCATCGAGTCTAACATGTTTCAAAACTTAACTAAAAAAATAATTCAAATTATTCCTTTATAATAACAAAAAATGTCATTTCGACCAATTAGTATATGGTTTTTCTGTTAAAGATGAAAATAATATTTTAATAGGTATCAAACAATGTATTTAATGCAAATTGTTTGATAAACCACATGATACAAATGATATGAAATCAATGAAAACTTAACATTTTATACATTACTACAAATATAAAGATACACATAAATATCTAATAATAACATATATGTATGTATACTTGTATAGATATACATATATACCATTTTAGCATATATAAATATATGTATTCGAGCTTGCTCGCGAAAGTAGTCGAGTCGAGTAATGCATTGCTCGTTTAATTTTCGAGTCGAGTTGATTTAAGCCGAGTCAATTCGAGTTTAGAATCGAGTCGATCTCGAGCTACTCACGAGTAGCTTGACTCACTTACAGCACTATGTGGTAGTGGAATTAATGTTTTAGTTTTAATTACCACCTTTAATTTTATGGCCCAAGTTATATATATCCGGTCATTAATGGCAGGCATTCATAAATTTTAAGTTGATCATGAACCAAATAGTGTATCAAAACTAATATAAATTTTTATAGTTAAACTGGGCTCTTATGTGTAGAAGAAACTATCAATCAGTTGTCTTGAAATTGATGATTTAATGGTCGAATACTTGCATATGGACAATCCTAAAGTTAGTGGTATGCATTAGTCATTTCTTACACAAGAAAACTAGCTACTACTAGTATATAAATATATATGTATATGAATAATGATATGTGCACTACACTCTTGTGTAGTGCACAAACCACTACACAAATGATAGTCATAGATTAAAGTGATGAATTATTTTTTGTGATGGATCCCAACAGAATATGTGATGTTGATTGTGTTGTGTAAGATGTTGTGGTTGAAAATGTAGTGGATATATCACTACTGATATGTATATATCAAATAATTAAGCCTTATAGGGGATTTTAGTCATGATTTCCCCTTATCAAGTCTTTGGAAATAGCAGAGACAGAAACAAAAAAAAACAAAAAAAAAACAAAAAAAAGTAGTAGAAAAACAGCAAATTCATTTTTATATTTTTATTTCCGACGTACCCTATTTTTTTGGTCATCATCGATCTTTTACTCTTTCTCATCACGGATACTCCGTCATGCAAGCGTATCCCGTATCCGATACGTATCGAATATTGTTACTCCACAGATACACAGAATACTCCGTTGGATACGTATTTGGGGCAATTGTAATTTTCAAAAGTTGGATACTTTACAGGATATACGTATCTTGACTATAGATACGGGTATCCGAAAAACATGATACTTAAAAAATGAGTTTGAACATTAATATGTATACTGACGATGACGAATTATGTCACCTTAATAATCCGGACCCTAATTGAATCTAATGATGAACACACGCAAAACCCTAATGCCTAAAAAAGTGTGGTGGATTTTAGTATATGCGGCTGAGTCTAAGACTGTATCTTAGATTGCCTACGTATCCTGTTAGGTTCCTGGAATCAAGCCTTACGTAGTTCCTGGAATGAGGTATTTATAATGACAACACTTGCCTAAACCCTAAGGTTAAGTCGGCTTATGTTATTGTCATCCTTACCCTTTAATGGGTCTTAACCCTTGCCCAAGCTATCGCTATTGATGGGCTTGGACAAATGGGTGCGGACCCCGTCCTCGATGTCGATACTTCCGACTGCGGTGATCGACTCTAGACTCGTTGTCTACACTTTGCTAGGCGGTGTGAACTCGTCTTACGGACTTGTCGTCTCACACTACTCGATATTCGATCGTCGTAGCCTAGAGTCTACTAGATGGCCTTAGCCTCGAGCCTGGGCATCGACGTGAATACTTTGGTGCTTTATCCATAATATTGTTTTATGACCAATCGATAGACGACACGTGGAGGGAGTGAAACCTTGTATCGTCATAAGCCCCCGAGACTTGAGAGAGGCGACTCCCGTTGTCCGAGGTCGAGTCTGTCACTTGAATCGTCTTCGAGTTGGGTTTTCCTTTGGGCGGGAAAAAGCCAACCTTTTCACAACCCTAACTGCTTGTAGCCACATGGCGCAATATCCTGGCCTCCAAACGCTTCGTATCCCGCGAAACGCGTCACCGCCTTGATTGTCGCGATTTCCACGGGTTATAACTCCCCATTATCTCCTGTCTTTTCAAATCATTCGTATATTTTGTTTCGCATATAAAGGAGAAAGGCAGAAGTTGCAGCGGAGTCAATTTGCAATTTCCTCACAAACTTCCAATTTCAATACACCAAGTAAGCTTCTTTCTTCTTAGTGTTCTTCATCTTTTGTCTTGATTTATCCATGTCCATTAGCAGTAGTGCCACTGAATCGGATAGGGGTAGTGAAACGCTAATCTCCGGCACCTGTCACTTCTGATCCTCTTCTCCGGCAAGATTCCGGCGAACCCACAACTTCTTCCCCTCCTGTCCCTAACCAGCCTAAAAAACTAGTAACCAGGATGGATGGAAAGGGCGCTAAAGGGTGTCTCAGTGCATTTTCTCTTGAGGACGTCACCAAAATCTGCCGAAGGTACAACATTGCCAGTCCTCCGTTTGAAGCTCGTCTTCCTTCCGGCCTTCATAAGTTTGCCGACGAGCCCCCAAAGGGATTTTGCGCTGTCTACGAGAATCAACTTGCAAGTGGATTAAGGTTTCCACTTTGCCCGGCCGTCCTCGCGATCCTCGACCACTATGAGATAAGCGTTTCCCAAATTGCCCCGAATGCCATCTGGATTCTAATGGAGTTCATCATCGCATGTCGAGTTGCTGGAGTCTGCTTCTCGACACCTCTGTTTCGATATTACTATCAGATTTCTGCCACACCGGATAAGTTGTGGTATACTTTCCAAAGAAGGGCGAACCGACACGAGTTCGTGACCAAGGGGCCTTCTTCTCACGGGGAGTGGAAGCCTCGATTCTTCTTTCTTCGACATGGCCTAGAGAACCCGTACGTAGGACAGTGGAGGTCAAGAGGCTCGAAGAAGGACAAATGGGGAAATGCTCCCATTCCAGAGGAGGCCCGACTAGCTGGGTAGACACAATTTCGAGGTGGTCACTCGAGATTTGAGTCTCCTCTACGATCTGGCCCATCTAGAGGAAGTGGGGCCGATCCCCTACGTCGGCCTTCATCTTCAAGATCTCGAGAACCGTAGGAACTTTTCTTTGTTATGTTGTCGTGTTCATGATTTGCTTTTTACCTTTGCTATTTGTCAAGTTTGATAACTTGTCGTTTGTTTCGTTTATTGATCAGAACTAACTTGCTCTTTTCATTCTGCAGTGGGCAGGTTCTCCAAGGTCACTGATCCCACACGTGTTCCTGAGTCGGCGGTCGCGGATGCTCAACCTCTCGGGGGTCAGGCTGCCCCCGACTTGCCCGTGGCTGAGGTCAGGGTGCCTTCTTCTTCTAGAGAGGGGGGTGCTTCTCGACCTGAAACAATTCCTGCTGCAGTCGAGTCAACGGTGCCGGTCCGATCTGCCGAGCTACCTCCGACCACTAGCGGCTTATCAGTTCGATATGGCTCGCTTCGAGACGAAGATGAGGAGGAGCTGATCGACTTGACTCCATTGTTGAGGTTAATGTCGAGGGGCAAGCAGCTCCGACCAAGAAGAGGCCCACTGTTACTGAGGTGGTGAGAGAGCAACTTCGCCAGTCGAAGAAGCCCAAAACTGTTGAAACCCCTATTGAGATGGAAGTCGATATAAACTGGGCCGCTGAAGACTGCGCAGCCTTGGAGGATAAGGCTTTGGCTCTGGCGGTCCGGAAGTCGAATCATCTCGTAAGTTGATTGCCTTTCTTCTCTTTAACTATTGATTTTTCTCGAGGCGTATGCCTTATCTACTTTTTTGACGTTTTCTTGTCTTTTGTAGAGCAACTATCTCAGTCGAGAGGCTGCCCGACGGCTAGCCAAAACGAGTGAGTCGGCAGATGATCTGCGCAAGGAAAATGGCAAGCTGCTGCGGGACATCATTGCAAAGAATGCCGCCATCTCTGCCATGGATTCTCAATACGAGACCTTGAAGCGCGAGTCGGTTGCCGAGTGCCAAAAGCTGCAGGACAAGCTAACGGCTGCTGAGAAGGAGCGGGACCGGCTTGCGGTGAGAGGCAAGATCAGGGTAGGGAGCTGCTTAAGCTGGCTCAGGACTTCGAGAAGGTACAAGGGTGGCATAAGGCTTCATTGGAAGATGTTGCGAAGTCTCGACAGGACAGAGATGCGCTACGAGTTGAATTGGATCGAACTAAGTCGGACGCGATCATGGAATATCGGAAGTCGGCCAACCTTGATGCTGACCTGGAGGTGCTCATGCGTGCGTCGATTATGGGTGGCTACACTCTGGCAGTGGATCAAGTGAGGGTTGTCATCCCAGAATTCGATGTGTCGACCCTCGAGACACCAATATTCTACAATCCCGACTCGGAGGCGATATACGATCGGTATATCGAAGAGTTCCAGCAGGGAGAGTCTTTGGCCATCAAGTATGGTCCTTCTACCTCTGCTCCTGCTGCTGATCCGACTGTTGTTGATCCGACCTCGGCCAATCCTGAGCCGACTCCTGCAGCCGACCCTTGACCGATGTCTTTTTAAATCTTTCTTTTGTTGATTTGAAAATTTGAACTTTGTGATGATTATTTTGAATTGATTTCGGCGGGTTTTTTTGACCTGGCCTTGTCTTGTACTGACTTTGCTTCAAATTTTGATTTGATTTTGCAATTCGATTTTGCTATGTTTTTCCTTCCTTGTTATCTTGTTTGTCTTGATGTTTTAGTCTTTCGCTTGTCGAGCCTTTGGCTCTTCTCGAGCCGTTGGCTCTGTTCGCTACTCGCTTTATTGACGTTGTATTGCCCCCCAAGTGTATTATGAACCTTTGGTTCTTATTGCACTTGAGATCGACTCGCTTGCCTTAGCTTTTTGCCCTTTAGGCTTATTTGACCTCAGGCTGAGAATTTTAATGTGAACTGTCCCTGGTCTTGGCCTTTTTTGCCTCTTAGGCTCTTTCGAACATCGACTGGGACAGGTGACCCGACTATGCGAACCGTCCTTTGTCCAGACCTTTTTCGCCTCTTAGGCTCATTCGGCTTTCGACTGGGACATTTGGCCCGACCATGCGAACCGTCCTTTGCTTTAGCCTCGTTCGCCTCTTGGGCTCGTTCGGCTTTTAGCTTGGACCTTTGGCCCGACCCTGCGAACCGTCTTTGTGCCTTTGCATTTGTTGCCCATTAGGCTAACTTTGCTTTTGGCTTTATCGAGATGTCCGACTGCGGATTTCTCACTCGTCGACTTATTTTTTTTCCTTTAACATTTTATATCATCTTGGACTTGTAATGTTACAGCTATCAATCCTAGCAAACACGAAAGTATCTCGGGAAAACACAAGTTTATTAGATTACTTATAAGATTGTCACATGGACTTATTACAAAATTTAAAATTGAAAAGTAAATAAAAGTTCATCGAAGCAAAGCTTATCTCAAACATAATACTTCCTCAGATTGTTGGCGTGCCAATGTCGAGGAACCGTGGTTCCATCCGCTCGCCCTAATTGATACGACCCTTTGGGGTGAACCTTCAGAATCTGATATGGACCTTCCCAATTTGGGGTTAACTTCCCGATCGCTTCTTGTCGACTTGCTTCATTTTTCCTCGAACCGGATCTCCGACTTTGAAGTATCTGTGTCTGACTCTCGAGTTGTAATACTGAGAGATCTTTTGCTTATACCTTGCCATTCTGGCTGAGGCTATCTCTCTTCGTTCTTCGACATTATCCCTTTCCTGTCGTAGTTCGGGGTCATTGGTCTCGACATTGTAGGCCAGAACTCGAGGAGAAGGAACGCCGATCTCGGCGGGTATCACCGCTTCACACCCATATACTAAAGAGAAAGGAGTTTCTCCTGTCGATGAATTAGGAGCTGTCCTATATGACCATAGGATACTCGGAAGTTGAACTGCCCAATCTCGACCTTCTGCCTCTAGTCTCTTCTTTAACCCCAGCTTGATTTGTCGATTAGTTTGCTCAACTTGACCGTTTGCTTGTGGGTGAGTTACCGAGGTGAATCGCTGATCGATATGATATTCACTGCACCATTCTCTAACTTTTCGATCTTCAAACTGGGTACCATTATCCGAGATCAGAGCTTTCGGAATTCCGTACCTACATAGAATATCGACCCACAAGAATTTTTTGATTGTTGCAGCTCGGATATCGGGCAAAGCCTTAGCTTCTACCCATTTCGTAAAGTAGTCCACATCAACGACCACATATTTGAGATTCCCCGGCGCTCGGGGTAGAGGTCCAACAATACCGACTCCCCACTGATCGAATGGCCATGCTGACGAGATGATGCTCATGTCTTGCGCTTGTTGATAAGAGATATTATCATGAATCTGACAAGAGTTGCATTTCTGGACAAGATTATTCGCATCTCGCTGCATCGACGGCCAAAAATAACCGGCTAACTTGCATTTTCGAGCTAACATTCTGGCCCCACAGTGATTCCCGCAGGCTACTCTGTGAATTTCTTCTAAGAGATATTCGCCTTCAGTTTCAGAAACACATCTCAACCATGGACTTACAAAATATTTCCGATAGAGGATGTCGTCGAAGAACGCATATCGACCAGATTAGAGTCGAACCTTCTTGGCTTGTATCTTATCGGATGGTAGGATTCAGTCTTTGAGATAAAGAGCGATCGAGTCCATCCACATGGCCTGCTGAGTGATCGGCTGGGCCTCCGCTTCTTTGTAACTCCTATCGGTCAATAACTCGACTAGAACCTTCTTACTCGAGACGAAATTCGATGCAAGCTTAGAGAGCGCATCGGCTCTTTTGTTCTGACTTCGGGAAACCTGCTCGAAGTGAACTGTTTTGAATTTAGGTATGAGGCTTTGGACCACTGCTAAGTAATTCTTCATGGTTTCCTCCTTAGCCTCATACTCCCCTTTCACATGATTTACCACCAATTGCGAGTCGCTGTGTACCAACAAATCCTCAACACCCAGCTTCATAGCAAGTTTCAGACCGGTTATCATAGCTTCATACTCGGCCTCGTTGTTCATTGCTTTAAAATCAAATCGAAGGGCGTATGGGAATTCTTCGCCTTTTGGGCTTAGTAGAAGGAGCCCTGCTCCTGCCACTTCCTTGCTCGATGCTCCATCGACTTGGAGAGTCCATTTTTCTTATGGACTTTGCTTCTCTTGGTCGAGCTGGATGGAGATCCCTTCAGCTAGAAAATCCGCCAAGGCCTGTGCTTTTATCGTTGTTCGAGGGACGAACTCGATGTCGTACTGGGCCATTTCTACCACCCACTTCGCCAATCGACCTGAGGTGTCGGGCTTTGCCAAAATCTGCTTTAGTGGTTGGTCAGTGACCACCACAATATGATGAGCTTGGAAGTAAGGTCTCAACTTTCTCGAGGCATGAACAAGACATAATGCTAACTTCTCGGCTGGTGAGTATCGGACCTCGGGGCCATGTAATGCTTTGCTGACAAAGTAGACTGGCACCTGGCCATGTACCCCCTCTCGAACTAGAACCGCACTCACTGCCTCCTCGCATACTGCCAAATAAACTAGCAACCTTTCCCCCTCTCGAGGTGAAGTGAGGGTAGGTATCTCGGATAGATAGGTCTTCAACTCCTCGAAGGCTGTCTGACATTCATTATCCCAATGAAAAGGACTGGCCTTGCGGAGGATCTTGAAAAATGGTAGTGCACGCTGTGCGGATCTCAATAAGAATCTGTTGAGGGCCACCATTCGACCAGTTAGCCTTTGTACCTCCTTTGTATTTCGAGGTGCGAGCATATTCTTCAGAGTGTCGATCTTGTCTGGGTTTGCTCGAATCCCGTCCTTCGAAATCATGTATTCTAAGAACTTACCCGACCTGACCCCAAATGTGCACTTCTTCCATGCACCTACCAATTTGCTTTGCAAAGACCTTATTGACTGCCCTCTGGTATGTTGCCCCAGCATTCTTCAATCCGAATGGCATGGTCACGTAGCAGAAGGTGCCGAATTCCGTGATAAACGTTGTTTTCTCCGCGTCTCGAGGATCCATTAGAATTTGGTGGTATCCTTTATACGCGTCTAAAAAACCAAATACTTCAAAGTCGATAGTTGAATCTACTAACCTGTCGATTTTAGGCAACGGATATGAGTCTTTCGGGCATGCTTTGTTCAAGTCTCAGAAATCCACACACATGCGCCGGTACCATCGGGCTTCTTGACTAATACCGGGTTAGCTAGCCACTCTGGATAGAATACCTCTCTCACTATCTGGGCTGCTAGTAGCTTGCCTACTTCCAACTCAATAGCCTCAAGTCGATCAGGCGCAAAATTTCTCTTCTTCTGCTTGACTGGCTTCTAAGCCTGGTCAATTTCGAGCTTGTGAACTGCGATGTCAGTAGATAGCCCAGGCATGTCGGTGGCCTTCCAGGCAAAGACATCTCTGAACTCAATTAGCAAATTGATGAGCAACTGCCTCGCTTTCGATGGAATCCAGACCCCGACCTGCACACACTGATTATCCTCTCCTTCCCAGAGTCGGACATTCTCCACTGCATCACTGGAAACCCAGTTCTTATCCTCTTCTTCCTCTGGAATCAGTTCCTCGACTAAGACTTTTTGAACTGCCATCTTCCCATTCATAACGACGGAATTACAACTCCGTACGGCTTCAACATCTCCCTTTACCTCGTGGGAACCATTCCTGGTAGGAAACTTCATGCTATTATGAAAATTTGAAATGATAGCTCGCTGGTCGAAGAGCGCAGGTCGTCCTAGAATAACGTTATAAGCATATGGAGCTTTGACCACTACATAATTCAACTCGAGAGTCCTTCCTTTCTCCCCATCTCCTACTGTCGTGAGTAGCTTTATCGATCCCAGAGGATGGACTGCTTGCCCCGTGAATCCGAATAGGGGAGATGCTATAGGAGCTAAGTCTTTCTCTTTCAACTTCATCGCATGAAACGCCGAGTAGTATAAGATGTTCACTGCACTCCCGTTATCGATACAGACTCTCGATACACGGGCTCGACTAATCACGGCCTCGATAACTAACCCTTCACTATGACTCCTAGACTTTGGGATATCATCGCGAGGGCCGTATCCGACTTCTGTCGTAAATCTGAGCTGCTTGCGCTCTCTCGAGCTACTAGCTGGCTCTTCACTGGATTGGTCCTTGTCGCTCTCACCCGGACCGAAGATCGTATTAACGTAGTTGACCGGCCGGTTATCTTCATATCTGTCTCGACCAAAGTTTTCTCTGTTGTTTCCATCCCGGCCTGGAGATCGATTCCTTTGAGGTGATCGATCTCTTCGTCTCTGGGCGTCTCGGCCTCGATTCCTATCTTGATCGGAGTTCTTTCTCTTAAACTCTCCACGCCCTCTAGGACCATCATACCGAGATCTGTCGACAACTTCGTCTAGCTTCCCTTCCTGGATGCATACGTCAATGTCTTTTTTTAAGTCGATACAATCCTCTGTTGTATGACCTATGTCTTCATGAAAGTCACAGTACTTGCTTGCATTCCTCTTTTCTCGAGGTTTCTTCAACGGTGGCGGTTTCCTCGCCAAGTTCTTTGAGAGCATGATCGATAACACCTCAGCTCGAGACCGATTGAGCGGAATAAAATCCTTATCACGCGAGGGTCCCTTCTTGCCCCCACGGTCTGCGGTGGGTGTCTCGATTCGATCCCAGACGGACGGCTTACTCTCGATATCTTGTCTTTTGGATTGGTTCCGGCTCGGGCCTCGATTGTCCTTCTTGGAATCCATCCAATCGGATTGGGTGTGCCTTCGCACTGCCTCTTCCCCTTGACATAATCGATGCACCACATTAATTAACACATTCGTCCATGGTGTGGGGGACATCCCTGCTCAACTTCATGTACAATTTAGTATTACGCAGTCCTCCCACGAACGACGTGATCAGAAGTCGATCATCCGCATCTTTGACTTGCATGGCCTCGAGATTAAACCTCTTCAAATATTCCATTACTGTTTCGTCCTTTTGCTGCCTCACATTCATGAGGTGCGTGACACTTAGATGAAACTTCTTGTTCACTATGAACGCATCCCGAAACTTGCGAGCTAGCATGGAAAAACTGGAGATCGACCCTGGCCGTAGCTTCGTAAACCATTCTCTTGCTTGACCTACGAGTAGCGTCTCGAACGCACGACATCGCATTGCGTCGGGGGCTCCATCTAACCTCATCTGAGATAGATACCTATGGAGATGGTCCTCTGGGTCGGTGGTACAATCATAAGGCTCTATCTTCGGTATCTGCTCTCGATCTCCTTCGTGAAGGGAGACTCTAACCATAACGAGACCTGGTTCTTTCCCAGAATAACATTCAATTCCTCCCTGACGCTATCATCATCCATTTTCTGGTGCTTTTGATGGATCTCGCGCCTCTTCCTTTCCACTGAGCTAGAGGACGCACTGACTTCGTCTCCAGGAGTCTGTTTATGCTTGTCCGCTGCATCTCTCCGACCGCCTTCTGCCGTGGCGTCTCTCTGGGCAGCGGCTGCTTGTCTTTGTGCCGTAACTGCCTCTGCAATAATTCTGGACATTACCTCCAGGTCTGCCCCTGCTAATTGATCCACGAGCGCTCGATATTCTGGAGCAAGACCTTGTTTTTCTTGCTGGGGGTTTTCCTGGAAGGGATCCAAGACTGGATCTTTTCCTCCCCGCTTCGGTTGAGGATCTTGCTGAACGAGATCCAAGACTGGATCTTTTTCTCCTTGCGTATCGGGATTGAACGGCTCATTAAGCTGTGAGCCTTGATCGGCAGCTTTAGATGCAGCTTTTCTGGGAGGCATCGTGTTCTTGCGTATTCAATCAATATAAGGCCCTCCTTCTAGCGCCAATGACGATGACGAATTATGTCACCTTAATAATCCGGGCCCTAATTGAATCTAATGATGAACACACGCAAAACCCTAATGCCTAAAAAAGTGTGGTGGATTTTAGTATATGCGGCTGAGTCTAAGACTGTATCTTAGATTGCCTACGTATCCTGTTAGGTTCCAGGAATCAAGCCTTACATAGTTCCTGGAATGAGGTATTTATAATGACAACACTTGCCTAAACCCTAAGATTAAGTCGGCTTATGTTATTGTCATCCTTACCCTTTAATGGGCCTTAACCCTTGCCCAAGCTATCGCCGTTGATGGGCCCGGATAGGCGTGCGGACCCCGTCCTCGATGTCGATACTTCCGACCTGCGGTGATCGACTCTGACTCGTTGTCCTACACTCGCTAGGCGGTGTGAACTCGTCCTTACGGACTTGTTGTCTCACACTACTCAATAGTCGATCGTCGTAGCCCGGAGTCTACTAGATGGCCTTAGCCTCGAGCCTGGGCATCGACGTGAATACCTTGGTGCTTTATCCATAATATTGTTTTATGACCAATCGATATATATATATATATATATATATATTTTTTTTTTTGTATATATGTATGTATATATGTATGTATATATAGAGAGAGGGACGTACATACATACATATACATATATGGTCATTATATTTTAATTATTTACAGTTTAGTTTTTGTATTTTTTATTATTTACAAATACACCCCTGTATCCATATCCTATATTTTCGTAAAAGCACGTATCTGCGTATCCCATATCCGCGTATCCCGTATCCACGTATACGTATCCGTGCATCCTTGATAACCAACATGAAAGGGTATACACACTTTGATTATAGATGAATGACAATCCAAAAAATATTCATTCTATATTATACAGAACGAATATCCGAATATTGTAGCAGTAAATATCAAGCACGTTGTTATTTTTATTTTTCTTTTTTCCTCTCCGAGAAGGGGTGGCAAACATGGGATACGACATTAATTATTTCATATATTGGCGGTAGCAACATCTTTTTTTACTCTCCGAAAAGGGGTGGCGACTGGCAAACATGGGATACGACCTTATTTCATACGTGGGTGGGGGCAAAATATACATCATTAGATAGACTCGATTGTGAATTTTGAATTTGTATTAATTTGCTTATAATATGAAAATAAAAATAAAAACAATATTACGAGATTTGCTTATAATGATATAACTGTGTTTAATAATCATTATGCATTTTTTTTAGAAACAATGATCATGACAATGATTATTGATCAATATGTTTATTAAAGAATTACTGATGCTATAGACAATGATTGTGACACGATCAACAAAACAACACATCTTTGAAATATCTTTCATTATGTTGAATCTGTATGATAATTAATGTAGACCATACATCACGATGAGAGGTGAAAAGAATATGCGGTGTCATTTACAACCGTTGTGACCATAACATTAGTATCTTGTTATTAACGTCTCCTTGACTCCCCTGCTTCCCGTATTTTTTTTCAGTAATGATACGTGAACAAGATTGTGCCACAACGATCATCTGCATCGTTAATCATAATGAATCTAAATTGATAATGATGTAAATCTAACATGATCATGAACGGTGATGATGGCCGTTATGGAACAACCGTGCCCGTATTATTATTAACTTTTTTAGCGTCGCTCCCCATATTTTTATATTTTCATTTTCTTATTTTAGGTACCGATAGATATTAGCAATTAAATATCACGACTTAATCCCCTATAAGGCTTAATGTGGAGACATCGTGTGGCATCGTATACACCACACAAATTTATTCTATATTCAAACTGAGTGGTTCTGATAATTTCACCAGTCACTTCACTTCCAATCCCTCACCACACAAGAATTTCCCGTGTATATAAATTGACCGAGTTAAAAAGAAATGACAACTTGTCCTCCTCCCACGTGTAATGCCACTTGTCCTCGGAGAGTGATGTACTTATTTGCTGCAAATCTATATCTTTTTACAATATACTACCTCCGTCCCACAAAAAATGTCCACGTTTTGTTGGACACGGAGATTAAAAAAATAATTAATGTTGTATTTTAAGAATGAATAGACAAATATACCCTTAACTAATCATAAATGCTTGTTTTGGAATATAAAAGAATTATGGAAAATTAAATGTTAAAATAGGGGTATGATTGGAAAAAATGTATTTAATGATGTATTGGAAATTTAAATGGACACTTTTTATAGGATAATTCATTTTTCCGTTATGGACACTTTTTGTGGGACAGAGGTAGTATATATGTATATATTTTCCTGTGAAATCTTTCTATATATATTCACCTGTAAAAGAAATAAATATAAAAAGTTGAAGCAATCACCATCATAATCTTATTACATATTTTTCACTCATAAAAAAATAAAAATAAAAATTTGAAATTTATCACGACCACCCTTAACCCTAAATCATACCTTCCAAAAAAATCATGTAGACTTTTTTTTCGTTTGACAGAAAAATCATGTAAACTTAAAAGGCAAATAATTCTATCATTTCCCATTGCAATCCGCTTGCAGTAGAATTTTCTTCGACCCACATGGCTTTAATTTCTTGTACTTTTCGCAACTGCATGGAAAAAGAAAGTAGAAAGGGAAAATAAATAAACCTTTTTTTTTTTTTTTTTGATTTTTTTCTAGATAATAGGAAATCTACCATTTTATGACTATATATAACATTGACCATAGGTCATCAAATTATACTTAGTTTCATAGCCGTTTTAAAATTTGGGTGGCACTATCGGTGACAAATACTCCAGATTTTATCATTTAGTTCTCGTCTTGATACAGTGGCAGATTCATGAATTTTTTTTTTCCGGTAATTAAGGGCAAAATTAAAACCAAAAAAAAAGTTGTAAAAACCTCACATGAACTAAATGGATTATTGATTTTAATATTATTAAAAAGGTATGCCGTCAATTCGTTTGAAAATTTGAGTGGCTCTATGGACCCAGCTGGTCCGCCCCAGTCTTGGCCGTTAGTCCGTTATCAATCCATTGAGAAACTAATCAAAACTAAACTTTCACAACATCCCCCCTGAGAGGGGTTCAGATCACCTGTCCCCTCCCTGAGAACGAGCGCGCGTGCAAAAGAAAAAAGTCATTAAATATTATTTCATCGTTTTAATAATATAATAATTTGAAGAACCAACCAAATATGTGACAAGTGACAAACATTATATATATATATATATATATATATATATATATATATATATATATATATATATATATATATATATATATATATCTGACGGAATCTAGCTGATGGTATGTGGACGTAATTAATTGTCACAGACACAAGTGATTAACGATGGTCGATCAGCAGAAGACAAAGCAATAGATGCGTGGCTTCCTATTTCCTCATCCAGAAATGCAAAATGGTGGTACTCAGCTTTCCACAATGTCACTGCAATGGTGGGAGCTGGAGTACTCAGTCTCCCTTATGCCATGTCTGAGCTCGGATGGTATGCATGCATATATGCATCTTTAATTTCTTTTTGGTATAATTGTAAATTTTAATGAGTATATATATATATTATTTTTGTGATGAAGAAATTTATTGAGTATGTACGTACACATTGAAAAAATCTTAATTATCGTGTACGTGATACCATGTAATATGTGGCGAATGAATTGAATTGTAATTCCAGGGGACCGGGAGTAGCTGTGATGGTAATATCTTGGATAATCACCTTATACACGTTATGGCAAATGGTTGAGATGCATGAAATGGTTCCTGGGAAACGCTTTGACCGGTACCACCAGTTAGGTCAACATGCTTTTGGGGAAAAACTTGGACTATGGATCGTAGTTCCTCAACAACTTATTGTTGAAATTGGGGTGGACATCGTTTATATGGTTACAGGGGGAAATCACTGAAGCAGTTTCATGATTTAGTGTGCAAACAACCTTGCAAGAGCATCAAGACTACTTACTTCATTATGATTTTTGCCTCAGTTCATTTTGTGTTGTCCCATCTCCCTAACTTCAATTCTATCTCCGGCGTCTCTCTTGCCGCGGCAGTCATGTCGTTGAGGTACGTACGTACGTACAATTTTATTTAATTTGTTCGGTTAATTATTTTGTAAAATACATCCATCCATCCATCCATCGTTGTATATATGGCTGGCATGGGTTGCAGACGTCGTAGTTAGTTTAGTTCGTTGATTGAAAGTAGTTAACAAATTAATTAATCAATGTGAGCGCATTTGATTGATGGATGATCACTATCAATTATTCAGTTACTCTACTATTGCCTGGGGTGCATCGGTCCACAAAGGCGTGGTGCCAGATGTCCAGTATGGATACAAAGCAGCAACGACCTCAGGAACAGTATTTAACTTCTTTAGTGCATTGGGAGATGTGGCATTTGCCTATGCCGGTCACAATGTGGTGCTAGAAATTCAAGCCACCATCCCGTCCACGCCTGAGAACCCTTCCAAAACACCAATGTGGAGAGGTGTTATCGTCGCTTATATTGTGGTAGCCTTGTGCTACTTCCCCGTCGCTTTTATTGGTTACGGGATGTTTGGAAACATGGTCTCGGACAACATCCTCATCACTTTGAACAAGCCTACTTGGCTTATCGCCATGGCTAACTTGTTCGTCGTTGTTCATGTCATCGGCAGCTATCAGGTCAGCTAATCCATTTAATTATTTATATAACTATGATCATCTATCATCTTGGATTTCTATTCCTTTATCAACTCATTAATTAGTTTGTTAAATCAAAATTCTCAGACTCCTCACCTCAGCTAGTTGTATATGCAGCATACATATATGTTATTAGTTAATTGGTAATGATGTGAATGGATTGATGATTTAATTATTATTTTTGGTTGCAGATATATGCAATGCCAGTTTTTGACATGATGGAAACTGTTCTCGTCAAGAAACTACGTTTCAAACCCACTTGGTATTTACGTTTCATTACAAGGAATGCTTACGTGGGTAAGCTAGCTTGATTTCTCCCTCTTCAGTATTTTGTCTTTTTAATTATATATAGGTATATATAGTTGTATAAAAGTCTCTATTGATGATTAATATATTATTAACATGGCATGAAAATTAATACTACATGTGTATAAATATATATATATATACAGCGTTTACAATGTTTCTTGGGATGACATTCCCCTTCTTCGGAAGCCTTCTGGGATTCTTCGGAGGCTTTGCTTTCGCTCCAACCACTTACTTCGTAAGTAATTTGTCTTGAATTTGCCAAGTGTACGTATGCATGCATGTCACTTCCTTCTAATTCACTTGGCCGGTATGGTATGTATACATTAAATAATTAGTACTATATACCTTCACAACACACGTATAATAATAATAATAATAATATTGTTGAAAACTTTCTCAGCTCCCTTGCATTATGTGGCTTGCCATATACAAACCGAAGAAATTCAGCCTGTCTTGGATCACAAACTGGGTACGAATATTTTAATACGTACTCGATCATCATATTTACATTTTTATGTATATATGCGTATATTACACTCTGGAAGTGGAATCCCATCCCATGCATGTTTGATTGCTAGCTAATTAATTAAGATTTCATTAACTTGCAGATCTGCATAATCATTGGGGTTCTACTGATGATTATAGCACCAATTGGAGCGTTGAAGCAAATCATACATGACGCCAAGACCTATAAATTTTACTCTTAAACCAGCATCCAATAATTAAGTCAATCAATCCAACAATTACCGAATGACAAGCATATAGGTACCTACCTAATAGTCTAAGGAGCAAGCCAAGCATGCATTTTAAGATACGATGATGATGATCTTCAAGTCTGATTTCGAGTCGGTCACGTTGAATGTTTCAAAAAAAGGACCCACCTTTCATTATCGATCAAAGGGTTCAATTCTTAGCGAGCCCTGAAAACTTTATTTTTCTAATTTTATTTTGATGCGTGCGTGTATAAATAGTCTTTCCTACTACCTCATTTTGTTTTCTCTTCTCAACTAGCTGTCCCTTATTTTCTTGGCACAAAATCAAATGTCTGTTTGTTGTTTGCATATACATACGAGTATACGGGTATAGAATTTCAGGTAATATAGCTTGGATTATACTTGATTTTATATCCAGTATGCTGTGTTGCGCTATGTATTATATATATATATATATATATATATATATATATATATATATATATATATATATATATATATATATATGATGAAAAAACTATGAAGAGAGAATTGCCTTTCGTATGAAAAATGATTAAATTTTTTCTTGTCCCTGCTAGATTCAAATTCCATTTAGTGTGTGTTTCCCTTGGTTCCCCCTGCACTCGTTTATTACTTATACACATAATTAAGCAACTCTTGCCAGCATATATATAAGATATTCCTAAGCTAATGGTTCTACCCAAAGTTCCAGTACAAGGTTTTTAACAAACAAGAACTACCTATTGTTTTCTGGAAGCACGGGTCAATCATAAAGCAAAATCATCGGAAAAACTCAAATAGTTTGAAAGTAAGAACATCACTAGCTATATATATATATGACAACAACACAAAAACTAGAATCGTACCGCAACCTACGTCTTAAGATTTAGGCATTAATTCAATCGTCCACGGTAAATTTTATGGTTAATTGTCAATTATGACACATTTAGAAAGATGTCGTGATTTTAACTATAAAAAAAAAATTGTCAAAAAAGACATTTCACTAGTGAAAGTGAAAATGATAGTGAATTTGAAAGTGAATTACGTTGGTTTTGTGCTGAAAATCAACGTAATTCACTTTTACTTTCACTAGTAAAATGTCATTTTTGACAAAAATCTTTTATTTTCTTATACTTTTTTTCTTTCGACATCTTTCTGTATATTTGAACAAAATAAAAGAAGGCAACAACATGAAGCATATAAAAGTATTTGAAGTTTTTCAACCCTGAAACACTTGGTTTTCTGCTCTAAAATCTGATTTTCAGCCTTATTCTTGGCGTATATATGGCTGAAAATCTCACAATCCACAGTAACACCCCCAAAACTAGTGTATTAGAAAGCTTAATGATATAAACCAAGTGAACAACACAATCAATCTTCTTTCCAACACCGAAAGAAAGAAAGAAGCAACAACATGTCCATTTCAATTTCATCAACCCATGCAACATGCAAGTTTAAGAGAAGCCTAATAATTCATAGCAAATTTATTAGTTTAGAATGATGTAGAAGAACTTATGTCAAAAGAACAGACAATAATGGAACGTATGGGATTGTTTTGAACAGACCATTGATCACAAATTTAGAACTTACAAGTTTTAGAGCATAAGAAAACCAATCGAGTGTGAGACGCAAGGTTCAATGCCATGGTTTATAGAGCTGAGCTGAAATGCAACCTAATTTGTACATCCATTTTCTTGTGCTTTCAGAGGATGATGCCACAAACTACATAGATCCAACAGAAACAAAAATAAAACAAAAATCAACAAATCTGAAAATTAGAGTTTGCTGAGAAATATAAAGGCCAACATATCATTAAAAGTGGAAAGGCCGATGGATAAAAAGAGATGAATAAAATGAAACTAATTAACAAATACACAAAAGCAAAGAAGAAAGAGCAAGAGGAAGCAGATTGTGTAATAAGCAGAATAAAATAATAATAGCCAAAACTATTTGCAAGCAAAAGAACTAGGAAATTATATTTCAATCAAATACAATTTGTAAGTAAAAATACGCCTGCATCTTGGATGGATGGGAATAGAGTTCCCCAATCCAAAGTCAGTGGCGAAACCAGAAAAAAAATTCGGGGTGGTCTTGGTATATAAACTGTAAAGCTAAAAAAAAATTCGGGAAAAAAATAAAAATGTTGGTAATGAGATTTGAACTTACAACCTAGAATTATGGAGACTGAAAAATGTTTGTTCTTAAACCACTAGGATATAAGGTCTTTTGTTCAAAAAAATGACACATAACATACTAATATTAACACTACTACTAATACAATAATAAAAATTTGGGGGGGGGGGGGGGGGGGGCTTGAGACCATATGGGGGCTTGACAACATTTGGGGGGGCTTGAGACCACCCTAGCTATAGGGTGGTTCCGCCCCGTCCAAAGTTGTAAGATCCGTCGACGGGGAAGAAAGGTTGATCTCGTACGCCACGGAGGAGAGTGTCCGGATCGAAGAGATGACGACGGAGCTGTAGCTTTTTTTTCTTTCTTTTTTTTCTTTTTTTCCCCGGGAAACGAAAGATTTTATTAAACGCCAGACAAAAACCGTTAAATTACAACAACACCGGACACTGCCGGGAAAGGCCGGAACACAACCGGACAAAGCTAACTGAAAATAACAACACAAAGCCGGGTAATAGAATGAAAGAGGGTGCTGAACAACGAAGAGAAAAATTCTCCATATGACAGAAAGACGCTTAGACACGGATCCTCTTATACCATCTATTACCAGACAAACAAAAAGAACAAACAAGACATTAAAAGACACATAAGAAGTAAAAACAGCAAGCACCGCCAAGATACCACCGTGCCCGTGCAAACCAGACGCCCCTCCTGAAATCCAACCAACTAACCACGAGTTGCCGCATAAGATGCCACAGGTGACGGTTGAGCATGAAAGATTGCCACTAGAGACCGACAACAACTCAGATTAGCAGCAGAAAAAGGAAGCCGAAGACTGAGCCTCCGAGAAACAACTCCCCGGAACCAAACTGCTCAGGTCATCGACCATGGGAAACCGGCAGCAAGAGCAACGCAGCAGTAGCAAAAGCAGTGTCACCGGAGCACAAAATCTTTAAAACCGCCCCCACAGTCAGATCCAAATCCAGCACGGCCATCACAAGATCACTGACTCCAAAACAACTCCACCGAAGGACGTCGCCGGAGCAAGCGCACAGAAAATACCAGAGTCGTAGCAGATCTAAATCCACGGCCAAGGAGAACAGCCATAAAAAGAAAACAAAGAGAAGTATCTACAAGAACACAAAGGAAAGAAAAGAGACTAAAAGCCTCCTCCGGCGAGACGCCGGAGGGGCGACGACGCTGTGAGAAGTTTCTAGGCGGAGCTTTTTGAGAGAGAGACAAAACGCTTACTGACGACGGAGCTGTAGCTATGTGGATACGGAGGGTAATTTGGTCCAGCCCAATATTTTTTGTCCTTAAATCAACCAAAAAAAGAGTGTGGGTTAAAATTTATATACAAAAGAGAAAGTGGACTAATACCTAATTTTCTCTATAAAAAAATACATTTTCAATACTAAAAACTCCAAAAGTCAATTTGACTCACTATTACCCGTGCATATATTCAAAAAATCAAAGGATAATTTAATCATATTATACTATATTTTAGACATATTAATTACTTTTTGAATCTGTGTAATTCTTCTCTCTACGACAGATAAAAAAAACGGAGGGAGTATATGTGATGCGGAAAAATATTGATAAATTTCTGACCTCATGTCAAAAATTCTGCAGCCACCCCCGTGCGAGTGACACGTGCTTCTTGTGGTATGTATAAAAGCATTAATACAAAAAAAAAATAGAGCTTCAATAATACATGCACCACTTCACTGGTTAAGTTGAAGATTAATGTTATGTTCACCCAAAATGATTACAACAAAGTTACACAACACATAATACTCCATTAATCATGTTGTGAGACCCATCATAATATGTTGTGTACATTTATTGTGACTGTTTTGTTGAGGATGTAGCATTTTTGTAATGTGCTTTCAAAATGTTAAATAAAATAGTTTACCCATTAGTTTAAAAAACAAGACTGTTCACTGATGTAGCATAATTTTCCGTTGGTTGATAGTCCTTAAAAAAGCCTGTTCTAGTTAACCCAAACAAAATAAATCATATGGATATAAGAATTGATCAATGAGCCGTAAGGGGCACGAAACTATCAAGTACTACCTCCGTCCATAAAAAGTGTTCACTTTTTTAAAATAAATTGTTTCATAAAAAGTGTTCATTTAGAAAACCAATACACAATTTAATGCACTTTTTCGAAACTTACCCCTATCATAACATTTAATGTTTATATATTTATTTCATATTCATAAATACTCCTCCGTTCTAAAATAATTGAGGCAGTTGCCAAAAACACGCTTATTAAGGATGTGATTTAATGCTGTGACTTTAAGGATGCTGATAACGTCGAAATCATCTAGGGTGTTCCGGATGATTTGTGGTGGATATCTGGCTGTGATTTGCGTATGAGAGTGGTGGTTTGAGGTGGAGCTAAAGAACTCCGGTGGTGGAGAACGGTGGTGAGTGATTATACAATGTAAGTAAAGAGAGAGCAACTAAATGGGCTGAGTTTTGCCTTGTTTTGCATATATTTCACATTTTTCATGAATGTTACATGGTGCCCTATTTATAGAGTGAGAACCGACTTATACTCAACATAATTACAACTAAGGACACAGTATGACTAAATCTGCGGTGGCCAATCGAACCACATCCGTCTGAGGGCGGTGCGGATCCTCGGACCGCCATTCCATATCCTTAGCGGACTGGTTGGGTCGTCAGTCTGCATTCTCCAAGTATTGGGGGTGAAGGACCTCTGGCGGACCCCTCCCTCTTGTGCTCGTGGTGGGCCTATTGTCGAGACCCATTTCCGAGTGATTGTGCTTAGACGGCGGGGGCCTAGCCGCACCACCTCTCCTCGGCCCCCGTTCATCGCATTCGCCGGTTGGCGAGCCGAGAGACGGTGTCTCCCTATCAATGGCCCCCTACTTCGTACCCATGACATCTCGAGATGTCAGGTAAGGAGTAGCCCTCTTGTTCTTTTGAAATGTCTTTGAGGGGTGAATAACCGTGACCGTCAGAGGTCATCTTAGGCGAGTAGTGATAGGCTTAAACTGGGTGTCCAATCTTACCGGCAGTGTACCGGGTCAAATTGTAGTCTAGTCTAGTGAACAAGGTCGTCTCCTCAGGGAATACGATATAACTCAAAGTGTGGTTAAACACCAATTAGCTATTATTATCTTGATCTAAGTCGCAGCTTTAACATAAAAGTGATAGTTTCGTACGTACTAGTAAAATTAATAATTAATATAAAGATACTAGCCAAGACAATTTCATTGAACTACGATCTCTTTCGCTTTTCAAGGATGTGATTAATTCAAATTATTAAGGGTACTCAATTGTGTGAAACGGTGCACTCATATTCTAACAATTTCCCCTCATACGAGTGTACGAAATTGTTCTATGCCTCCTCATTGGTTTAAGAGCCCTAAACCTAATGATTTGACATGATAAGCTCTCGAGTACAAATAATCTTTCCCCGGATAAGAAAGAGGGTTCCGTCAGACGGCCAATTTTACCTTCCGGTTTTTCTACCTCGTTCTCACACCTAAAATCTCCGTTCGGTATCAATTAAGTGTGTGTGTGCTAATATTGGTTAATTACTCCAATACGAGCTAACAGTCAATTTAAGTAGAAAAAGATTCAACACAATCGACATTAAAATATATATAACATAATCATCATCCAATTAACTATAAAGATCAAAAATAGTTCAATTACATATCTTGGCTAGTTACAAATTTAGCCACTCATTATTACAAATACTAAAATATTTAATTTAGCATTTATAGTAATCAGATTAACAAAACAAAATAAAACTAGAATATTATGTTACCGATTACAACCGATAAGTTTGCAACGGCAAGCTTGTTCCCATCTCCGGTGAGCTTCCATGGAGGTTGCACCAATTTGTCGAGCTTTTTCCACGTAAGATACACCAAGAATTTAGACTAACATTCTAGGATTATATTTGTGATGAAATTAGCTAAATATTGTAACTAATTTTTGGCTCTAAGAGCCTTTAAATGATGGTGTCTGCAAGAGAAAAAAAAATAAATAAGAAGATATATCTGTGTATTTTCCTCTTTCTCCGTTGATATATATATAATAGATGGGGAGAATAATTGGTGGGCCCATTTCCCGGTTTAAACCGGTAATTCCCGGTCTGAGCCGGAATATTGGCATGTGGTAGTTGTCAGACGTATTAAATGCCAAATATTCTCCAAATATTCGTCAAATCTAGCAAAATCTTCATATATTCCGGCGTGCGCCGCTAAAGGTCTCTGACAGCTTCTTTTGCGACGCTTGGCGACTTAATAGGCCGGTTCTTCACAGCAGTTCGGTAAAATGGCCATAACTTGAGTTATAGACCTCCGATGGATGTGATTAAAAGTGCGTTGGAAAGCTCGTTTTTTGATATACAACTCTAATGAATAAATATTCCCCAGAAAATTCCTTTAAGTGGGGTCAAATGTCCGTTGAAGATAGGCTACGGTAGAAATGCAAAAGACAATTGATCCGTTTGAACTTGATAGCTTCCGGCACACTCTTCTAGCCCTCAAAAGACGTGTTTTAGGCTCAACACATGTCTTCACTCGGGGTCTTGGTCAACCTATAATCCTGCAATAAATCACAAAAATACCAAGTGTAAACTCGACACGACGTTCTGGTTACTAAACCGGTACAAAACCTATCAAAATATGATATTTTATATAATAATTACTACTTACACATTTGGATGAAACTAAGCAATTAATGACTTGAATTGATACAAAAACATCAATAAATGCATGAGAAATGGGGATAAAACATCATAAAAAGTATCATCTAGTTGACTTACATCAAGTAGCCTTGACTCCGCGGGATTTTGGCGTTTCAGGACCTTTGATCCCTAGCCAATTTGAAGTTGTAAGTAGGCGGATAGACTTAACCTCATATAATTTGGCTCATTTGGGCCCTTAGCCTTCAGCCGATTTGAAGTTGTAAGTGGGCGGATAGCCTTAACCTCATATGATTTGGGCGATTTGGGCCCTTAGCCTCTAGCCGATTTGAAGTCATAAGTGGGTGGATAGCCTTAACTTCGGATGATTCGGCTTATTTGGGCCCTTAGCCTCTAGCCGATTTGAAGTCATAAGTGGGCTGATAGCCTTAACTTTGGATGATTTGGCTTATTTGGGCCCTTAGCCTCTAGCCGATTTGAAGTTATAAGTGGGTGGATAGCCCTAACTTCGTAGGATTTGGCGTTTTAGGATCTTTGATCCCTAACCGATTTTGAGGTTGTATTTGAGCAGATAGCCTTGACCTTATAGGATTTGGCGTTTCAGGATCACTGATCCCTAGCCGATTTGAGGTTGTATTTGGGCGGATAGCCTTAACCTCATTGGATTTGGTGTTTCAGGATCTTTGATCCCTAACCGATTTTGAGGTTGTATTTGGGCGGATAGCCTTAACCTCATTGTGATTTGGCGGTTCAGGATCCTTGATCCCTAGCCGATTTTGGATGGTTGTCTGAGGCCGGCCCCCTTGCTGACGTGTCGTTCCTTGGGTCAATTCCATGCGCTTTCTTCCCACTCTCGTTTGACATGACAACCGATGCGTCCCGTCGCTTATTCGATTGGCTATAGTCCTTTCAATTCCTGCGTCGTAATGATGGCAGTTTCGAATTTCGAAACTTGAGATTCCCGCCCTTGATCTTACCCATTAGATCAGAGGCGTCGTGGCCATTGTATCCGTTTGCCTTAGCCTATATAAGGGGGCGGATCCTTGACCTAAACACTTTCGAAATCTCTAGTTTTCTCCGGTGGTGATTCGTAAGCAATTCGGTGGTGGAGGCGTTCCGGCGAGACAGTTTCCGGCGAATATCTCGACAGCTCGTTCCATCTTTCTTCACCCCCTTCGCGATTTCCCCCGACTACCAGGTAAACCGTCCTTTATCGTTGGTTTCTTATGTTTTGTAGATAATTCCGTGTTTTTTCCGTTTTCGATGATAGTGCATGCACAGTGTTCTCGCCGGGTTTAGGTCCGTGGGTATTCCGGATGCCTTGAATCTTGTCCCTATGTTACCGCGTGTCTTTGAGTATTTTTCTCAATGCCTTTACCCAAAATTTCTAGGGTTTTATGTGTCTAGATGTGAGACAAAAGACGGGGCGTCAGGATGATAACGATTCATCTTGGCCTAACTTTGACCGTCCTTGGTGATGCTTATCTGCCTCGTCCTTTTGTTTTGCGGGATGTCCCGGAGCGGCGAAGACGAAAACGACGGTGTCCGCGGTAATGCCTCCGGGGGGAAGAAGAGGCGAGCTCTAGCCGAACGGCTAGCGTTTGTGAGGAAATGGTTTTGATTCAACCCAACATGTCTCGGGGTGGCCGACAAATGGCCGTTGTTCACAAAATGGTTACCGAGCGAGCCAAACCTAAGAAGACCGCGTCTAGGACTATTAAAGGCGCTGTTAGGATCCCGAGTTCGACGTCTGGGGTAGCAGCCAGCAAGGTTGGTGATGATGAGGGTAAACGGAACAAGACACCCAAACCCGACAATCTTAAGGTTGTAGAGAAGGAAAAGTCGATAGCCACCATGGATAAGGAATTTGAGAATCAGTGGCCTAATATCCGCAGAAGTCTCGCTGCCTCGGGAACCTTCATCAGCCACAACATCTCCCCCGACTATCTTTTCACAAGTTTTCCTGATGATCCGACCACCGTTTCTGATCGGGCGAAGGAAAGCTCTGAACCGAGTGGTGTCGCTATAGATGTCGATCGAGCCGGCCAGCGTCTCGAGATGGATGGCCTCGTCTTGTTCTATGATCACTTCGTTTTGGGGTTGCGTCCACCTTTCGACCCCTTCTTCGTGGAGGTGATGGAAAGGTTGGCTGCCCTGCCCTGCGATTTCGTCCCTGGGGCAGTGAAGATAATCTCGGCTTTCATCATTCTATGCCCAATGTTGAAACATGAGCCTACCCTCCCCGTGTTCTTGAGGTTTTACACCTTTGGGAAGGCCGCGACGAATATTCCTAAGGATACTCGCAATCTGGCTCGTTGGTCCGGAGTAAAGTCAATTCTTGCCGATTATTCTATTGGCTTCCTGCGAAAGTGAAGGATTGGGAGCAATGCAGCTTAATTGTCGAGTCCGTTGTGGGTTGGCCTTTTCCTAATTTTGAAGTGCGGCCTGAGAAGAGGAAGAATTCAATCACGGTGTCTAAGACGCTTGAGAAGGATGAACATGAGCTTATCAACAAGATTCACAGTCTCTTCGGATGGGATGGAATCAGGGGAGGACTTTTAGCTGGAGGTCCTTGATCGATATTCGGCTGCCTTTCAGTGCTTTGGTGGGTATCCCTGGCTCCGGCACCGACAGGGCCGCCATGGTCGAACCTTCGACACTACTACCCGACAAAGACTGGTACGTGGAGGCCATCATTCCATGACCTATCCGTCCCGATGTCAGGTCTGTTTTGGAAATCCAAAGGGTGCCGGAATAAAGATAACCGTAATGCTTTTCCCTTTGTCTCATTTATTTATTGTCTCTTCGTCATTTTAGCTTCAGCTCATTGGAATTTTTTTGCTTTCGTTTGGCAATCTGTAACCGACTCTGTCCTTTTCAGGCAAGATGCGTGATGCTGTTGATGGTAGGGCGTCTCGCTTCGCCAAAATCATGGAGAAAAGGCTAGCGAATGAGGTTTTGTTGGCTAAAGTCGCAGATGTGGAGCTCAAGACTGTGAGTATGTCTATGTTGTCTAGCGACGCTGTTTCTCTTGGTGAACCTCTGAGTGTTGAGGCGGGGGTCTCGACCGTTGCTGCAAAATTGAAACGTAAGAGGAAGAGGGGTGCCGCTGGGGCAAAGTCTTCGGTCGAGGTAGCCAACGAAGAGGAGATCGACGCGGGGGGTTTCACTAAGAAAAATAAGAAAATCGCGGACTAAGGTGGTGCTGCGGCTGTGGCATCATCTGGGTCTGTCGATGCCTTTTTTGCGGGGTCGAACCCTGAGGTGGCCTCTATTTCGCCTGCGGTGATTGAACTGGCTGACAGCCCAAGCAAGCCGAGTGATTAGGGACTGGAAGAATCTGTTGTTCCTCATCGACCCTTACCGCCACCCGTCTTGGGGTCCCGTCGCGTGCCCGGGGTCGCCCGGCTTTATGGATGGAGAAGGGGGTTTGCCGACAAACCGTTGGAGTTGAGAGGGGCCGGACAGTAGTCACGCCATTGGCGATGTGTTGCCCTTAAAGAATTTCAAGTTTACTATGCCCAATGCGGCCGAGCGGCTTGTGGGACGTGGCATTATTTCCCGCTGTATGCAGGAGGACCTAGCTTCATCTGCGACCACGAGTTCGTCGAGTCAGTCTCCGCGCCTGGCCGGCGCCCTTGGGCTATTGGGGGTCTTTGCTAGCCAGGTATGTGATTTTGTTTTGTTCAAGTCTTGTTTTGGTTTGGGAGTTCATATCTGACCGATGTTTCTCCCTTTTCAGCTTGGGAATGAGCTTTTCCAATCCGTGCATGAGCATTATGCTGCTCAGGCCGAGCTTCTTGGGCAAAATTATGATCTGAAAGCTGCGTTGAAGACGGCTGGGGAGAAGACGATTGAGGCGGAGAAAAAAGCCGTGGGCTGAGAGGCAGTCCGCCGATGCTCAGGCCGAGCTCGCACAACTTCACGAAGCAAACACGGCTAGTGCTAAGAAGGCCCAAAAAATCAGTGAGTCGCTGAATTCCGTTGAGGCTCAGAGGGATGAAGTTATGTCTCAGAATGCAGAGAGCCAGAAGAGAATCAGTGTCCTCGAATCGCAGCTGATTGACCCTGACAAGGATTTGGAGAAGCATCTCGAGGAGTTGCGGGTTGCTCGGAAACAATACTATGATCGGGGGTTCTTTTATGCTGCCCGATGCTTCAGGTCGGCCTTCGGAGCCGACAAGGTCAGCTTGAACACCTTGCTCTCGTGGCAACTCACTCATCAATTCAATCATGTTCAAAGGGCTCATCATCCCGATCTTCCTTATACCCAGCCTCGGTTGTCCAATTTCGTGGGTCAATGCAGGAAGGACGATTTGCCTGTTTGGGACCCTCCTCCCGTTAGTGAGGTTAATCTTCATTCGATGATGGAGGAAGTGGAGAGAGAGGCTGTTGAGGCTGAGAGGGCGGGTGACGAGACCGAAGATGATGGTGGAGAGCTCGAGGAGGTTGCGAGCAGAGAGAAAAGTCCTAGTGAGGCCAGCACCCCTCAGCTTGGTGATGAATACTTGAGCCTGACCGGAGATCATGTTAGGTATAGTGCCTGAAAGACAATTTGTGTAATTGTTTTTTATAATGGATAACAGAATTTATCTCATCTTATTACTTGCTTTGTGCTTGTACTTAATACACTGCTGCAAACCCTAAGTATATTAGTATATAACCGCTTAACTCAGTGTATGGCATGCACGTGAGGATTGAGTTAGTGGTGATATACTTAAAATGTTAGTCCGTGGTGAACTTAATCAGAGTTTAGGTTCTCATGATTAAAACACCAATAATGCGCCCAGAACACCTTAGGGTGTGATAGTCTTATCCGGATTGTCGGTAGAGGGTACCTGATTAGGGCATTTATATACGATGGCATTCATATAGGGGATTTGGACCGATTTAATCTGGGTTTCACGATATAATTCCGTAATTGAGAAAACTTATTAAATCATTAGATGATCATATATGGATTGACCTTAATCCCGAGGTGATCACGAGTGGTACCGCTTGTCTCGGGGTATTGTTTGATGTGTTAGTTAAGGATCACTTTGATATGTGATCGAGTCACTTCTCGTTGGCACTATTACCCGATGAGTGAGTAGTTCTGTGTTTCACGTACACGGAATCCATTCCTTCCCCGCGGGAAGTAGAGAGAGATCCCCTTATTTGTTAGCCCTAAGAAAATGATTGATCCCAGGAGTTCATATTAGACTAATTAGCTACTAGTCGGTATGTGAACTAATTGACCACTAGATGGTTAATGGTAAATAAGGATAAGATATTCTGAGTCGGGTTTACGGAAACTTCCCACTCAGAATAGACATTCTATGGAGGGTTAGTCCGTAAGTAGTGATTATATCAATGGACGCTTGTTTACTCGATGGGTTGAGTGTAAGTATATATATATAATTGATAGAGTTCAGTTTCGGGTTTATGGTGGCATAATCTCGGAATTAATAATTTAAGTATGAATATTCTGTTCGATGAATATTTCACTTAATTATTGGAGCTACTGGTTATAGGTCCATGGTCCCCAACGTGGCTCCTATAATACGAGTGTTTTCTTGTTATTGGGCCTCAGTGATGATTAATTGGCTAGGCTAATTAATTGATATGCGAAATATTATTTAGTTGGGCTAAATAATATAATACACAGAAAAGACATTTTCTCGTGGGCCTGGGGTGGTGTGTGTGGCGCCGATATGAGGGTTTCCTCCTTGGAATAGGTTTTCTCGGATGATGTCATACCGTGCGTAATTAATTATTTATCCGTTATTTAATTAATTATAAATATATTAGATTGATCATTAATTGATTCTAGATTGGTTCTAGAATATCCAAGGATTTTCTAATATGATTAGGAAAATGTAATTGTAATTATCTAATTAAATTATATTTTTCCTTGGAGGCCAAGAATTTTTCTTCTATAAAAGGAGATCTCTCCCGAGCCTCACAGAGACACAATCCACGAAATTTATACATAAAAAAGGCTAAGGAGTTCGATCCTTAGCATTCCCCGGTTGAAGAAAAACTTCGGTTTTTTCTTGGTTGCATGTCAAGGAGGTTCTGAATCCAAGGAATGGTGTCCACCAACCGCCGTTTGGAGACACACGTGGGAAGATCAAGGCCACTCATCCAACTATTGGTAAGTAGATCTAAACCCCCTTGTAGGAAGTTTAGATCATTTGTTTATGATATGCGCTTCATAGATCGTGATCCATCCCCCGCGAAAAGATCTAATTTATTTAGATCGAGCTCTTACATCCTTCGGATCATACCTTGACTCCGCCATCTGATAAATGAACCCAATTCGTCTGAATGTAATTCATAAGACTTTATCGGCTTCGGCCTTTGGATTTTTCTTTTGTAATTTCTTGATTTATGAATTGTGCTGGATTCGTGACCGCCTTTGTACTGATTTGTGGGTATTGTTTCTGGCCGTTGTTCGGCTTTTATTTTATTTTGCCTTTTTCTTGAAATGCCCGTTTTCAAGTCTTTCTTCTCCGTTGAAGTATATATGTGCGCCCCCTCGTTTGGTGAGGTTGTGAGCCCTTTGCGTCGAGGTCGCAAAAATGGCCTGCTAGGTCGTGTTGGTCCCTTGAAAAGGCTTTGGTTAAGTTTAGAGAGGGGGTGAATAAACTTAACACTTAAAAAAATTTCAGAGTTTTTCCAAACTCAGCAAGGTCGCAGCCCTGCCGACCACTCGCAGTCTCTACCGACCGTTGAAGTTACCGAATTTGTTGCGGCGGAATATATTTAACTTAAGCCTTATTACTTGTTGTTTAAATATGATACCAAGTATTAGATACTCGTAGTGTAAGTGTGAGATTCAGTAGCTAGTTTCAGTAGGTTGATGTGATTAACTAGAATGCAGAAGTAAATGTAGTAAAGTAAAGTAGACAATATTTTATAGTGGTTTCAGGTGGTGTAATCTTGTCAGTCCACTCTTCTCCTGTGATGTTGGAGGAAATTCACTAGAGACCTTTGAGGTAGCTGTTACAAAAATCCATAAACTGTTTGTCCTTCACCAATGACTATGGCTTCACAAACTGAACACCTGAAACATGTAGGATTGCTGCTCCAAAGTATTCCATTGGTCCCTGAAGGGTAGGATTGCCTCTTCATCAGCTCCACCACAAACAACAGTTCTTGACACCCAAAAGATGCTTCTCTGTCTTCAGCAGGTTTCTTGTAAGAGAAAGTTTGAATCAATGTAGCTTGATGTAACTTGAAGTCTTCAAGTGTGTATACTTGATGTAACTTGATAACAGTTACACTTGAAAAAATTTCTTGATCGGTAAGTTTAAGCTCGGAATGTCGCGGGGTGTTTTTCTTGAATAAAAACTTGATAGCTTCGTATGGATTATATGTTGTTCATCTATGTTTCATCATCTTCAAACTGAGTCAGGATATCTCTATTTATAGGTGGGAATCATGTGACTTGTGTTTGAAATTCAAATAGCCGTTTTAGACTTGTCTCCATCTTGACTTGCTTTTTGTCACAGCTTCCTCTGGGATCGACACCGTCGCTTGCTTTTTGTCAGTTTCCAGTCTGTCCACCCTTTGACTTGTGTCCATTGGATAATCCTCTGAATCTTTCCAACTTTCATTTTATCTTGACCATTGATTTGTTGACAAAATCAAGGTTTGTAAAATCCATCCTTATCCATTTAATCTTCCAATGTAACCTTTGATTAAAATCGAAATTTACATTCAGTAGACACCTGGGTATATTAGTCTACTGATGTACATATATATCAGCTGGTTTAAGTCTGCTGTGTTTTAACAACACTTCAGTTGATTGCTTCTCATCTAACTTTTTATTGTGAAGTTAGAGTACACCATTTTAATTATAACTAAGTCCCAATCACCACTTAACATATGGAACTTAGACCTTGTACACAATGTATATGTAATCGCTTAGGTCATCACGTACATCCCTAAATTCGATTCCATATCTTTGACTTTAAATACTAAGTTTGATCTCTTAGCCTTCAATAACCGAGTTTGAACCCTCAGCCTTCAACCATCAGCAGATTCCTAGACACTCTACTGACCTAGTTAGCCTACTGACCTAGACAGGTCTGCTGATAAAGTCAGCTGACCTTTTGACAGTGCTTGTTTGATCAAACCTATACAAAGATCAAACTCTAATAAACCTATACATTTGATAGATATCTTTTTGCCTCTGCTCTATAACAGCTAGTCTGGCACTCATCATTAAAACTTAAGTTATGCCCAACAATTTCCCCATTTTTAGTGATGATGCCAATACCCTCCTTACAGCAAAGCAAAAAGATAAAAACACAAAACAGAACAAATTCATCCATTTCTCATTATTATCATATTTGTTCCAAACTATTACAAACTAGAGTAAGCAAAAAGATAAATGCATAAAGGAGTGTGCTGATCTAGTTCATGTCCCTGTCTTGTTCTTTCTTCTCATAGAACTCCCTGATTTCCATGATAATATCTACCATCCATTGATTTTCCGTAGTGGAAAAATCAACCCTGGTGTGTAGCTCTTTCCACCATTTTCAGGCTTCAGGTAAAGTTAACCTTGTATTATGAATATTGAAGCCTTGTCCCATGTAGAAGTGTTTGAATTTCTCCAAAGAATCCCTTGATGATTGAACTCCCACTCTTTGCCTCCTCTTCCACCTCTCGCCTCCTCTTCCACCTCTACTAGAAGCTCTCATTGACTTGACCCTTACTTCCCGAAATTTGAATCCCGAAAAGAATTCACCCTCCCGAAATCCCATGTCTTGATAGGGTCTCTTCTTTCCATAAGTACGCCTTCTTGTATTCCTTCGAGAGGTCATCAATCAACTGAATCTTGCCAGGTGCAGGGTTCCTGAACTCATTAATATCAGCCTCCCATTTCTTCTTAGCAAAGATCCTTGCTGCCTCCTTTGCTTCTGCTGTAAGGCCTTTTCCCCCTTATTGACATCATCAATAAAACGGCTCAGCAGGCCATGAACACTTTCCTGTGTGATCACTAAGTTTGCAAGTTGACCTTCCATAATCTCAGTCCTAGTGTCAACTGCAGTGATCCTTCCTTCAATAGTCTGTTTCAAGATTAGTCTGTTTCAGCAGATTTATCCTCTCAGTAACCTTAGGATCCAGTGCAGCAGGTTGAGGTGTCTCAACAGGGTGAGTCACAGCAGGCTTAGGGGCCTCAGCAAGCTTATTAACCTTTTCATGCAATGATGCAATCTGCTCATGCAAAGTCTTCTCTCGGTTTGATGTGCTAATCTTTATGCCTCTCACATCTTTGGTTAAGTCAACAATAGCATATTGAGTGTAGTGATGTTGGAAGCGACCGTCTCGTAGTCCTTCCTCTATTTTCAACCAGATATATCAAATCTTCAAATCTCTGCTCACTTCTGTTTAGTTGAGTCTCAATTTTGTAATATCAGCTCTTACTATCCTCAACTCCTCCAAAACAGGTACTGGTACTGCACCAGCCATTCCTCCATCCATTTGTCCAGCAAAGTCACCAGCAGGCTCTTCAACATGATAATCTGCCCTTGGAGTCCTGACAACCATGGCTCTTGTCTTGTCCCATTCAGCAGGTTCATGACCCTCCTCAACAACCTCTCCAATAATCTCCTCAATTCCAGGTTGTTGAACTGCTTCCAAAACAGGTACTTCTTCAAAGATTGGTATATGTGCCTATTGGGGTTCATCAGCAACTGGTTCTTCCTCAGGAATTTGGAATTCTTCATCACTGAAGTCATAGTCCACCAAATTGTTCATCCTCATCAACAACGCTTGTCGACTATCTTTGCCTTTAGCGAGATTTGCTTCAAAGAATGTGTTCTACAAAGAAAGATGTGCTTCGGCAACCTTATCTTTCATAACAGTTCAACGAAGATCCGTTCTACAACAATCTCTTCAAAATGTATAGGGGATTCCTCCAATCCCATCAATAGTTCCAACCTTTGTCCCAAAGACCGTTTGATCCTCGGTGACTAGGACCCTCTCGTTCGACTCGTATTCGGTGTCGTTTGTGACTTGAGGAAATATAGCCAAATTTTCCTCTAGCACACTTCCAGTGTTTGCAATATCTCTAAGAATCTCGTAGGGCTTGTGCTAAAACTTCATCAGTGTTAATGCTGTCTTGATATTGAGTTGATCCTTCATAATAGGCATCAGATACTTCAACCAATAAGGTGTCAGACATACTGATCAACCTGTTGTCTTCAAGAGCTATTTCAGCATTAATTCGAGCTTTCAAATCCTCCATAGTAACATTCTCCATGTCTTCATCTATATTACCAGTCTGCTGGCCCTCAGCAGACTTGCCATCATCAGCAGGTTGATCTGTTGTTTTGTCTTTAGACCCCTGTCCTACATCCTCAGTAGGTCTTTCCAATGTAGTGCCACTTGATTGGCCTAGAAACAAAGGGTGATCATCATCAGAATCGGAAGATGATGAGTCATCATCTTGTGCTTCTCTGAACAAAATACTTCTTCTTTGCTTCTCTCTTTCAATAATATCCATCGGCCTCATTTGCGCTTCGTATGTATCAATCGGTCCCGCAAGTTCTTAACTCCCAATCGGTTAAATGACCATTCTTCAAAATCGCCATTGGTTCCGCATTTGGTTTTTGTCTCTTATAGAAACCAAACTTCCAAGCAAAGTAATCTTGAATTTTCTTGAAGTTGGGATCTACCTTTTCCTTCTTAGACTTCTTTTCCTTTCTTTGAAAAGGCATTGTGGGCCTTCTTAGGGCAGGTTGTGGGGCAGGTTGCTAAGCTTGTTGTCCTCCAAAGGTTTCAACAAGATGAGTCAATGTATCTACAGCAGATACAAATAGGTCTGTAAGTTCTTTAGGTTGTACATTTGTACCTACTACCTCTATATGTTCAACACTTGGTTCCCCCTGAATCTCATGCTCCTCAACGGGGTCCGCAGTTTTCTTTTCCCCCCCGAGTTGTAGCATCCACAACGGGGTCTTGAACGTATACCGATTTCCACAAGGGTTAGGTTCGAGCGGTGTCTTGTGGTTCCTCGCCTTGTTGCTCAACAAAAACCTCGGCGGCCTCGCAGGCTCAACACCTTGTCTTGTTTCAACAACAACATCTTCTTCTCGCTTCTTTTTGGGCCTCCGTAACCCTCGCTTCTTTGCCCTTTCCATGAACTCTCTTTTTGGCAACAACCCGTTTCCTTCTTTTTGCGGGTTGTTGCTCATCTTCGAAATCTCTTTTTCTAACTCGCTCTTGGCTAGTAGCTTTCCTCTTTCTTTTATCTTCTTTTTGTTGTTCTCTTAACAACTCGGCAGCGATCTTTCTTCCTTATAACTTCGGTAGGCTCGGTAGCCTCAATTTCAACTTGAGATTCGGTAGACTCGGCGGTGTCTACCGGTTCCCGCCTTGTCTTTTTAGGCTTTAAAAGCTTAGTGATCTTCCCGGTATCACCACCTTTCTTTTCTCTCGTAATCTTCTTTGGTGCAAACGAGTTGTGTATCATGTTTGGCCTTAGATCTCTTTTCCTGCCCACCATCAGCATTGTCATCATCATCATTATCATTGTCACTCTATGTCCTTTCATCATCTCCTTCTTCATCATCCAGGCCAGGAATAGGATCATTTAACTCTGGTTTGTATCTGGACTTGTTGATTTTTGCAGGTGCTACATCAGCAATCTGCAAGTGAGTCAGCAAGGCCTGTATCATCAAACCCAGTGGTTTTGTTTTGGACTTCCTTGTTCCATCTTTATCCTCTGTCACCACCTTCTTCATATATTGAACAAACAATCCGTCCCAATCAAATCTCATACTCTTGCATATAATTAACAACATGTCTATCTTCGGTCCAGAGAGAGTATCAAGACTTCCACTAAATCCGGGAATATTCTTGGCAATAATCTTGCTCAAAGAGATTATACTCCAATCGATATGCTTCACATTGATACTCGGTGTTGATGGTATGGGCTTGTTTGTCTTGATTGAATCAACAAACTCCAGTCTTGCCAACTGCATTGATTCAGGATTTGTAGGAGCACAATTTCCAGGTCCAATTCCAAATACTTTCCTAAGCAGATCTAATGTGATTTCAATCTGCTGAGCATGTACAGTTGTAGTAAATGCCTCTCTATCATTCTTTATCACTATGTTCTTCCAGAAATTAACAACATTGGTGTATAAGATGTTGTCTAATCTCAGATTTAGAACAACTTCCAATCCTTCGTATCTCCTTATCTTTCTACCAATGTTGATCGCTAATTCTGTTTTGTTAGCATCAGTAACAAATCCTCTAACACTTTGGCTCGTTCCAATGCGAACATCTCTTTTATCCGCCATTGTATAATTTTGAGAAAGATGAAGAAGAAAACTTGCAAATCTGTGTTCACACTTGTATATTTTCAGAGAAAATCAATCTGAGTGTATGTGTGTGTATATAAGGAAAGGTAGTGGGTGATAACTGTCTGGAAAGTACTTGTTCACGTACGTAGCATTTAACCACAATTATGTTAGGTGTAATGCCCGAAAGACAATTTTGTAATTGTTTTAATTAATAAATGAAATGATATTATTATTCATATTTATTATTCTTATATTCACCGATGTGACAATAGTATTTACACTACGAAAAAATCCTAAAGTATATCATTTATGTAATCACTTAACTCGGTGTATGGGATATACACGGGAGGATTGAGTTAGTGAAGATGTACTTAAAATACAATTAGCCCGTAGTGAAGTTAATCGAGAGTATCGGGTCTCTCCTTTAACGTGCTATTAATGCGCCCAGAACATAATATGTGTGATTGTCTTATCCGGACTTTCGGTTAAGAGAACCTAGTGGGGCATTTATATATGATAGATATATCATATAGGGCTGGACCGATTTGATTAGAGTTCTCGATATAATTCCGTAATCGAGAAGTCTTATCGAATCAATCGATGATCATATTTATGGATATATCTTAATCCTGAGGTGATCACAATCAACTAGCTTGAATCGGTATGAGGTTTGACTTGACGGTTAAGGATTACACCGAGTCCGTGATCCGAATTACCCCATCTTGGCATTGTACTTGGATTGAGTGAGTAGTCCGTGTTATCACGGATACGGAATCCATTCCTTCCATTTATGGAAGTAGATAGACAGCTTCCCTTATTTGTTAATCCTAGAAACCGATCGATCCATGGAGTTCATATTACACCGATTAGCTACCAAATGAGTTGTATGAATTAATTGATCACTAGGGGTTAATGGTAAATAAGGATAAAAGGTTCTAAAAAGGGTTAACGGTAACTTCCCGATTTAGAATGAACGATCTATGGAGGATTAATCCATATGTAATGATTATATCAATGGACGCTTATTATCATTCACGTGAGGAGATAAATAAAATCTCATAATCGGAGGAGTGCAGTCACGGGATTATGGTGGCATATTCCTGTGATTGATTTATCGAATATAATTATTCTGTTTGTAAGATAATTATTTATTTGATTTATCAGAGCCGCTGATTATTAGTCCATGGTCCCCGACGTGCTTCCAATATAGCATAGCTATTCTCGGACGTCGAATCCTAATAATATTGATTTAGTTCTTGTTAGAATTTAATTAAAACGATATGTGAATTAATTGTTTAGTGGACTATTAAATTAGTTGGGCTAAATAATTAAATATGTGAAAAAGACATTTTTCATAATCTTGGCCCAAAACCAAACTTTTGATAATCTTGGCCCAAAGGCATTTTTCATAATTAAATATGTGAAAAAGGCATCAAATTCGTCCCACTTTTGATCGACCCTTGGGCAAATTCCACAACCAGGTTGCGGCTCGGTCTTGCATGCTTCCCACGAATGCAACACACCAAGCGTACTTGTTTTTCGTGGCTAACAATTTTCGGCTCGAAAGGCGGCTATCCATTTCAAAGGGCATGTGGTTCCTTTGTAGTAAACATATTGCGAGTAATGTACACCTTTAGATGGTAGCGACTCCGGTATTTTGTTCGAAAGAACATCGATTCCCCGAGTTGGCTCGTGCTTTCCATCTTGCTTGGCTTTTTTCGGCTCCGAAATTTCTCTTTCCATCCTCTCCAACCTGTCATTTTTCTCAGGTTCGGTGTTCCCGACGGGAATTAACTTCTTCTGGATGATATCTTCCGAATCTGCATAGTAAATTGACTCTCCGTCCTGCTTTGCCCTTTTTTCGATAAGAATTTTCTCGTGCTTCGCGAAGATCTATGACCTCGCGACGCGGAATCACATTCCTTTCATGGTGAACGGGCCTGGCGCCGATGTAGAGCCCTCTTCTCGGGGTGTCGTAACTGTTCGGGCCGAGCCCCCGTCCATGCTTTTCTCTCGGTACATTTTTCTCCTTTTGTCCCGCCGATGAGTATTCACTCCTTTCTACCTTGACTCTTGTTGGTTCGTGCGTGGGAGCCGCCGGGTTCTTATGGGGAGCCACGGCCTCGCGTCCCGATAGGACGGGGAGCCGCTCATCGGCCGTCATGAGTGGAAGTCCGCAAGCGGCCATGTGCGGGTCGCCAAATACACTTGCTTCGGCGTGGGCTAGTGCTTCTTACGCCTCCGGAGTTATGGCCGCCGGGCCTCCTTAACCCTTGGGATTTTTTTTTCCGGAATGGCCTTTCGTTTTTATGTTGCTTCGATGTCCCCTCTATACCTTTTCCGCGTGAGGGTCCGGAGCGGTTTGGAGCCGAATTCCTCGTGTTGTCCCTAGAGATGGACCTCATTTGATTTATTATAGTTCTTGCGTCGACATTGAGTTTTGACCTCTCCGGCTGAGAAACCATCCCGCGGTGGGGTTCTCAAGCGTGGTATCCAAGTTATCCTGGCGAGGGAGATCTCGCGTGGTCCCTTTTCCCGGGGCAGGTGGCACATGGACAGCGTCCTTCGTCCCTGCCATGTGTCAAGCTCTGATTGGTTGTCTGTGCTAGATGCCAAAAAGTACTCTGGTTCTCAACCGTTCTGACCCTCACCAACCTTGTATTGTCTGGGCGCATAGGCGGTGTGTCGGGGATTTTGTCGAAAGTGACTTAGCCGGTGGATCTGATGATGGAGCTGGCGTACGGATACCGGAATTCAGGGAACGACTGTGATTTTTCAAGCGTGAAGTCCCAAAAATCCCAATATCCCACTGATTCCAACGTGCTCTTTTTCTAGATCCAAAGTAACAACACAACACCGGAACACGAACTCAACTTGATGCACTACGATGAGCGACAAATTGTCAATCATTATTATGACATTTTACCCTAATATTGATAACACTTTGAACATTATTGTACCAATTTAAGTCATTAATTTATTAATTTCATCCAAATGTATGAGTAGTAATTATTATATAAATTATCGTGTTTTTATTATGTTTTTATAAATTTTGTACCGGTTTAGTAACCGGAGTGTCGTGTCGGATTTACGTTTGGTGTTTTGGTGGTTCATTGTAGGATTATACATTGACCAAGATTACACGTAACGACATGTTTTGAGCACTAAAAGATGGATTTTGAGGGAAAGAAGAAGATGCCACAAGCTTTCGAGTTTAAATGGTCGATTTTCCTACGTACTTATACCGTAAAATATATTCGACAGACATTTGACCCGACTTAGAGGCATTTTCTGGGGAGGAGTTCTTCATGAAAGTTGTAGATATTCAAATGAGCTTTCCAACGCATTTTGAATCACATCAATCATAGACATATATATATGGGCCCAAAATGATGAAAACAAGAAAAGAGAAGAAAGGAGATGGAAGAAGAGGGGAGGAGATGAGAAGAGAGGGGCAAGGTTGTAATGGAATGGATTGGGTATATATAGGGGAAGGGTGTATATGGGGAGGTTTATATGGAGAGGTTGTATATGGGAAGGTAATTAGCATGTGGGAGTTTGTTATGAATCATCATTGCCATCATTACATCCCATGTGCACCAAATTTAGCCAAAAAATCTTATTTCCTCACAAAAATCTACATTTTTTCATACACCGGTTTGAACCGAGCTTGCTCCGGTTCGGACCGGAATATCAGCTGTTCGGTAAAACGACCATAACTTGAGTTGTAGACCTCTGATTGATGTGATTCAAAATGAGTTGGAAAGCTCATTTGAATATCTACAACTTTCATGAAGAACTCCTCCCCATAAAATGCCTCTAAGTTGGGTCAAATGTCTGTCGAATATATTTTACGGTATAAGTACGTAGGAAAATCGACCCTTTAAACTCGAAAGCTTGTGGCATCTTCTTCTTTCCCTCAAAATCCATCTTTTAGTGCTCAAAACATGTCGTTACGTGGAATCTTGGTCAATGTATAATCCTGCAATGAACCACCAAAACACCAAACGTAAATCCGACACGACACTCCGGTTACTAAACCGGTACAAAATTTATAAAAACATAATAAAAACACGATAATTTATATAATAATTACTACTTATACATTTGGATGAAATTAATAAATTAATGACTTAAATTGGTACAATAATGCTCAAAGTGTTATCAATATTAGGGTAAAATGTCATAATAATGATTGACAATTTGTCGCTCATCAACTACCCGAAGATCCTGAACGTGCGTGAAACTAGGCCAGAATAACAATATAACAAATTTGCTAAAACAACGAGCGTGACTTTTGTTCTTTTTCTTTAACGTGAAAATGCCGAGAGTGTCAGTTTTGCAAGAGCAAACTCGACAAATCCACGCGTCCGTAGTCCCTTTTCGTGGACGAACAACAACAAACAATAAACCAAAGATTCTGAAACGAAGTTTCCGGACAGGAAACGTACAATGCCAACTCCGGCGAGTTTCTTTGCGCCAAAGTCACGAGGAAGGTGATGCTTCAAATGTAAACTCGTGATTCTATGCAAGAAATCGGGGAGGTTACCTTATTTTGAGACTTGTTTCGACGTTGAGCTTGATAATTTGGACGTGGGCGAATGAGAGCCGAAAGTTTTCCCCGGAGATGAAACCGTGGGTGGCCCGGAGAAGGTGAAACTTCCTAGAGCCGCCGTGAGTCCCGTAAACCGCGAGTGAGCCGTACGCCGGGAGCGGGCCGAAAACCTTGATTTTTCCCGGTAACGGAGCCAACTGATAACGTCGAAGTTATCTAGGGTGTTCAGCGGATGATTTGTGGTGGATATCTGGCTGTGATTTGTGTATGAGAGTGGTGGTTTGATGTGGAGCTAGAGAACTCTGGTGGTGGAGAACGGTGGTGAATGATTATACAATGTAAGTAAAGAGAGAGTAACTAAATGGACAGAGTTTTGCATTGTTTTGCATGTATTTCACCTTTTTCATGAATGTTACATTGTGCCTTATTTATAGGGTGAGAACCGACTTATACTCAACATAATTACAACTAAGGACACAATATGACTAAATCTGCGGTGGCCAGTCGAACCACATCCGTCTGAGGGCGGTGCGGATCCTCAGACCGCCATTCCATATCCTTAGCGGGCTGGTTGGGTCGTCAGTCTGCATTCTCTAAGTGTTGGGGGTGAAGGACCTCTGGTGGACCCCTCCCCCTTGTGCTCATGGTGGGCCTATTGTCGAGACCCATTTCCAGAGTGATTGTGTTTAGGCGGCAGGGGCCTGGCCGCGCCACCTCTCCTCGGCCCCCGTTCGTCGCATTCGCCGGTCGGCGGGCCGAAAGACAGTGTCTCCCTATCAGATGCAATGACTAAAAATCCCTTTGATACAATTAATGCATTATTCTTTTTAACTTCAATCTAGTATTAAATAAGGGTAATGTAGGAAAATTAGCAATAAATGTTGCTTTGAAAAATGTTTAGCCTCAGTTATTTTGGAACAATGGCAACTGGCTCAGTTATTTTGGAACGGATGAAGTAGCATTTTTATGTGATAGGGGTATGTATGTCCATCACTACTTAAAAATATATTAATTATTTTCTTAATCGTGTACACCATAAAAAATGGACGGCCGAAGTTAGTACAGTTCTAAAGGAAGAGATCGTCTCAAATTTCCACCTTTCTAAGGGATTTTGCATTTTTTAATTCTCACTTAGCTTATTTTCATGAAAATTTACACGGTCCGAGGCAAAACGAGTAAATTTTCACAAAAATATGAAAAGAAATATCACGTCGGATACGACTCGAAAAACAATACGAGTCGGGCACATGAGAAGTTCTTGGGTGCACCCGTCATATACGGAGTGCACCCATGTGGCAAACTGTACACCTTGTATCTTTAAACAGAATTCAAACTGTGTGATCCAGATTTGTTTAGCGGTCGATTAGGTGCATGTGGATATACCACACGAGAACTTCCCCGGGCACATGATTTCCTCCTGTCTCCTGTAATTGGTTTGTGAAAAATGAGGTCCAACACGTTAAGTGTTCCTTTTGCCCGTAAAACTAGGGGTGAACAAGAAAACCGGAAACCAAACCAACTGGCCGAACCAAACCGCTCCAAACCGAAAATGTGTAAACCATGGCTTTTTGATTGGTTTTGTATTGTAAAAAACCAAACCGTGAAAACAATTTGGTTTTGGTTTTCTATGATAAAAACCGGACCAAACCGGAACCGGATATATATATATATATATATATATATATATATATATATATATATATATATATATGTGTGTGTGTGTGTGTGTGTGTGTGTGTGTGTGAATATCGACACTATTAATTAAGGGGACCTTTATTTGCACCACACCAATTCACTCGTGTACCACACCCGTGCACCACAAGAAAAACCGACTTTTCGTCAGTACATTGTGAGAATTGATCACCACAATGAACCGACTTTTCGTTGGTCCCCCGCAATTATCACTATATTAAAATAACTAATATCTCATTCCATGATCTATTAATATTTCAATCAACTACCTCACACACGAAGTTTGATGACCATCCTAATAAGACCTATGACAAGATGAAATAAAACAGTTTACATGGTTTATATGATCATCTTAATTGAAAAATATGATAATGTAATGTTGTGTGTACACACATACACACACACACACACGCATATATATAGAGAGGACCTAGTGACATTCGAGTTATGGTGTATTGTAGATGGAGAATGAGAATCTTGTATAATCAGGACCGGCCCTATGCTAAGGCCGGCGAGACCCGGGTCTTAAGCCCAATTCTGTCGGGGGGCCCAACGGTACATGTTTCGTTAAAAGAAAAAAAAAATTCGTGTAGATTTAATCCGATTCAACCTAATATAATATGTTAATTTTCTTTTTTGATAAAGGCCCAATTTTTTTACTCTAATTGATAAATACCCCAATAAAAAAATTTACTTGACCAAAAAAAATAGATATATACAAACAAGTTTTATTATTTTTTTGCATTTACGGATGTTAAAAACGCGATAAGTGTTGGAAAAAAATGTAGTACTTAGGATTTGACAGAGAATTAGAAACTCCAAGGCACGTTAATAACGTTGTCTTTTAAGAGATGTTTTGTCCCACACGATTTGTCACTAAGGGATCAAATGAAAATCTCTTTCAGGATACAATGGGGGTGTTTGATTCAAACAGTGACTTGTTTGAATCAAACCCGAGAACACTCGAAGTTTTTCTAATGATGTTGTCAAATTTATGGATTTTCGTCTTCATACTTATGCGCTTTTATAGGTTGCAAGTACCATAAACGAATGGATGTACTCCTTGCACGAAAGGGTAGGGTTGTCACTTTCACCGGATGAAAGCGCAACCCTTACACGAAAGGGTAAGTACATATCGGTTCGAAAATGCGTGTATACGAAAATGCATATCCCTTCATGAACCGATGCATGCATTGGTTTAGGTTTCGGGGCGTTGCCCCCGAACCCCCACGAGTTGGCGCCGCCCCGACCCCTACGAAGGGACGCCGCCCCTCGACCCACCGCGACGACCGACCGGCGGGTCGAACCCCGTTTCTTTGCGATAACATTAATTCGTATAGAAACTCGTATGCAAACGATAACCAAAATATTTATTTATGAAAAAAATCTAACAATAAGTATGTTTTTAAAAAAAAAAAAAAGCAATTTATTAAAAGCGGTCGGGGACTTGCGTGCTTACGCCTAATAAAAGCGAGGGCCGGCCCCGTGTATGATTGTTGTATGAATGGAGACATGAATTCGTTGAACCGTGATAATTCTCTTTCAGTGAATTATTTGTAAAAAAAGAGATGACTAAAAACCGGAAAAAACAGTAACAAAGTCGAACAAACCGGACGGATAAAATGGTTTTACTTTCCTTTTTTCGGTTTTGGTTTGTAAATTTTGAAACCGTAAAAAATAGTTTGGTTTTAAAAGTACTTAAACACCGAAAAACCGGACCATGTTCACCCCTATGTAAAACCTGAAATATATATATAGAGAGGAGTCTTAGGGTATAATCATCCATATTTCTTCCGATTTCTACCTTCAAAAAGCCGAGCCATACGCACACGATTCAGCTTCCTGCTCAAGTAAATACCTTTCACCAACAAGTTATTCTTCTAAGCTGTTCTTTGCATTTTCGGTTTAGTTGTATTTTTGCATTCTTATGTGAGTATTTTCGGCAGAAATGGCAAGTTCTCAGCTTATTGCATTATCAATTTCAGCAACGGGATTTGTATCATATGATGGATTAAGGGCTCCTTCAAGCTTAGTCAAATCTGCTTCTTTTGTTTCTTCCAGGCATAAGTCTTTTCGTGGCCTTGTTGTTAAGGCCTCTGCTGTTGTTGCTCCCAAGGTACATCCTCTATGTCTGATAAATTGCGTCAATCCTTTTTTATGTTTTCTTGGTTTGATGTTCCTGGAGTTTGTTTATTGGGTCGGAAATGCTTCGTTAACATTTGAATTTATGTTTAGTGCCGTCTAACTTAATGGAATTCAATTTGGAGGATCATCTTTTATATTATGAAATTTTGTTTCCTGTTTGTGTTATTGATCAAGCTTAATTAGCTTATTGCTCAGTTTGTCGTAGAGTTTCCAGGTGATATGCCTTGTATTGTGACGTTTTAGTTCTTATTTTTGTGGGTCGTTGCTGGTTGTGGACTTAAATATGCATTTGAGACCCTGAAGTTTGCATTTTGAATAAGAGTAACATTGATTAATCTCTCCACATATCATGGTTTTTTTTTTTTTTTTTTTTTTTTGTATCAGCCAAAGGTCAATACTGCTGCAGTAGTTTTCAAACAAGGGAGTTGCTAATTATGCTGGTGGCATGAATATGATTAGTAATCTGGCTTAACCACTTTGCGTTATTGCAATGATGGAGTCCCAATTAGTTACCCGATTTATTGTTGCTTTCCTTTCAGATTTTTAGGTCAGGTCACTATAATTTGACTAGGTCTAATGGGGACTCTTCATTTGGTGTGTACTGTTCCAATTATGTATGCTTCTTTGTATTGTTCTAGCATTAGATTGTGATATAACTGCTTGTTTTAGGAACTCCTGGCACTCATTAGTTTATTAGTTGTGAAAATGATGTTGTGATTCAATGTTTACGAGGCGTAATAGGATTTTGTGATCATGAATATTACTTATTCTCACTCTCTATTGTGTCATGTCATTTGCTGTTGTATAGTACACATGATTGTAGTCCTTGGGTGATAGACTGCTGTTGTGTGACTTGTACTAGTGGAGGAGGGAGAAGATAAGCTTATATTGGATGTCCAATAGTGCCAGGAGGAGATTTCTTTGCATCTTTGTGTGTCTGAGGAGGTAGGTTGATGATATTAAGCTTGGTTAATCCTTGTATCATCACCCCCAAATTGCATTTCAGCCTGTGTCTCTAGCACAGAAAGTTACACTAGCTGTTATTATAGCCACCTGATACAAGCTCATCGGGAAGAAAAGAATGCCCTAGCTTCCAGCTCCCAGCATCATAGGAGCTGAATTTATTTAAACTAATCTACATTTTAGCTTAGGTAACAGATGGTTAGATTAGAAAAACTTCTGTACCTGTTAACAGACGGTTACACAATAGTAAAGAGAGCATGTATAGTTTATAAACATGTGTAAAAGAGAACTTTTACAGTTAAAAAGAAGGTTCGTATTAAACGGAACAATGAGAATTGTATGGAAGTAAAATATTTCTTTGTTGATCCGAATGGAAAATTTCAAGGCAATAGATGAATAACTATTTAGCATCGTACTTGGTCATTACACTTATGAGATAGGTGTCAAAAGAACAGGATCATATGATTATATAATACTAATAGTTCCATCACCAATGTCTATGTTTCATGGACCTAAGTCATCCTCATTCGTGGGTTGCGTTGCCCGTTCCTTTTTAACTGGCTACCCGCGACCTCCCTGTAACAACTTCAACAAATGCAATTTATTGTACACCCCCGCCCCCCCCAAAAAAAAAACAAAAACAAAAACAAAACCAAGTATTCAATTCCATCTTGTGTTCCTAACCCTTAGATTTTGTCTACCTATTAAGCTGAGTGAACCCTTTCAAAAAAAACAAAAAAAAACTGCGTGAACATAGATGATTCATTTTCAAGACCTGTGTGATGTTGGAGCATAGTTGTTAAGGTGTTGCCTTGGCTGACGACGGTTCACTGCCTTGTGTTGTTTCAGGATGTGTCATTTCTCTAATAAAACCAAAAAATAACTCTCAATCAATATACATATACTTCGTGACATTGAGAAACAATATTTAAACTTTCAAAACAGTTGTTGTCTGACGAGCTTATGTTAGAATGAGCAGAAATTAATGTTTTTTCTATTGAAGGATGAAAAAAGAATGAAGAGATGGATTAAGGCTAAGCTAGTATTATAATTGAAATTTTATTTGTGTCATCAAAATTTTGTAATCCTTTGTGCTCCTTAAGTCTAATCCGTAGCATCTCATGTTCCTGTTTGATCTTCTTCTAATTTTCGGTTTGCTTGTTTACTTTATGTTTTTAGTACTATTTTTCACTCATTATGGGTTGCTATTTTATTTGCTTTCATAGCTTGATCATCTGTTATCGTGTTAATCCACTCTCCTAATAAACTCGTGAATTTTCCTTTGTCTTCTCCCCGTATTTTGTTCATGTGTTAGATGCTCAAAACCTGCTTGTGGGTTTCCTCGACTAAAGTGTCGGGCGATGCGACCGGGCGTCCCAGGCTTGCCTAGGCTTCGCCTAGCGCCTTGACAATTATGCGTTGGAGTAATGATAAAATAAAAGGAGGAATAGAGAATTTTATTGAACAAAGAACACGGGTATAGAAAACACGTATACAGGAATATACACACATATATTCCTGACAATAGCAGTATTTAAGGATAGATTGGACCACACCTTTGTTGAGGCTGACCTTTCTGCCCGCTTCAGTCCCACGCATATCCACCTATCACTTCAACTTCCTTCAGATTTTCTCCCTTTTTCAATCAAAGCAAACTTTTATGCATTTGGTACCATCTCTCCTCCATCTTTTCCTGGAAGCTTTTCTCCTTCCTGTACGTCGATTTGTAAACCCAAGGTATGATTTTGGTTTCCCTTTTTTCCGTCACCATGTTATATTGCTTACGGATTTTCATTTTCCTGTATACTATTTTGTCGTGGGTACCGAAACGCAGAGTAATAGAATAACTAGACAAGTGGTCAAGCTTTTCATGCCTCGGAGAGATAAATTATTATGGCAGAGAAAGGTGGGACTTTAAAGAAGCTGGTCGCGATGAAGATGTTGATGGTTTGTAGAGGATTGTGGGTTATGTGTTTTATTCTCCAATTTAGTAATTGAGGCTCTAGAGTAAATGTACATGCTGGAAATTCGACTCCAGCAAGGAAGATCTTTTTATTTTATTTTATCGTTTTGTCTCTTAGGTCTGCGTATATTTTTAGGAGTCTAGCTTTTCCGACAAAATTTTATGACTAAATGAATGCTTGTATTTCGTTTACTTTTCAAAATTAACTTAGCTACGAACCACTTTTTTGATTTGTCTTACAAATTAACTTATTTGATGTGTGTCTTATATATACCCACATTCGGAATGATTGTTTGTTCGTCCTCAATTGATTGCATTAAAGAGTAATTTGTAGTGATGCTGATTTGTTTGACATCCCATTTTAATTTTTCCTTCCTTGGAGCTAGTTTGAATCTTCTTGTGATCTGTTGATAATGTGTGAATGCTCTGCTAGACCTCTCTCCTGGACCATGAAAGAATGTGGTCTTTGGAAGTCGTCAGTGGTAATAACTTTTCCGCCTTCTTGTGAAGTGTTACTGTGTTAGTTCACATGCAGAATTATATCCCTGGTGAATATCCTCTTTTCCAAATAGCTCATTGTTAATTTGTGTTTCCTCATCGTAAAAGAGTGATATTATTAGCTAGGATTGTTTTATTAAAAGCCTGAGGCACCAAATATCATTTTTTGCCCTTCCTTATTGCCATTTATTACAAAAAGAAATGGAAACTGAAGGTTGAAGTGACGTAGCCTTGAAGTTCTCTTAACCCTCCTCTTTTCGAATGGGTAACAGATGAACTTGGTTTTTGGTCACTTCAGACATTGAAAGTTTATTTGCTCACAGTTGATAACTTGATCCTGAAAAAGTAATCATACTAGGTCTTTCTGTCTTGTTGTTCTGTTGACCTTCCAACAATGTCCAGACACTGGGATTGCTGTGGAGTTTTTCTTATAAGTGTTGAAGCATTTTTCCTTTGCAACTTTCTAGTGGCTTTATTGGGTGGATGAGAGGAAGGGTGCGTTAGGTGAAAGTGAAACGTACATATGGAATATCCTATCATGAGCATGTATAGGGTAACAAGGTAGCTTCATGTGCATAACTACGGATCATCTCCACCATCGTATACATTAGGAATCCCATTATAGGAAAAATAAGTACATTATTTTCTAAGTTAAATCGCAGTAACACGTTATATCTTACGCCATGTAATGCCAAGCTATCTTGTATTCATTACATTTTTGCCGAATTCTTGGGCTTCTTTCTTGCCTTATAAAGTAAGCAGCCAAAGGAAGAGCCAGCGGTTTTTTCACCTGCTCCTGAGTTTATTTACTTTCAGTTGGAAGATTCTTTTTTCATTGATCAAAATGTATCAAAACAAATGATTTTTTGTGAGTGAGATGAGTTGGTTTTTACTAATGTGAGAGCTCAACTACTTTGTAGATAAGTTGGTAAATGTGAGAGCTCAACTACTTTGTAGATAAGTTGGTTTTTACTAATGATTTACTACCAGGGCCTCTGTTTTTTATGTGCTGGTATAGTGGCTTTGTGGATGTGAGAAAGTTGGGGAAAGTTTCAGGGACCTGAATGATGGCGAAAATCACATACAGATGTTTGGCTCTGATGAGAAAGCCAAAACTCAGATTCCAACTCAAGCTCAATCTCTTGTTGAGGGTTCAACAGCAGTTGTGGTTTCTGCAAACAAGCCTATCCCGGATGTAGACTATTTACAGGTTTGTTGTTTTGTGATGTGAAATTAAAATTTAAATTCTGGGGGAAGGGGGGTAGTTATAATGTGATGTCAATCATTTCGGAGGAAACACTTGTCATGAACAAAAACATGAGCTTAAGGCATTTTATTGTGATTATAATTATATTGTGCTGTACTTAAGCATATATAATGCTCGATATAGACTTCAATTAACAGAATGTATTGATACTTGTGGAATGCATACAACTTAGATTTCAAATCCGATGGAACCTGTAAATGGTTGAAAATTGAGATTCTTAAAAAAAGCTGTATTGAAGGTGGTTTCTTTTGTTTTTTCTTTTCTTTTGGGAAAAAGGAGGGGGATTACAGAGAAACTTTTCACTGTTAAACTGTTTGTCGTTCTATTTCACCTTGCACTTGTAGGCATTTTATTTTTACAACTCTCCAGTCCTTATGATCTACATCGGTTGGGCTTTACCCTCATGTTGCCTACTTACATGCCGCCCTTAAATAATGTGTTCTTTTTTGTTTTAGGAACTACTGGCAATTCAACAACAAGGCCCAAGGTCAATTGGCTTTTTCGGGACTCGAAATATGGGATTTATGCATCAAGAACTTATTGAGATTCTCAGCTATGCATTAGTAATAACGGTATTAGATTCTGGACTCATTTTCTTAAACTGACAGAACAATTATTTCAGGCTATTGAGTGGGGTAGAGTGCAAGTGATCACAGTTGGTCCGGAGAGCCTTAGGTTCAAGTTAGGAAGTGCTGTGTTATTTCAGTCTAGTTGAACTTGAGCATTGGATGACTAGACACACACATGCTTATTGGGCTTAGTCTAATATAAGATTTGTGTAATGTCAAAATACCTTATATTTAGAATAGTAATGGTCGAGCTTATTCCCACTAGGTGGGTGGGCTAATTCAGAGTTCCTTTTGACCAAATAGTATTCTCTCTAATACACATGCATGTCCTTGACATATCTTTTTTTAGCTCCTTTCCTCTATCAAGTGTTAAAACTATCTTTGAGCAAACAACGTCTACTTCATATCTAATAATAGAGGTCTTTATGATTGAAGGTCGTTCATGCTCAAGCATGCCTTTGAGATTTAATGAGGATAATTTAGCCAAGTTTGAGTTTTCCTTTTCCCATATGAACCAAAAGTTTGATTGCTCGAACTCCATTTTGTTGTGCCTGGACAATGTTAGGCGACACGTTTTTGATGAACTTTGTAACTAGATTTTGATCATTTGTAAATCGGTCAAATTTTTTTTTTTGCAGCCTTGTTGAACGACGTTGGTATATGTTTTCATGAAGTTCTCGTTTCTCTTATTCCAGAAAAACCATATTTTCACATCCGGAGCATCGGGGACAAATGCTGCTGTTATTAGGGGCGCACTTCGTGCAGAAAAGCCAGAGCTTCTCACTGTTATATTGCCTCAAAGTCTGAAGCAGCAATCTCCAGAGAGTCAGGAGTTACTGGCTAAGGTAAAAGTTACATTGCCTAAAGTTTCTTTCACATATAAAAGCAATTTATTGTCATATATAAGTTAATTTGATCCATGTGTAGTGGTGATTTTTGGTAATGTCAAATTCTAATACTCTTCTGATGCAACAAGCAAGAAGAGAGTTTTGTACGTTTTTAAAAAAACAACTTTATTATGCCTCTTTGGCTAATGCCTAACATTTTGTTACCACTCGGAACAAATGGTCAATCATTGCCATGTTCTTTTCCCCCTGTAGTCTTTTTTGCCACATACGTGGTGATGGAAAGTCGCTGATTCGGCCACCTTCCCCGCACATCATAGTCATCGACGAGCAAGGGATAAAGCGAAACTCTGACACTGAATGACGTAGGAAGTCTAAATGATCAAAAATAAGAGAACAAGAGCCAAGGTCAAGCCCTTAGATTTCAATGATAAAAAGATGATAATGATTACACAATGTGGTAACATTTAGGAAACTAAGACTATTTATAGGCGTAAACGCTATTTAGTTAAAAGCTTAGCTAAAAGGCCCATATGACTATCTTTTAATTTAAAAGTAGAATAAATGACTATTAGGCTAATTAGATGTCCACATCGGTGCATATCCCGACTAGCACAACTCACAACAATTGCCATATCCCACATTGTGTGTGAGGTAAATAAGCTTACCAACCATCTTGTTAAAAAGAAGAAACCTTTTTAATTAAGGCTTTTGATGATTTTATTTATCACTTTGGAAAGAGGTATTTATACATCTAGATTTAGGAGCCTTAACTAGTTAGGACTCTAGGCACGCTGACTAGATAAACGTGTGAGATCCTAACAGAATCATAAAAACAGAAAAAACAAATGCCTCATATCACGGCTACAATAAATTATAATCAAGATAATAGAATCTCAACAAATCCTGGAAGTTAATGAGAAGATCTTTTCTCAACAATCCCCCTCAAGTTGGGGAAAAGATATCTATCAGGCCCAACTTGCTCACAAAATAATCAAACTGTCTTCTTGCCAAGGCTTTAGTTAGACCATCTGCAATTTGCTGTGTAGATGGAAGAAAAGGCACACAAAACAGTCCATTCTCCAACTTTTCCTTAATAAAATGCCTATCTATCTCCACATGCTTGCTTCTGTCATGTTGCACGGGGTCATTAGCAATGTCAATGGCTGACTTGTTGTCACAATATAATCTCATAGGGCCATATATCTCTACTCCAATGTCCTCCATTACTTGTTTGATCCACAAACCTTCACACATCCTTAATGCCATGGCCCTGAACTCTGCTTCAGCAGTACTCCTTGCTACAACAGTTTGTTTTTTGCTTTTCCAAGTGACTAGATTCCCCCGTACATAGGTGCAATACCCTGTTATGGATCTCCTTTCCTTGGTGCAAGTTCCCCAATCTGCATTAGTGTACACAACAACATTTCTATTTTCGCACTTCTTGAAGTATAGCCCCTATCCTGGTGTAGTTTTGAGATACCTCAACAGTCCTTTAGCTGCCTCCATGTGAACCTCATTAGGTGAGTGCGTAAATTGGCTCAAGGTACTAACTGCATAGGATACATCTGGCCTTGTATGTGCCAGGTATATCAACTTGCCCACCAGTCTTTGATAGCTTCCCATATCCACAGGTTCACCTTTGGCACTTCCCAACTTCAGATTGCACTCCATTGGTGTGTTTGCTGGTCTAGCACCTTCCAGTCCTGTTTCTTTGAGTAGGTCTAGGGTGTAGTTCCTTTGGGTTAGTACTAACCCCTTAAAGGACCTGGCTACGTCCATTCCCAGAAAGTGTCTCAGGTGTCCCAGATCCTTGATCTAAACTCTGTTGCAAGTTGTTTCTTCACACCTGCTATTTCCCCCTCATCATTTCCAGTTAGGATGATATCATCCACATATACAATCAGGGCAATCAACCTGCCCTTCCCAGACTTCTTTATGAACAAAGTATGGTCTGATCTTCCTTGTACAAACCCTATCTTTTTCATGAACTTCATAAACCTGTCAGACCATGCTCTTGGGCTTTGTTTGAGTCCATATAAGGACTTGGTGAGTTTGCACACCTTGCTGCCAAATTCTTCACTAAATCCTGGGGGAGGATCCATATACACTTCTTCCTTCAATTCTCCATGAAGGAAAGCATTCTTTACATCCAGTTGCATGAGTGGCCAGTCTAGGTTCACTGCCACAGATAATAATATCCTGATTGTGTTGAGCTTAGCCACAGGTGAGAAAGTCTCTGAGTAGTCAATCCCATGAGTTTGGGAGTAGCCCTTGGCCACCAACCTGGCCTTGTGTCTTTCAATGCTGCCATCAGTGTTATATTTCACCACAAACGCCCATTTGCACCCCACTGTTTTTCTACCTTCTGGCAAGGATACAGTTTCCCAGGTCCCATTCTTTATCAGTGCCCTCATTTCTTCAAGGACTGCTTCCCTCCACTGAGGTACCATAAGAGCTTCATTGACATCTTTAGGTATGGTGGTGGATGACAAGTGCGGTAGTGAAGGCTTTGAAGGATGGTGAGAGACTGGCATAGGATAAGTACTTGGACATAGGGTGTTTTGTACAAGTTCTGGTTGGTTTTCTAATGGCTATGGGTACATCAAGGAGCATTTTTTCTACTTTTGTTCTGGTAGAGTCAGGTTTTGTTGTAGAACTTTGTGAGGTTGATTCTGTTTCACTGTCTGATGCAACATCTGTGTGTTCTGATTCTTACTCAGGATGTTTGTATATATTAGTGACATGATCAGGACTTGATAACTGTGTAGACTCATTGTTGGACTTATCTGCCTTTGTAGGATACTTCCTCACATAAGTTTTGCCTTGGAATGGTCTTTCCTTGAGAGGTTCTGGGGGATCAGTGTTGCTGATCTTATTTTGATGGCAGTTTTCCCCACAATTGTCCATTTATTCACCAGAATCAGACTCTAGTTTATGCCCTGCACTCTTAATTTCTAGAAATTCATAGGATTCTTCAAATATGTCATCTGACACAGACAGACTCTTATCAGACACACTTGTAACCCTAGGCTCCCCCTGAAATTGAACCTTGTCAAAAAACATTTTATTTTCAACAAAAGTGACTTCCATGGTAACCATACATTTCCAGTGGCCGTGTCAAAACATTTGTAACCCTTTTGTGTGGGTGAATATCCCAGAAAACAACACTTTTTTGACCTAGATTCTAATTTCCCTTGGTTATAAGTGTGGACATATACTGTGCATCCAAAAATCTTTAAAGGTAGTTTGCCTACTAGCCTGGTTTCTGGAAAAACTTTTTGAAACAGATTCATAGGTGTTTGAAAACTCAAAACCCTAGATGGAAGTCTGTTGATAAGGTATGTGGCAGTCATGACACTCTCTCCCCAGAATGTTTTTGGGCATTTTGAGGTAAACAAGAGTGTTCTGGCCACCTCCAGTAAGTGTCTGTTTGTTGGAAGTTGGGGTTTTATTAGTCTTTTACTGTTTTATTATTATTATTATTATTATTGTGAGCCGTCTTATAAGGCCTAATTTATATTGTTAAAGTAGGGTTTCTAGAAAGAATAAATGGGGCGGCCGGCTCCGTCTAAGTTTCCTAGGTTTTAGGGAAATTAGGGTTTCCTATAATTGTATAAATATATGGTGATGCGGTAATAAAAAGATATACACACAGGTTTTCTGTGTTTACCTTTTTCTAACATGGTATCAGAGACTAGGTCTATAAAACCCTAGTTTTTTTTTTTTTCTAAGAAAAAAAAAAAATTCCATCTTTCCAAGATGAACTACCGAGCGAAACATTCACCGGAGAACTAACTAGCGGTGCTAGCACGGGATCCGGAGCAAATACGGGGGCGAAGATGGAAATACGAATCAATTCCTCGTCTAACCTACTTTTGGTCTCACGTGAAAGCGAATGGCAAGAACTACTTGGAATGGTCCCGGACCATTAAACTAATGGTTGATGGCGAGAGGAAAGTTAGGTCTTTTGACCGGAGCAAGCAAGGAACCAGAAGCAAATGACCCAAGACTCACAGCCTGGAAATCTGAAAACTCTATGGTCAAGGCATGGCTGATAAATTCCATGGAACTACCCATTGCCAGACCTCATATGTTTCTATCCACTGCTAAGGATATGTGGGATGCTGTAAAGGAGATGTACTCTGACTTAGAGAACTCCTCACAGATATATGACCTAAAGACAAGGCTGTGGAACCTAAAACAGGAATCTAGGGATGTCACCACATACTACAACGATATTGTAACCCTTTGGCAAGAACTAGACATCTGTTATGATGACACTTGGGACTGTCCTGGTGACAGTACAAAATTCCAAAAAAGGGAGGAGAATGAAAGGGTTTATTCCTTTCTGGCAGGCCTTAATCCAGTGTTGGATGAAGTAAGGGGGAGGATTCTTGGAAGAAAGCCTCGCCCTCTCTCGCAGAAACCTTCTCGAAGTAAGAAGAGAGGAATCAAGGAGAAAAGTAATGTACAAGTCGGTCAAACGAGAGATGAGGGCTCATTAGGCGCCGGCAAGGGAACCGATGACAAAAGAAGGGATGAAAGACGAAATTAAAGTGTGAACATTGCAAAAAAAGTGGTCACACAAAGGATACTTGTTGGGAGATCCATGGAAGGCCAAATGGAAGGAATAAGGGCAATCTTTGGTTTTCGGAATCAAGAACAAGCAAGGGCCAATCAAGTCTCTTCGCATTTGGTGCACTCATCTCCATCGGGATCTATTCCACTCTCTCGGGAACAATTAGAGCAACTTAGTAAGATGTTGGCTACACAATTGTCCTTAAATTCAAAATCAAATTGTTCCCTAGCTGAATCAGGTATTTTTTCTCCTTCTGCCTTTGTAGGAGTCAGTCACCAAATACGGTGGATAGTTGACTCGGGAGCAACGACCACATGACCGGCTCCTCGACCTTTTTAAAAGCTACATTCCTTGTGCGGAAATCAAAAAGTTAGACTTGCGATGGATCTCTCTCGGCTATTGCTTTGGGAAAGGATCCATCCAAATCAATCCAAATTTAACTCTCAATGATGTCCTTCATGTGCCTAACCTGACATGCAATCTTTTATCTATATGCAAATTAACTTCTGAACAGAACTGTATTGCTGTGTTTTCTAAGAATGGGTGTGTGTTTCAGGAGGCAATCTTGGGGAAGATGATTGGCAGGTCTGAACTTCTTGGGGGGCATTATATACTGAATCAGGAGTCTCTCTCAGATAAGGGTTCTCTACTGAAGGGTTGCTATCTCACAGATTCCTTAGTTAATCAGAATAAGAGTGAAAATAAAGTGATTGTAATGCATAGAAGGCTAGGTCACCCTAGTTTTCCTTACATGAAAAAACTATTTCCTGAACTTTTTTTGAATAATAAAAGTACATCTTTTCATTGTGATGTTTGTATTCTTGCAAAACAGAGTAGGAGTGTGTACCATACTCACCCTTATGTTCCATCAAATCCTTTCACCATGGTCCACAGTGATGTATGGGGGCCATCTAGGGTTACTACTCTAAATGGAAAACGGTGGTTCATTACCTTAATTGATGATCACACCAGACTAACATGGGTATACCTCATGAAAGAAAAATCTGAAGTAGAAACTGTTTTCAAACAATTCTATGAAATGGTAAAAACTCAGTTTCACACTCAAATACAAATTTTAAGAAGTGACAATGGCACAGAGTACTTTAACCAATACTTAGGTGGGTATCTTATTGAGAAAGGAATTGTGCACCAAAGTTCTTGTGTAAAAACCCCACAACAAAATGGGGTAGCGAACGCAAGAATAGGCACCTTCTTGAAGTGGCTAGGTGTTTGTTACTTTCCTCAAAATGCCCTAAAACATTATGGGGAGAGGCGATCTTGTATTACACACTTAATCAATAGGGTACCTTCCAAGGTTATTGGGTATGAGACACCCCTAAGTATGTTTCAAACATGTTTTCCAAAAAACAGGTTGGTAAACAACTTGCCATTAAAGGTTTTTGGGTGTGTTGCATATATCCATATGTATAATCAAGGGAAATTGGAACCTAGATCAAAGAAATGTTGTTTCCTTGGGTATTCACCCACTCGAAAAGGGTACAAGTGTTTTGATTATGAAACAAAAAGATTTGTAGTCACTATGGATGTGACCTTCCTTGAAAACAACATGTACTTTGATCGTGGTCAATTTCAGGGGGAGTCCTATACTAGAAATGAAAATGAAAATGAGAGGTTAATCTATGATTTTTTAAACCTAGACTTTAGGGTTAATAATGACTATAAGGGAATCTGTGCTGATGAAGGCCAAAGTGGGACATGCAATGTACCTACAACTCGGTAAAACCCTTCGCCTTCATGAGAAAACCTATGTGAGGAAGTACCACAAGAAGGTGGCTAAGCCCCCAGTGAGCCCGGACACGAACATGAGTCAATCCATGAGGTGGTTCCTGAATCAACCAACCAGATTAGGACTGATAGCAGTACAGAGTCTGAAACAGTTGCACCTGATTCACCTAATTCTGAGAATTCAGAATCTGACCCTCAAGTTTCTGACAGCCTGGGACCAAAACAAACAAAAGACCTCATAACAGACCAAGAACATTTACTCCTTGATGTTCCCATTGCCCTCAGAAAACAACCTAGACTATGTACTCAACATCCTATCTCAAAATACCTATCATATGCCAAACTGTCACCATCCTATAAAGCTTTCACATCAACCCTGTCATCCACTACCATACCTAAAGACATACAAGAAGCTCTTAGGGTTCCTGAGTGGAGAGAAGCAGTTTTGGAAGAGATGAGGGCATTAAAGAAGAATGGGACTTGGGAGGTGATGATCTTGCCAAGGGGGAGGAAAACAGTAGGGTGTAAATGGGTGTTTGTGGTTAAGTATAATTCTGATGGGAGTATTCAGAGACACAAGGCTAGATTGGTAGCTAGGGGTTTTTCACAAACCTATGGTCTGGATTATTCAGAGACTTTTTCCCCTGTAGCTAAGTTGAATACTATCAGGGTGTTACTGTCAGTGGCTGTGAATCTGGATTGGCCCCTCACTCAACTAGATGTAAAAAATGCCTTCCTTAATGGGGAGTTAAAGGAAGAGATTTACATGGATCCTCCACCCAGGTTCACGAACGCAGTTTGGAGGGGAGTATGCAAGCTAAAAAGGTCTTTGTATGGACTAAAACAAAGCCCAGGGCATGGTTTGAGAGGTTTATGAAGTTTGTAAAGAGTTTGGGCTTCACCCAGGGGAAGATCGGATCATACCATTTGTTCACAAAGAGGTCCGGCAAAGGGAGAGTAACTGTCTTGATTGTGTATGTTGATGACATCATTTTGATTGGAAATGATGTGAAGGAAGCAACTACGGTAAAGCGACATCGGCCTTAGAGTTTGAAATCAAAGATCCGGGCCCTTTAAGGCATTTTCTTGGAATGGAGGTAGCTAGATCATCGATGGACTGGTTTTGACACGGAGAAAGTACACCTTGGACTTGCTTAAAGAAGTAGGTCTTGAAGGGTGTAGGCTCGCAAGTACTCCAATGGAGTGCAACTTTGAAGGGGAAGTGCAAAGGGTGAACAAGTAGATATGGTGATGTATCAAAAGTTGGTTGGCAAGCCGATCTATTTGGCTCATACTAGGCCCGATATAGCCTATCTTGTGAGCTCGTGAGCCAATTTATGCACTCCCCAAATGAAGTACATTTGGAGGCGAGTTAGGAGAATGCTCGGTACTTGAAATCCACACCGGGAAGGGGTCCGCATTTTAAGAAAACGGACGGGAGAGGTGTATCGGTCTTCACGGATGCGATTGGGGTTCCCGTACAAAAGACGGGAGGTCCATAATCGGCTATTGTACCTATGTATGGGGAAACCTAGTAACTTGGAGGAGTAAGAAGCGAGGATGTGGTGTCTACAGAAGTAGTCTTTGAAGCCGAGTTTAGAGCGGTGGCACAAGGAATTTGTGAGGGAATCTGGTTACGAGAAAGTGATGGAAGATATTGGGGCCGATGTAGCTCTTCCAGGTCAAACTGTATTGTGATAACAAGGCCGCAATCAACATTGCCAATGAGCACATGGAGCATGACGGACAAAGCATGTAGAGATTGATAGACACTTTATAAAGGAGAAGTTGGAAAGTGGTCACTTCGCATTCCTTTTCTACCCTCTGTCAAACAGTGCCGATGGTCCGACTAAAGCACCTTTGAGAAGACTCGTTTGAAGGTTTTGTGAGCAAGTTAGGCTTGATTGACATCTTCACTCCAACTTGAGGGGGAGTGTTAGAGTTGGGGTTTTATTAGTCTTTTCTTGTTTTATTATTATTATTATTATTATTGTGAGCCGTCTTATAAGGCCTAATTTATATTGTTAAAGTAGGGTTTCTAGAAAGAATAAATGGGGCGGCCGGCCCGTCTAAGTTTCCTAGGTTTTAGGGAAATTAGGGTTTCCTATAATTGTATAAATATATGGTCGATGCGGTAATAAAAAGATATACACACAGGTTTTCTGTGTTTACCTTTTTCTAACACTGTTTTTCCTCTCTGCAACTCCATTTTGTTGTGGAGTTTTGACACATGAACCTTGGTGTATTATACCTTTTTCAATCTGATATCCATCTAAGTACTGGTTGAAGTACTCTGTTCCATTATCACTCATTAGAATCTGGATTTGTGTATGGAACTGAGTTTTTACCATTTCATAAAATCTTTTGAAAATCATTTCTACTTCTGATTTTTCTTTCATTAAATATACCCAAGTTAAACATGTGTGGTCATCTATAAGTGTGATGAACCACCTTTTTCCATTAAAGGTGCTTACCACTAGATGGCCTCACACATCACTATGAATCATAGTGAATGGTTGTGAGGGCATATAGGGTTGAGCGAGTATGGTTGTCCAGTCCATTTTGCAAGAATACAAAATTCACACTGGAAATTCAAATCTTTATTGCTGACAAAATGTTCAGGAAACAATTTTTTCATGTAATCAAAACTAGGGTGTCCTAATCTCTTATGCGTGACTAGGATCTTATTCTGGTTTGATTGGACAATTGTGTGGTAGCTTCCTCTCATAAGGCTCTCCTTCTGTGGATCAGTTCCAGATTCCAGCACATAAAGTCCACCAGTGAGCTTACACTTGCCAATCATCTTCCCCAATACCTTGTCCTGAAATAGACAACCATCCTTAGAAAACATAATCTCACAGTTTTGATCAGCAGTTAATTTGCCTACTGACAATAAATGACATGCCAGTTTAGGGACATGAAGAACATTTTTTAGGATTATGTTTTTTGATACATAGATGGATCCTTTTCCAGCAATAGTGGAAAAAGAGCCATCTGCCAGTCTGATTTTCTGGTTTCCTGGACAAGGGTTGTAGTTTAAAAATAGTTCAGAGGATCCAGTCATGTGGTCAGTTGCCTCAGAGTCAACTATCCACTCAGTTTTATGACTGACTCCTAACAAAGAAAGGGAGAAATGATTACCCGACTCAGCAAGGGAGCAATTTGGTTTGGCTGTCATGGAGAGTTGTGAAATTAAGAAGCTTACTCAATTGCTCTAGTTGGTCCGGAGTGAATTGGTAGAAGTCCTGCAAATTGTGGTCCAGAATCAGAAGACACCTGGTTAGCCTTCCTTGGTCAGAGGCACCTTTGCTTCTCCAGGTTGGCTTTCCATGTATGCCCCGGCATATGTCCTTAGTGTGTCTAGTCTTCTTGCAATGTTCACACTTAAGTTTCTGCTTTTCCATCCTCTTTGTATAATCGATCCGCTTGCCACCATTGCGATCCTTCCATCTCGGTTGCCCCGACTCCGTGCATCACTTTACTTCTTGATTCTTCTCTCCTAACCTCGGTGAAGGTTTCTCTACAGAGATGGTAGAGGGTTCCTCCCTAGAATTCACCCCCTGACTTCATCCAGATCAGAATTCAGGCTGCCAAGAACGAGTACACCCTTTCATTTTCTTCTCTTTTGTGAAATTTCACACTGTCAGCTGTGCACTCCCATTTATCCTCATGACACAGATCTAACTCTTGCCAGAGGGACACAATGTCATTATAGTATGATGTGACATTCTTGTCCCCCTGCTTAAGGCTCCACAGTTTGGTTTTGATCTCATATATTTGAGATGAATTCTCCAAATCTGAGTACATTTCTTTTACTGCATCCCAGATATCCTTGGCTGATTTCAAGAACATGTGTGGTTTGGCAATGTTCAACTCCATACAGTTTATAAGCCATGCCCTCACCATTGAGTCCTCGGATTTCCATGTCTTGAACTTTGGATCGGTTTCTGGTGGTTTGGCCTCATCTCCAGTTAAATAGCCCAGTTTTCCTCTCCCATCGATGGTGAGTGTGACAGTCTGTGCCCATTCAAGATAATTCTTGCCATCCAGTTTTCTGGCAGGAAGTAGAATTGGGCCAGAATTTTTGAGTTGTCATCACTGGTTAGGAGATTTGTATTTTGCGTCTCTCGTTCCGGTTGATGAGCCGTCGGAGAGGGTGCCCCCAAAGGTGGGGGTCCTTTCTCCGGTGAAAGCTGCCCGATAGTTCATCGGAATTATGTGCGGTAAAGAGTTTTTGGGTGGGATGGCTTTGATACCATGTTAAAAAGAAGAAACCTTTTTAATTAAGGCTTTTGATGATTTTATTTATCACTGGAAAGAGGTATTTATACATCTAGATTTAGGAGCCTTAACTAGTTAGGACTCTAGGCACGCTGACTAGATAAACGTGTGAGATCCTAACAGAATCATAAAAACAGAAAAAACAAATGCCTCATCTCACGGCTACAATAAATAATACTCCCTCCGTCTCACTTTGTTTGGGACTTATTCCTTTTTGGGATGTCCCAAAATTAGTCCCACTTCTAATGTTTAGAATTAAAATTGTCTCTTAAATGTCTAAAATGACCTCATATAACAATTTATTGAAAAATGTAGAATAACACAAAAGGATGTAATTGTAATTGAGCTATGTTTTTAATGAGTAGACAAGACATTAAATGATGTCTCCTTATTTTTTATGAGTTTCCAAAAGTCCCAAACAAAGTGGGACGGAGGGAGTAATAAAGATAATAGAATCTCAATAAATCCTGGAAGTTAATGAGAAGATCTTTTCTCAACACATCTTTTGATACATCTCCATATCAGCTCTTTACCTTTTACATCAACAAGCCTCAAATTCTGGTCCATGGGTGTTCTTGCCGGTTTGCGATTAGCCGACTACTCATTCCATTCTCCTCAAGCAAATCAAGGGGGTACTTCCTCTGTGAGAGTCCTGGACCTAGATACAATGGCCCAAGGTCCTTGATTGCATTTTCCAGAGACATGGCCTTTTTCACTCTAGCTGACTAATCAGTGTCATTATCTGTTAGGATGATATCATCCACGTATACAATCAAAACAGTCAGTTTACCAGAATATGGAACATATATATGATCTGATTGCCCTTGGAAAACCTCAGCCCTTTAAGAAACTTCATAAAACTATCAAACCAAGCCATGGAGCTCTGTTTGAGTTCATACAACTATGCAAGGACATGTATAACATGCTGACTTTATCTCTGAACATATCCTCGAATCCTGGAGGTGCCTCCATGTAGACTTCCTCTTTCAAGTTTAATGTTCTAAAAGACGTTGGACGCTAGTAGGTCGGTGAGGGGGCGCCTAGACGACTAGGCGGCGCCTAGTTATTTTTATTTTTATTTTAAATAACTAGTAATAAGGCATAAGTATTGTTGAAAGATGGCTGTATTATGTTGTTTATTGTCTTAATCTATGGCTAATTAGTACTAGATTATCTTCTTTTTAGCCTTAGTTCTCTTGCTTTTTCTTCTAGATAAAACTAATGAACAGTAAACTACTTTTACTGTTCATTAGCCGTTGGGTTTACTTTTATAGCCGTTGGGGGTCTTTCCTATATATTGTAATCTTCTCTTATCTACCCGATAAGTAATTCAATCAATAAGAAAGAGTTTCCCATCTTCTTTTCTTCTTCTATCTCTATTTCTACATGTATTAAAGTACAAAATACATAAGAAATAGAAATAACTAGTAATAAGTCTTAAGAACTTCAAACCGAAGATTCAATTGTGTGACTCAAATCCAATCTTCTACTTTATTCTCATTATTAGTTATTTAAAAAACTAGATGTGAAGGTTTTTAGATCTGATTGTTTTTTTTTGATAATTGATCTGAAATTAATATTTAAATATAGCCCACCCCTGCCTAGACCCTGTCCAGGCCCGTCCAGGACCCTACCCGCCTAGCCCAGCCTTCCTAGGGTATTATCGTGACGCCTGTCAGCCGCCTAGACCGATTTTCAGAACACTGTTTAAGTCCCTAAATAGAAAAATGCAGTTTTTACATCAATCTGAGTCAAATCCCATTCCAGATTTACAGCTACAGACAGAATAACCCTGATGGACACGCTCCTTTCTTGCATCATATAACTCATGTTTCCTGCATTGACAAAAAGATAAGCTTGGATAATAAAGATCTGTTGGATACACTCTCAGTTGTGATTCTAGTGGGGTTTAGCATTGTTCTTTTTCCCCTTCCCTCTTTGGGCTAATGTGCTTAAGGTTGACTATATTTTCTATTTTATCTTGTTTATTTTTTACTGTGTTTGAGATATACTTCATTGTGCTTATGTTGCTTTTGTTGTGGATCTCCAGGTGCAAAATGTTATAGAGAAGCCTTATAATGATCATCTTCCATTGATTGAAGCTAGCAGGTATGTGGAAATGCTTGCAGATGGGTTCTTTGTAGGGCATAAAATAACTGTGATTTGTTTTTTTGAATTTGTCCCTTCATCTTCCCATCTTCCAAAAACAAAAGGTACTTGTGAGCTTGTACCTTGATCTCCCCTCCCCCCCCCCCCCCAACCCCCTCCCTCCTATTTTTTCTTCTGTTTTTAAGATTGGGAATGGTTGTCACATATAATTAAAATTATGATGCATTGTTGAAAATAATTGATTTGGAAGGATGCTATTCACACCATATGTGTAGTGTTACATGGCCAATTAGATTAAGATGAACCCTACTGAAATTAGCTGAAGTTTGAAGTATTCATGATACATTGCTGAAAAAGTCACCATAGATGTAGTGTTGCAGTGCCAATAGAGTAAGATGAACCCTTCTGAAATTAGCTCAAGTTTGAAGTATTCATGCGCAATTAACGTTAGGAGTATGCCCATGCCTACTAAGCGTGGTCTTTTTGGTGCTTTTTATTGTCTTTTTCTCAACTCGTATTAAACAATTTCCTTGGCCAAAGATGGAAATCTGAGGCTGTAGAAATCAGTGCTTAGAGAGAAGAAATATAGGAGGAAACTCTTGTTTTATTGCTTAGATACTTATTGGGTAGGATAAGTGAGAATTACATTTATAGAAAGCCCCCAACGGCTAGAAACTTAAATTTCCTCCACTACCAACAGCTATTGAACAGTAAAAACAGTTTATTGTGTTAACAAAGCTGTTAGAGAAAAACACAATAAACAATGTACTTAGCACTAATTAAGATAATAAACAACATAATTCAATACACCCCCTCAAGTTTGGTTGTATATGTTGATGCAGCCAAGCTTGGAGTGCAGATGTTGAAAAATTTGATTTGAGACAGCCTTTGTTTAGAGATCTGCCACCTGGTCCTTTGTCTTGATATGAAACAAGGAAATAGCACCATCATCCACCTTTTCTCTTAAGAAGTGCCTGTCCACTTCTACATGTTTTGTTTTATCATGGTGTGTAGGGTTTTCTGCAATACAGAGGGCAGAAGTATTGTCACACATGAGTTGAATACGTTTAGTGTCTGCAAACCCTAACTCTTCTAGCATCCTCTTTATCCATAAGCTTTCACACACTCCCAGGGCTAAAGCTCTGAGTTCTGATTCTGCACTACTTTTGGATACATCATGTTTTTTGCTTCTCCAAGTTGTAAGTTTCCCCAGATGTAAGTGCAATATCCAGAAGTTGGATCTCATATTTGGGACCCGTCCTGCATAATCTGCATCTGTGTAGATTTGTACCCTTGACTGATTTTTCTTGAACATAATTCCTTGAGCAGAGTTCTTCTTTAGGAATGTCAGCACCCTTTCTGGAACTTGCATGTGTCTTTCTGTGGGTTGATGCATAAATTGACTGATCAAACCTACAACAAAACATATATCGGTCTAGTATGTGAGAGATAAATAAGCTTTCCCACAAGCCTCGATATCTCCCCTTATCAACGGGAGGACTATCATCACTTTTGTTCAACTTTAACCCTGGTTCCACAGGGGTATTTGTGGTTTATACGGATTGCTTGCTCAATTATAATCACATGCCGGACGCAATGTCTATTTGCTTTTGCGGGAGTTCTTGAGAAGTGTATTCATATATAGTTCGCTTATGTTTAGTTAGGTGAATCGAAAGACTCAAATAATAAACTTTGACTGCAACTGAGGTTAACAACTGCTTCATTATCATATTGCCTTTTCACTGTTGGTTTGAGAAGTACATCTTAGGGTGGAGGGATGATGGTCGTAATGTTGTTTTAAGAAAAGATAAAGAGTCAGTAGAATGACCTCTATATTTCTCTTGTCATTGACGTGTTTATGTTTTCACAAGTACCTTGGATGTGTTTGATGGTTGTGCTAGCTGTCATATTTCTTTGGGCAATGAGCCTAGCTGAAAGTCATACTCTTCAGTCTGGTGACTAACTCAACGAATAGAAAGGTTTACATAGAGCAACTATAGTGGATGCATTCTCGCCTTCCTCAGCATTGATTTGTCAGCAGTGATTGTTTTCATTTTCATAAGTACAAATAATTGCATCTTTTTATAAGGCTCTTTTATCTAAAGCCATCTCATTCCCATCTTCTTTTTTTTTCTCTCCTCTTACCCGGGCAGCTCCAGCCTTCTTAAATATTATTCCCTATGTCATCGTCTTGTCAAAAACAAATCATCTACATATTAACTCTTCATGCCACTTGAGAAGCTGTGTCAATTGTGTTTGTGAATTGCTTGAAAATCACATTAGCCACTACGGTAGCTTTAGGAGTATTGCTTTAGAGCTAAGTTTGCTACCCGTGCTTCTATCGTAGGAAGCTTTGATAAGGATGTTTTCTCTAGTTCAACATGTGTTGTTGACAAATCTTACTTGCAACAACAATTGCAAGTGGTGATAAGTTGTAGATATAAAGTACTGATATATCATATACGCGTCAACACAAAAATGACCACTCGCCCTTGTGTTGCTTGAGATGGGTGATTCTAACTTTAGCATTATGTTGGATGCAGGCTCTGCAACATGGACATTATTTCTCATGTACAGCAAGTTATATGCTTTGCCTTCCATGATAGCAGATTACTCATGGACACGTGCCAAGAAGCAAAAAATCTTAGGAAAATAGTTACTCTTTTTTACCTTGATTAACGAGTCGCAAGCAACTATGTTCACCTTTTTACTGATTGCTTCCAAGGTAGTATAGTTCATTGTATACAACCAAATCGTCCATGTTCATTGTATTACTCCTAATATATCCGGCAAAGATAGCTGTTACCATTCATAGAAATTAATGAGACTGTTAATTTTCCTGGAAGGTTAATTAGTTTTTGCCACTTGACGTATAGCATAAAATCCGTGCAATGCATGAGAAGATTCAAAATTGAAAATAAGGCAACACCATAAAAAAAGACAATGCGTGGTACGTTCGATACCTGGCAAAATGAAATCTACACTACATACGCAGGGAGGGAAGAATAAATTTGATTTTGACTCAATCCAAAAACGTATCCGACTGTACCCACACCAAACCCAGGAATGGATAAAAATAAAAAAATAAAAAAAGACGACGCTTTCAGTTTGAAAAAAAAAAGCAACTTTCATTCATATTTCAAATATATTACTCCCCTAATGTTGCCACTCCATCTTCATTTGCGATTAGCCTAATTGTGGAAGAAAATTCAGGTTTTCTGTTTCAAATTTCAAATTCGTACTTAAACATATTCGTAGTTACTATATTCCAAAGTTAACAAATTCCTTGCTTAAAATTGTAGAAGAACACAACAATTCCAGCAACGCTATGGCAGTTTCAGACATGAATCATATTTTCTCAAGGCAACGTCCGATGACGATCTAACACAACTCAATAGGTTAGCACCGGAGGCCGGAAATGGCGGCAGCTATAGGAGTTCGGGGACACGGGAATTTATCATAATATGTAACTACTGAAATTAGTGTTATACTAGTCTATAACTCAATATGAGTCAATACGGATAAATATATAAAGAACTTCTATCGGCACTACACTTTTTACTAACATCACAATTTTTATTTTTACTTCCGGCACCATACATGATTTTTTTACTTCCGGCACCACACTATGAACACAAGTGCCACTGACGTTACATTTCAAGAATAATATCAGTAGATCTGAAGTTACTCATTAATGACACTTTTATAACAATATAACGTCGATGCCACTGTTTTTTGTTTTTTTAAAAGTAACGTCTGTGTCACTGACGTTATTTTCGTGAAAAATAATCGCGGTACCCTAAGTAATTTTGTTGAGTGCTTGAAGTAAAAAAGATACGGATAGTAAAAGAAATGTGGTGTCAATAGAAACGTATATAAAAGTAAGAGGATTAATTTCACATACCTGTGTGTACGTAACGAAAGTTTCCTATTGAAACGTTTTTGTAAGCGGCTCAGTCCGATCTACCTGTATAAGGTGCAGCCGTCCCTAGAAATGGCGGAGTGCAATCTTATGATATATCCATACTATATATAATTATGATATAAAAATATAATGAAGCGTGATATCATCCTTTCTAAGAATAGATGACGTGAGTTTTGTTCATTTTCGAACAAATATTGTAAAATTGTGAGAACACTATGCCCTTGTTTGTTTTGGGTTGGGGTTGAGTTTTGTATTTTTTTTTTTTTTTTTTTATGTATTTATATCGCGTCACCAATCGTTTCTTATTACTGAAATAAAAAAATATTAAATCATCTCTCAAATTTCAAACTTTATCTACTTTATTACCCTTTTTATCATTATTTTATGGGGATTGAGGGAAAAGAACAAAAAAATTACAAAATGAATAAATATGACACACTACTTTTTTTTTTTAGTTGCGAAAAAGGACGAAAAAAAAAAATTCGACGGACAAAATTACCCCTTATTATAGCAGCGCCTCCGGAAATTGATTTAAAGCAGCGCCTCTTCTTCTTTCAGCTGTATTGTTTTATTTGTTTGTTTGTTTTTTCTTTTTTTTCCGAACACCCGTAACTTTTGATTTATAACTCCGATCATCGAAATTTTTTCACCAAAATTCATTTTTTTTTTTTGCTCTTTAATTTGTGCCCAAATATGATACCCTTCCGGTGTAAATTTTGAAAGCCGAAAAAATATTTGCATTAACCGGAGCGTTTTTCTTATAAACGACCGTAACTTTTGATTTAGAACACCGATCATCAAAATTGTTTCACCAAAGTTCATATTTTTTTATCTTCATTTTGAGACCTCATTTGATAACTTTTCGACGTAGTATTTGAAGGCCGAATTTATCGCAGCGTTTACACTAACACAGTAACAGTAACATACAAAATATCACCATTAACATTGTGTAATACAACAATCTATCAGAAAATGGTGATGAAACAATCTATCAAAGCATTCTGTAGATGCAACTCCCGGGGAATCAAGAGAATAAAAGCCTAATACTATTGAATATAATCAAAAAGCATATCAGGGAAACTAAAACATTCTTCAAGTTGTTGAAGACCAAAGCAGTATGTTTTACCATCTACAGACCTTTATCCTTCAAACCCGCACCACATCAAACTTCATGAAAGATGTATGAAGCAGAAAATACATTAAAAACAGCAACTCGGCCTCATCAATAGAGAATCTAGGCTCCTCCATTTTTCTAAAGGCAAAATCACCAACATTGCCTCACCATTTGAATCAACAACCTTCAATCACCTAGGCCAAAACCACACCACAACAAATAGTGGAATGCAAGGAAAGATTAAAACCAAATAAAGACACCATATGCCTGCAATAACACCTTTTACGAAGAATACATAGCAATATTAACGGTAACACAGTAACACAATAACAGAGTAACACCCCTAAAACTAGTGTATTATAAAGCTTAATGATATGAACCAAGTGAACAACACAATTTCTTTAAAACATCATGTATGCATCCTTAAACCAACCCTTAAACTGTGGGATCACCAATATTATCAACCACAACAGACTTACCATTATTTGTGTTCTCAACAGAACTAATAGTTTCAGCTCCATGGTTATCAAAAGAGTTGACAATTGTTGCTTCAATATCTGCCATGGCAGTTTCAATACCTGCCTTGGGATTCCCCTCAACCACAGTTGCCTGAGGAATGACTGAGGAATGGTCCCAGACTCAGTACGTGAATTTCCATAATTTATAACACTTGAAATGTCTAAAACAAAATTGTTTTTTGTGTTAAACTCATATTTCTATACAAGATTGTTTTTTGTGTTAAACTCATAACCTTTGGTTACACGAAAAATGGCTCTTATTGTCGTGTCAAGGCACATATACTTCTATAATCATATTACTATAGATACCTGACTGTTGCAGGATTGGATGCAGAAACTATGCTTTCAGGGGCCATACGATATAAAAAAAGTCAGTAGACACCAGCTCATAAAAAAGAAAGGTTAACAACATACAAGTTGATAGCGCAAAACTAAGACATCAACTTACGGTGCAGAATGTGCTTTAGGTGCAGGAGTAGGAACACTACTTGGTGCAACACTAGATGCAGCCTGTTTAGAAAACCAGTCATAATGAGAGGATATCACATGATTAAAACCAAATATTCCTTTATCAAAAGACTAATAAGGGCATTCACAGAACATACCAGGCCAGAAGATGTTGCATTTAATCCCGAGGCTTTGCTCTGTACAAATTATAAGGCAACAAACAAGTAAACACACCAAGAGGTTGATCGATAATTTGATAATGCTACGATAAGTATTTACCAACAGATATATGTGATATTATACGCTGTCTTGACGGCCAAAAGCAGAAAATGTAACGGTTACACAATGCAAGAAAGTGAGTAATTAAACCTTTCTAAGCATCACTACAAGGAAACCATCTTCAGAAATCGTGTTTTCCGTCAATGTGCTTTCGTCTTTGAGTATTTGGCAGCATCAATAGCATTGGCAACACTAATAAACTGTTGGGGAGAAACCGATTTTAGTAGCCATCTGCTACGGAAAGTATGAAGAGATTTAGACCTTTGTTTCGATATCTCGACACCATTATATGTTCATTCCAAGAAATTTCCAACCATCATTTACACTTGCAGATTTGTTAGAATCTGAAGCTAATAACAATTCCTGGATACAATTATCACTTGCATAGAATACATATCTTCGAAGCGAATCCTCACTGATCGACCTTAATTCACAAATTAATATATCAAATAATTAAAGCATCATTTTTTTAAAATTAAATTAAACAAACAAATACCATAATCTTCTCCCTGCACAACTCACCAGGATCTAGAACAAGGTGCTGCTGGACTAGAATTATTCATCTTTCTCAAAATCAATTCCTTCAATTACTATGAGCTTGAGAACTTGCTCAAATGGAACATATTTATATAGAAATAAAGAAATAACAAGATCGTACTTAAATGTACTTTTTCATATGGTCCGTGGGAGTGGGAGAGCGGGGGGGGGGGGGGGGGGAGGGCGGGATTAGGAAGAAGAGAAGAGTATTGAAGCACATGGAATGCCAGGAGAAGCTTCATGATTACAACAGGTGCACATCTTTATCTCCGTTCATTTCTCGCTTTGCTACAACAATTCTCTTTGCTTTCAGATCAAATTTACAACAGCTTCTCTGTTATATTAGGAGTAATTTAGTCCGAAGGAAAATGTTTTGTCCTTAAATTAACAAAAAAAAATAAGTGTGGATTAAAATTTGGATTAAAATTTATTTACAGGACGGAAAGTGGACTAAAACCTAATATTCCTCTTATTTTATTCATTATAGTAATTTATTTCAATTTCTATCATAAATCATTTCTTTATCTACAAATTTCAAAAAAAACATTTAACTTTCGAATCATTCTTGAATAATAGAAACTCAACTATGTATGTGTCTTCTTCTTTTAAAAAAAAAAAAAAAAACAACTTTCAGGGTAGATAGGCTCATGAAGTATTCAAGCACAGGAAGATTGACTTTCAAATACATCCAATATTGCCATCATCAACGAAACAAATCAATATATCCAAAATACTAAATTATAAAGAAATAAATCTTAGTCTATGGATAAAAATAGAATCACAAATGCTTGAGATTATGCTTAAATCGAATTGTGAAAAAGTAATTGATCCAAAACAAAGGAATGGGAGACAAATTAAGGGTTCAAACCCTAGATTGGAATTGGGGAAGAACAGAGTATTCTTCCGTATTTTCTTAGTAAATCTGCAAAACTTGAGGAACTATTACAACAGTTTCCTTTTTATAAAATAGGGTACAAAGTTACCAAAACGCCCTTACATAAGGCTTAATTACGGGACTACTATTACATTTATTAATACTACAATCTTTATTTTATAAATGTAATAGTAGTCTGCAGTACTTTTCACGAACAATATGGCGATCAATTTCGATGTGTTTGGTACGCTCGTGGAATACCGGGTTCTCACTAATATAGATTGCACTATCATTGTCGCAAAATAAAGGCACAAGTTTGGACTGTGGATACCTCAGATCAGCCAACAAGTAGAGCAACCACTGCACTTCATAGGTAGCCATGGCCATGGAACGATATTCAGCCTCAGAAGAACTTTTAGACACTGTGGACTGCTTCTTTGATTGCCAAGAAATGAGAGCTGACCCCAGAAAAATACAATACCCAGTAACGGACTTGCGGGTTTCAATGCACCCAGCCCAATCAGAATCCGCATAAGCCGTAAGATGAAGACAATTATCAGCAGGAAAAAAAATACCTTGCCCAGGAGTGGCCTTCAAGTAGCGAAGCAAGTGGTGAGCTGCCTGATGATGAAGTTGGGTAGGAGCATCGTGAAACTGGCTGAGTTGTTGGACAGCAAAGGAGATGTCCGTCCGGGTAATAGTAAGGTAAAGAAGCTTTCCAACTAGACTTCTGTAGCTGCTGACATCTTCGAACAAGGGAGAATCCTCATGTGCTAACTTTAGCTTGATATCCATTGGGGTAGCTGTTGGTTTGCAGCCCAACATACCCATTTGCTCAAGCAGTTCTAATGTGTATTTGCGTTGATTAAGTACCGACCCATCCTTTGATCGTGCTATTTCAATACCCAAGAAAAACCGGAGAGGACCAAGGTCCTTAATATGAAAGCGACATCAAGATGTTGTTTAATGGTTGTGACTTCCTGCGGGTTATTACTAGCCACGACTATATCATCAACGTAAATAAGAAGTGCGGTGAACAAGCCAACAGTGTTTTTAACGAATAGGCTATAATCATAAACAGACTGAGTGTAGCCCAAACTAAGAAGAGTAGAGGTAAGTTTAGTGTTCCACTGTCGACTAGCTTGTTTCAAACCATAAAGGGACTTATGGAGCTTACAAACCAAGGTAGAGGAAGGTGGGGAAAAACCGGGTGGGGGAAGCATGTACACTTCTTCATGCAAGTCCCCATGGAGAAAAGCATTATTAATGTCTAATTGTTCTAACATCCAACCTTGAGAAACAACTTAAGCTAAAAGGGTTCGAACGGTAGTCATCTTAGCAACTGGGCTAAAGGTTTCTAGAAAATCTACACCAAGTTGTTGAGTATACCCCTTAGCAACTAGACGTGCTTTGTATCGTTCTATGGACCCATCTGGGTTGTGTTTGACTTTGAAAACCCATTTGCATTCTATAGGTCATTTATTGGCGAGGCAAAGGAACCAAGGACCAAGTGGAATTTTGTTCAAGGATTGAATTCTATCTTCATGGCTTGTTGCCATTCAGGATATTTGGAGGCCTCATTATAGCTTTTGGGAGTGGGGTTGGCCACAATGTTTAAGGCATATGACTTGTAATTTGGAGAAATGTGATCATATAACAGAACTTGTTGAATGGGGTATGGTGTAGAAGGTTGACTGAGGGACTGTTCAGGGGTGGAAGTCAGCAGGTTACAATGATAGTCCTTCAACCAAGAGGGTGTTTTGTGGGGTCTAGAAGAACAAAGCACGGGGACATCTGGAATATGCGTAGTATTATGATGAAAAACAGGTGGCTGGGCAGTTTGTTGCACAGGTGAAACGGGAAGGGAGTCCTCGGGAAGAGGAGGTAAAGGACAAATAGAAAATGTGTTTGTATAATCTGTTTGAGGGGGTTCAATAGTAGAGTTCTTAAAAGGAAATGAGTCCTCCACATAAGTCACATCTCTAGAGATGAAGATGCCTTGAGTAGCTAAGTTCAACAGGATGCTACCTTTCGTAGTTGAAGAGTAACCTAAGAAGCAACTTTTGATACCCCTAGGGCAAAATTTAGACTTATTGGGATCTACATTTGTAGCATATGCTAGACACCCAAAAACTCTCAAATGATCGTATGTAGGAGGTGTATTGAACAACTTTTCATATGGTGTGAAGTTATGCAAAAGTGGTGTAGGGGTAATATTGATAAGGTAGACACATGCTCAACACGAATCCCCATATGAAATGGGTAGGTTTGCCTAAAATCTAAGGCTCCTAGCCATGCCTAAGATATGTTGGTGTTTACGTTCTACAACACCATTTTGTTGAGGTGTATGTGTGAAGCTGGTTTGGTGTATTATACCTCTAGATGCATAGAATTCTGGCATGTTAAACTCCTGCCCATTATCGGTTCGGAAAATTTTAATTCGAGTGTGGAATTGTGTAAGAACCAACTCATAAAAATTATGCAAGATAGTCCTAACTTCAGACTTGTTATGCAATAGAAACAACCAGCAATATCTACTGAAATCGTCAACTAAAGTGAGAAAATAGTACTGATTATTCAGGGTGGGTTGCCTATTAGGCCCCCAAATGTCCACATGTACAATGCCAAAACAAGATGCAGTGAGAGAATGACTAACATAAAAAGTCTGTCTTTTCAACTTTGCTAAGAAACATATATCACAAGTTTATTGTTGGGTGCAGTAACAAAATGAGCAACTTGATGAACAACTTGCAGCCTAGGTGTAGACAAATGTCCCAGCCTGTAGTGCCACAGTTGATCATCTGCAATGGTGAATGAAGAGTATGATGATGCTTGAGCAATGGATGATGACATGAAAGGGTAGGAAGCCTCTAGATAGTACAGCCCAGAAGATTCTTTAGCTGTACCAATCATCTTCATATGGCTCACTTCCTGGATAATACAAGTACCAGAATGAAAGAAAACCATATGAGATCCTGTCCTAGTTAGCTAAGGGACAAGAAGTTAAAAGTAAAAGATGGCACACACATAACAGATTTCAAGTTGAGGGACTCATTAATTCTGACTTCTCCTATATGAGTGACGAGGCACGAAGTACCATTAGGAAGTGATATGAATTTGTGTGTGAGCGGCTTATATGTGTGAAACGAGAGATAATGAGCAAGCCACATGGTTTGTGGCTCTGAATCTAGAATCCATTGCTTAAGTGGGCTAGTAATACCCTTACCATTACCATTAGGGCCGAAGTTTGCAGGCAGCACAACTGCCGATGATGCCAAGTCTTGTCCACCGCCCGAAACACGAGTAACATGTATCCTCTGGAATAATTTCATCATTTCAGCATACTGTTCTGCAGTGAAGGAAGAACCAGATGTGCTCCCTTCTGCAGCATCTCCACCAGAAGAAGTAGCAGGTTGATGTGACTCCTGCTACACCATATTTGCTTGTCTTCTACTCTGGAAACCGGGAGGGTATCCATGCTTCCTGTAACATTTGTCCTCAGTATGTCCTGTTTTGTTACAGTAGGTACATTGAAGATTTTTTCTGTTGTTATGACCATTGGAACTTTGACCTTGACTAGTGATCATGGACCTTTTAGGTGGAAGTTGCTTCACAGAATTCCCTTGATATTCTGAAGAGGTACTTTGCAGAGCAGTTGGAGTGTTGATTGAAAAACCTCCCACTGGTCCAAGAACTTGTTGCCTCTCCAACTTAATAGCAAGATTATAGACTTCATTGATTTTGGGTAAAGGACTTGCTAGCAGAATTTTGGACTTCAGTGGCTCAAAAACATCATTCAGACCTCTCAGAAAGAAGATTATGTAATCGGCTTCAATGTAATCCTTTAATTCCTGTGTGGTGCGACAATTACATCGAGGAATTGGCCTGAGCATAATCAATTCCTCCCATAGAATTTTGAGGCGAGTAAAGTATTTTGTCACCGTCGAAGTTCTTTGACGAATAGCACATATTTCCTCTTGAACATTGGAGACACGGAAAAAGTCTCCGGTGGACAACCTCTCGTGTAGGTCAACCCAAACATCACGGGCAGTGTTGGATCCTAAAAGACTTTGAGCTATTGTCGGAGAAACTGAATTTAGAAGCCATGAGAGTACCATATTATTGCATTGATTCCATGCCGCGAAGTGTCGATCTGTTGCCACGGGACACAAAGTATTTGTGATTGTTCCAGAAGAAATGAAACAAAATATATGGTAGAGCTAGGACAGTTATTGTATGAGGTCTACCCAATGCTCGATGCAGAGGCGCATAATAGATCGATATGAACATCATGAGTTTGTCCCGTAATAAAACCGGTTGTTGCGATACCCGTTCTCGGTTACTTCTTCCATAACTTTGAGCTCGGAGAAGGAAGAGATGAGAGGGCCCTATGTAGAATGTGGTCAGAAATCCATAATAGAGTCCGACCACAATGACCGAATTGATTATCTTCATGCATAATGATACTAGATTACCTAGTAGAAAAGATTGAAAAATCATCACAAACCTCCCTTATTTCTTTTCTATTGCAATCTCTGGATTATACATGATGATTTCTTAACACGACTGTACCATCAACGAACCCTAGTTTGTTCTTCGAGATCAGAGCTCGCCTTACCGCCCTGCTCTAGCCATAAAAATTCTTTTCCGTTAGCACTTTGGTTGCACCAAAACTACCGCGGGATTCTCGTTCGGGTGCATGTACAGAGGATGCGAAGGAGTGATATCATCTTCCAGATTTGCCGCCATCGAAAGAAGGAAAAGAAACATAAAATTTGGGTCGCGAAGCAAAAAAAAAACGAACACAGAGAGAACGCAGACGAAGCCTCTATCGTTGCTCTGATACCATGTGAAAAAGTAATTGATCCAAAACAAAGCAATAGGAGACAAATTAAGGGTTCAAACCCAAGATTGGAATTGGGTAAGAACAGAGTATTCTTCCGTATTTTCTTAGTAAATCTGCAAAACTTGAGGAACTATTGCAACAGTTTCCCTTTTATACAATACGGTAGAAAGTTACCAAAACGCCCTTACATAAGGCTTCTAATTACAGGACTATTATTACATTTATTAATACTACAATGCTATTTTATATCATCTTCGTTAAAGCATTACCCTGATTCGAGACCCCTACAAATAATTTAGAAGACACCGAGGCATTGAATTCGGGTGACAAATTATTAAAATTCCTAGAACTTTACCAAGATAACTTAAAATTAACCCCGAGCATCATCAGTTGAAGTCTAAGGAATCTAGATGATTTGTTACTTGAAGAATTACATCAAACATGCACCTTACACACAAAAGTCGTTTAGGTGGTTAAGTTTGTTATGTGGTAGTTTAAGAGTTGGTTACTTCAATCAAAGCTATTTAAGGAGTAATTGGTGATGTAATTAAGCACTGAACATACTGATTTCTCATTTTGATTGATCAATTTACGTTATATCATTGTAAAAAAAAATCTGCCGAATTCGGTTTGAATCTTCGTGAAGAACACCTTCATGTTCTTCATCTTTGTTAATATTTGATTTGATTTTGTGTTTACTCTGTGGTATTTTTATTTATCAATTTCAACATGGTATCGAGCTAATCATTCGATTATATTGTTAATTTCTTGTTGATTGTTTCATTATATTGACGAGTCTCTAAGCCTTGGCCAACAAGTAGCCGCCTAGACTAAGGTTTTATTATTATTGTTTTATGTTCCGTATTTACCCCTATTGTTCTCCTATATAAACAATCTATTGTACACGAGTTGAAATCAATGAGAATACACTTTTACAATTCTAATATGGTAGCGAGCCTCTTGCTCTCGTCTCACATGTCTCCTCTTCAATCACGCCTAAACCCTCGAAGCCGTGGGCAATCCCACACCCAAAGCAAAATCAGTCCGGCTATCCTCGAGATTCGGCGGGCTCTTATGGTAATCGAGGATGGGGGCGTGGTCAAGCGAGGCCGCGACCATGGACCACCCCCTCCAGGTGCCCCTCAATGTCAGTTATGTGAACGTTATGGTCATACGGTTCGTGAATGCTGGTATCGTTTTGATCAAACCTTTGCTCCTGGAAATCCACCGCCTTGCCCACCCCGCCCACCCCGCCAAACCCCACCGCAAGCCTATGCTATGATGCCCCAAGCTCAGCCATACACATCGGACTGGATCCCTGACACTGGTGCTACCCACCACACTACCAACAATTCCCGCAACCTAAATCTCTCTGCTGATGCTTATGATGGCCCTGAAAAATTGCACATTTGTGATGGTACGGTTTTGAATATCACCCATTATGGTTCTTCCCTTCTTTCCACCCCTTCCCGTTCTTATGTTCTTAATAATGTCTTAGTTGCCCCTCCCTCTTTACTAATCTCCTTTCGTATCCCAATTTGCTAAAGATAACTCGTCTACTTTGAATTTCACCATGATTATTTTCTTGTGAAGGACTACTCGGGCCGCCTCCACCATCGGGGCTTTCTTAAGGATGGCCTCATCACTTCTCCAAATCTTTCAATCACTTCCCCGCTCAAGCTCTTCTTTCCAGTCTCTCCAACGTCACTCAATGGCATCAGCGTCTAGGACATTGTTCATATCCTGTTTTGCGTCAATGTTTGCGTCAGAATAATATTTCGACACCTTCCACTGCCCCTACATCTGTTTGTGTTGCATGTCAAATGGCCAAGAGCCATCGTCAGTCTTTACCTATGTTGTCGTTTACTTCTTCGAGTCCTTTAGATTTGATATATTCTGATGTATGAGGCCCGTGTGCCGAGGACTCAATTTATGGTAATAAATATTATGTGAGTTTTTAGATGATTATACAAAATATTTATGGCTCTATCCTATTCGGTTAAAATCTGATGTTGAATCTATTTTTCATCAATTTAGTGCCCTCGTAGAACGTCAGTTCACCACTAAAATCAAAGCTATTCAAATTGATTAGGGTGGCGAATACCGTCGTCTCCCGACCCTTTTTACATCCCTTGGTATTGAACATCGTCGTTCTTGTCCCCATACCTCCGAGCAAAATGGTGCCATTGAGCGGCGACATCGTCACATTGTCGAAATCGTTCTTTCGCTTCTTGCCCACTCTCGTCTTCCTCTTCCCTGCGGGAAGACGCTTTCCTCACCGCCACTTATCTCGCCAAATCGCCTACCAACTCGTGTCCTTAATCACATCTCCTCTTATGAAATGGTCCATCATCGTCCCCCTGATTATGGCTTTCTCCGCGTTTTTTGCTGTGCTTGTTGGCCCCACCTCCGCCCCTATAATAACCATAAAACAGATTTCCGCTCTAAGACGTGTATTTTCCTTGGTTATAGCTCTACTCACCATGGCTATAAATGCCTTGACCTTAGCACTGGTCGTATAAATGTTTCCCGGCATGTCGTCTTCGATGAAACTTCCTTTCCGTACACTGCTTCCTCATCCACCCCTATCTTGGATCCCGACTCTATCGTCTCCCCGCCATCCGTTATCACTCTCCCTACTCTACTTCACCTCCACCGGCTCCACAAGCCTCTTCTCCTGCGGCTCCCAGTCCACCTTATGAACCTGACTCGCCGACCTCATCTACCCCATCGTCGTCCGCCTCTGAATCCGCATCCCCATCCACTTCTCCTCGTCCACCCTCCCCATCTCCGCATCAGATGGTTACCCCGTCCAAAACAAATTCTCTCAAGCCTAAGCAGCTTCCTACAGACAATGTGCGCTACCCGCTTCCCAAAGCCTTCACCACTTCCCTTCAGCCCACAGAACCAACTACTTTTACCGATGCCCTTAAGTCCCGTGATTGGGAGATGCCATGCGAGATGAGTTCAATGCTTTGGTCCAGAACGATACGTGGGACCTTGTTCCGTTTTCTCCTCGGATGAATGTTCTTGGAAATAAATGGGTTTTTCGTATCAAGCGTCATACTGATGGTCATATTGAGCGCTATAAGGCGCGTCTTGTTGCAAAGGGTTTTCATCAGAAAGCTGGGGTCGATTATTCTGAGACTTTTAGTCCGGTCGTTAAACCGTTTACTATCTGTATATTACTTTCTCTTGCTATCTCACACAATTGGGTTATTGATGTATGATAAAAATATAACTATATTATATGACTTTTTATATCGTATTTACGATAATATCGTATAAATTCTATAAAAATATATCTAAAAACATATAAAAACATAAATCGATATAAATAGATATTATCGTTATAAATTTAATAAAACTTATGATTTTGTGGTCAGAATTACTGTGGCTCGTGTTTTTGACTGTTTCAGGGTACGTGTGATGGAAAACTGAAGAATTAAAATCGAAACAGTGGAAAACCGAAGCCAGATATTTTTCAAAGTCCGGCACACGCCGGAATCTCACCGCCACCAAAGCACATGGGCTCGTCGGGAGAGAATGCATGCTTGTAGCACCGGCACGCGCCGGTAAGGGGCCGGCACGCGCCGGTGCACTACACACTCTATAAATACTCCTCGTTTGCAAGCATTTGGGAGTGTACCAATATATATATACCTCTTATATATATATATATATATATATATATATATATATATATATATATATATATCTATCTTATCTTTAGTTAGTTTCTAGTTCTGTAAATACCGTAAAAGGCACTCTGCCGAAATAATAATGTAGTATAAGTATCGTTGTAATACTTAGAAGGATTATCAAGGCTCGTTGTTGCTTAAGGAGTAGTTATTTCCGGAGAATACGGCTCTGACGCTACAATTGTAATCTGGTAACTTTTTAATGTATTTATGTTTGTTTGTTGTTATTAGTATCTATATATTAGTTATAATGATATTAGGCTAACTCTATATCTAGCCAAGATATGAAATTGAATTAGTTTTATCTTTTTAGGGAAATAGATGATGACTATGTTAAAATTGAATTAAAATCGATTATAATGAATCTCTTTCTATTTGAGCTTAATGAAAAGTTAAAATTGAATTAGCTACTCGATTTAACAAGAATCGTAACCTAATGATGAACTGACCAGAGAAGTTAGGATACGCGATCATGAATAGAAAGACCGGAGGGTAAAATTGGCCGCCTGACAAACGGAATCCTATTTGCTACCCGGGGGCAGATTTGTCCTAGAAAAATAAATCTTATTGAAAATTGACTCAAGATATTATCACGTTAAAAATCACCTGTTTAATTGAGCAATACTCAAAATACCGGCCGTATGACAAAACGGAGTTCCCGAGCTTGAGGATGACATTAGACAGAGGAATTTTGGCATATGACAATTTCATACGCTCGTGTGAGGAGGAGTTGTCTAGCTTAGGAGTACACCTGTTCATATATAATTGATTAACCTTAAAATAAGGAAAGATCAAGCACATCTATTTCTACTAAAAAGATATACTAATTCAGTGACATATTCTTGGCTAGTTTCTAATAATATTACTAGTAGTTATATTCTATAGATTGTATTGGTACCTATATATATTTATATATATATATATATATATATATATATATATATATATATATATATATATATATATATATATATATGTATTTCTATATATTTATATATATATATATATATATATATATATATATATATATTTATGTATCTATATATATCTGTTTTAGTTTTATGCATTTATTCTTGTTTTACGGTTACTAAAAAGGAAAAAGAAAAGCTGCGACTTAGATTGAGTTAATAACGGCTTCTTGGTGTTTAACCACACTACGAATTACCACACGTTTCCCCGAGGATTCGACACACGACTCACCACACTAGCACTACAGTTTGACCCGATACACTTCGGGTTAAGGACCGGACTAGCACTAGAAAAGGCCACGTCGGCTTTCGGCGCCGTTGCGGGGAACGACGCTAATTCATTGTGTTCGAATGGTTTCTACTTGTATTAGCTCAAAATTCTCGAGGATAAGTCAACACTCTTCTTGTCACATTTCTTTTTATTTTTCGTTGGTACTTACCTTATAGGTAAGTTACCAATTTTTACTACTATCAATTTCGTGTTATTTTCTATTTTCGATAGTTGATGACCAAAAGCGGTAAGGCCCCACTCACTCCTTATAAGCCTGACATAACTACTTACGAAAGGCAGTTAAGAGTAGAGAGTAAACGTGGTCATACTAGTCAGGGAAATCCTGACGAATCATCATCAAATCGAGAAACGAGAATGGCCGAAACCAGTGATGAAACACCTGAACAAGGGCTAGAACATGCTCAAGGGCATGGACAACACCCTAATAACCAAAATAACCAGAATCCTAATAATAGAAATAATCAGAATCGGAACCAGAATAATCATAATAATCCTAACCTACCAAACCCGAGACCTATCTGTGATCAAACCGTAAGGAGAAATCAGACTAATAATCCAATTCTTTTACCTAATGAAGGAGCGAATAATTTCGAAATAAAATCTCATCTTTTTGGTTTAATTGACACAAGAGCCCAATTTCTAGGAGAAGATGATGAAGACCCGCATCATCATCTCTATCTTTTCGAAGAATTGTGTAATACAGCCAAAAGTCAAGGTGCTCATCGTGAATTAACGAGGATGTCTATGTTTACCAAGGAGGATTACCAAGTAATACTGAAAGAAACCCGAGAGAGGTGAACGCTGTTGTTACCAGAAGTAGAAAACTCTGTGGGAATAATGAAGTAGAAAATGATTTAAATGGTGACTTTATAAAGGAAAAGTACGAACTTGAATTTACTAATGAGGAAGAAGAAATTATTGAAGATTTCTTAAGACAGAATAGTAATGTTGAACCTGAAAGTAAGAATGAAGAATGGGTCAAAACCCCTAGGATTCTAAAAGATCCAATGGATAAAGACCTAAGAACCTTATTTAAGGAACATGTTAGAGAAAGTAATATTGAAGAAAAGAAGGAAGATTTGCCAATACCCGAAAAAGGAAAGATTGACACAGGGGATGTTTCAAAGAAAAAATCTCAAGATAGTGAAACATGGCGACCAAGTAATGATCAAAGATTTAAGGAAAAAGGAAAAGAGAAATTAACTTCAGAACCAAAGGTTATAGATTTGGAATCTTTACCTTACCCACCTAAAGATCAAATTAAAAAAATAAAAACCGATAAGAAGTATGCTCGTTTCCTTGATACCTTTCGTCATATTCATGTCAATATCCCTGTTATCGAAGCCCTAATCAATATGCCTACCTATGGAAAGTTTCTTAAGGATATTTTATCAAACAAGAAAAAGTTAGAAGAATATGAGAATATTTGCCTCAATGAAGAATGTTCTGCAATTTTACAACATAGATTACCACCTAAATTGAAAGATCCTGGTAGTTTTACTATTCCATGTGAAATTGGAGGATTTTTGTTTAAAAGAGTACTATGTGATCTTGGAGCAAGTATTAATCTCATGTCTTATGAGGATTATAAGAAACTGGGCATAGGAGAGCTTACAAATACTGAAATGACTCTTCAGATGGCAGATAGATCGATTAAACATCCTAAGGGAGTCATCGAGGACGTATTGGTTAAGATTGACAAATTTTGCTTCCCAGTGGATTTTGTAATAATGGAAATGGAAGAAGGATATTAAGCGCCAATTATTCTAGGTCATCCATTTCTAGCTACAGGAAGAACGTTAATCGATGTTCAAAAAGGTGAACTGATACTAAGAGTTAATAAAGACGAAGTTGCTTTCAATATCTTTAAGGCTATGAACCATCCATACAAATCACCAGAATCATGTTCTTTTATAGATGAGATATCTACATTCTGTGATGACCAATTGCAAGATTATGAAGATAGATTAGAAGAATGTTTGGCATTATCTATCTATAAAGAAGATGAAAATGATACTGAAATGAGAGAAGTAATCCTTTATCTTAATAAGGGACTATTTTCTAAGCATCCATGGCATAAGTATTTGGAATTAGAACTAGAGGGACCAGTTCTAAAACCTTCAGTAGAAGATCCACCAAGGAATCTGGAATTGAGAACACTTCCTTTTAATCTGAAATATGTTTTTCTGGAAAATAATAATCTACTACCGATTATTATTTCATCAACCTTAACTAATGAACAGGAAGATCAATTACTTAGAATGTTAAGAAAACATAAGAAAGCATTTGGATGGACAGTGGCAGATATTCAAGGAATTAGCCCTGAGATATGCGTTCATAAGATCATTCTAAATGAAGGAGCTAAACCTTGTATTCACCACAACGCCGCCTCAACCCAAATTTACAATCCATTGTTAAGAAAGAGGTTATTAAGCTATTGGAAATGGGGATAATCTTTCCCATATCAGATAGTGAATGGGTAAGTCCAACTCAAGTGGTACCAAAGAAAGGAGGTTTCACGGTAAAGGAAAATGATAAAAATGAATGGATTCCGACAAGGGAAATTACAGGATATCGAATGTGTATTGATTTTAGAAAACTGAATGATCATACTAAGAAAGATCATCATCCACTTCCATTCATAGTACAAATGTTGGAACGCTTAAGTGGACATAAGTATTACTGTTTCTTAGATGGTTATTCAGGATACTTACAGATATTCATTGCAGCAGGAGATAGAGAAAAAACTACTTTCACTTGTCCCTATGGAACTTTTGCTTACAAACGAATGCCGTTTGGCTTATGTAATGCACCAGCTACATTTCAGAGATGTATGATGGCTATATTTTCTGACATGGTCGAGAAATTATTAGAAATCTTTATGGATGACTTTAGTGTATACGGAGATTCTTTCAATGAATGCTTATCGCATTTAGAACGAGTATTGCAACGCTGTGAAGATACCAATTTAGTGCTAAACTGGGAAAAATGTCACTTAATGGTATCAGAAGGAATTGTTCTAGGTCATAGAATCTCTGAAATAGGTATTGAAGTGGACAAAGCTAAAGTCGAAGTAATTGAAAAATTACCTCCACCAATTAATCTAAGAACTTTGAGAGGATTTCTCGGGCATGCAGGTTTTTATAGAAGATTTATTGCAGATTTCTCGAAGATAGCAAAGCCTCTAAGTCATTTGCTTGAAAAGGAAGTACCATTTAACTTTGAAGATAAATGTATGGAAGCCTTTAAGACCCTAAAATCGAAGTTGACTACTGCACCAGTGCTAGTAGCACCAGATTGGAGTTTGCCGTTTGAAATTATGTGTGATGCGAGTGATTTAGCTGTAGGAGCTGTCTTAGGTCAAAGATATAAAAAAGTACTCAAGGCAATCTACTATGCATCTCACACGTTAAACGCAGCTCAACTGAATTATGCTACTACAGAAAAAGAACTGTTGGCTGTAATTTTTGCCTTAGATAAGTTTAGATCGTATATCATTGGATCTAAGGTCATTATTTATACGAGACCATTCACCTTGAAGTATACGGTTAAGTAAGAAAGATGCTAAACCACGTCTTCTTAGATGGATTATGTTGCTTCAAGAATTTGATATTGAAATTAAGGATAAAAAAGGAAGTGAAAATGTAGTAGCAGATCATCTAAGTAGAATGGAAAATGATGAAGGAAAAGGAAATGAAATACGAGATTCATTTCCGGATGAACAACTTTTTAGGATCGATACTCCCTCAACCATGCAGTTATTAAAAGATAGAATACCATCAAAAGAGAATTCACCATGGTTTGGGAATATTGTTAACTATCTTACCTGTAATTACACCCCGTCTCACTGGACTTGGCAGCAGAAAAAGAAATTCTTTTACGACTTAAAGTTTTACTATTGGGAGAAACTAGATCTTTTCTGAAGATGCTCGGATGGAATAATCAAAAAATGTATTCCTGATAATGAGATTTTAAGTGTTTTATCATTTTGCCATGATCGTGAGGCAGGAGGTCATCATGGAGGATGGAAAACTGCTTTCAAAGTTTTACAATGTGGTTTTTATTGGCCTACACTTTATAAAGATGCGTATAAATATGTAAAATCTTGTAAATCTTGTCAAAAATGGGGAAACATATCTAAAAAACATGAAATGCCTATGCAACCGATTTTAGAATGTGAGTTATTTGATGTATGGGGCATAGATTTCATGGGACCTTTCCCTATATCGTTTGGAAAAAGATTTATTCTAGTAATGGTTGATTATGTCTCGAAATGGGTAGAAGCTGAAGCTCTTCCCACTAATGATACCAAGGTTGTGCTAAGGTTCCTTAAAAAGAATATATTTACAAGATATGGCACTCCGAGGGCTATCATTAGTGATAGAGGTTCACATTTTTGCAACCGACCATTTACTAAGATAATTGAGAAGTATGGTGTAACTAATAAACTTGGAACACCCTATCATCCGCAAACTAGTGGGCAGGTAGAGGTGTCTAATAGAGAAATTAAAAGAATCGTGGAGAAAACAGTGGACTCAAATCGTAAAAACTGGGCAGAAAGACTAGATGATGCATTGTGGGCATACAGAACAGCCTTTAAAACACCAATTGGTTGTTCTCCTTATAAATTAGTTTTTGGTAAATCTTGCCATCTCCCAGTTGAATTAGAACACCAAGCTTTATGGGCTATTAAATTCCTAAATTTTGATCCTAAAGCTGTTGGTGATCATAGGTTACTTCAGTTAACAGAACTAGAGGAATTTCGACTCGATTCTTATGAAAATGCTCGAATCTACAAGGAACGCACGAAAGCTTTCCATGATAAGAAAATCTATAGTCGTGAGTTCCATGTAGGTGATCGAGTACTTTTATACAATTCACGTTTAAAGTTGTTTCCGGGAAAGCTTAAATCTAGATGGACGGTCCATACGACGTAACTAAAGTCTATAAGTCGGAGGCACATTGAACTAACGATGGAAAAACAACTTTCATAGCTAATGGCCACAGGGTAAAATTATTCGTGGAAACTGAAGGGATACATCAAACAGAAGAAATATTATTGCTTAACGACCCTCCAACGGATTAAGAAAGCAGGAATTCTAAACTCAGCCGATTACGGGTACTATCTTTCTAATTCACTTTTTAATATGCAATTTAATTAGTTTCGTCTTTTACCGGATAGACGTTAAAGAACTGGAATGTCTTTCATAGATAGAATAGAAGTTTTTATTTTACTTTTAAAATTAGGTTTACATAAAGACGTTGCCTTTAGAATAGAAGCCTTAGTTTTTAACTTGAACAAGGAGCTGATGCGCGAAATCAGAGAAAGAGATCTTTGTAATGGAAAATCGAGAAGTGCTATAAAGAGAAGGGCAAGATTTCTAATGAGATGTAGAATCTGTGGAAAATGTGAACATAATGGAAAATGTGGAGACAGCACAACCAAATCCCAGGATGAATGTTTGAATGTAATTAAGATGGGAACGACTAGGTGGTTATCCGAAAATCCCAATGGACAACAAAGAGAGAATTCAAACGCATCATTTCTAGGAATTAGGTTGATGGACCGTTATTATAGAAATCTTGAAGATTTAAGAATGATGGGAGTAGAATTAGATTAAGTTTATGTTTTTTTTTATATAAAATTTTAAAAAATTTCAAAATTTTATTTTGATAAAACTTATATATATATCATATATATGATTTATATGATATAATTAAGGATTATCATACCAAAAATATTTTTTTAAGCTTTTATAAAAAATTGTAATAATTTATTTTATCATGAAATAATTTTATGACTTTTATAAAAATATTTCTATGATATAATTTAAATTATTACACAAAAAAAAATGAGAATCGAGTAATTACTAACGATTCGAGTCGATAATAGTTCGGTTCGATTCGTTAACTTTATAACCTAAAATATCACAAAGATCATCTTCATCTTCTTCATTTCTTCAACACAAAAGCCGCCCCACCCCTTTTCCCCTCTTCAAAAATTTCATCACTTTTCACCAATTTTTCTATCCCAAACTACTTAATTAATCATCTTCTCTTCCATTCCACTACATAAATTCATCACCATTGCATAAAAGGATAGATTTTGCAAGCAAAGCTCTCTCTTTTTTTCAACACATTTCCGGCGGCCACCACCTATTCCGGCAACTATCTACGCTTTCTAGCTCTATACGGTAACAATATATATATATATATATCAATCATTTCAATTTTTATCAAGCTTTTAGTTTTTTTATTTTAATTTTTTTTTAAAATTTTGGTCTAAGTACTTATTTGTGTTTGTTGTTTGTTGTTGTTTTTGTTGTTATTTTGTCATACCATTATCGTAGATGGCCTCATCATCTAGGAGAAACCCTAAGAAAAGAAAGCCAGATATCCCCGATGTAGTACCGGTTATAGAACCAAGACCGTTGACTGATTTAGAAAAAACCGTTTCTTTTGAGAACACTGGCTAGTCCTGAGGCTAAGCAAGCATATAATGAGTATTTCAGTAAATGCAGAATCTGGTTGGAAAGGGGTATCGACTTTGATTCATTAGGAAAGGAGGTAAAGGATATTTTTGCTGATAGAGAATGGATGGAAATAGCCATGGAAAGAACTGATAACATTAATACCACTATGGTAGCTGAGTTTTACTCTATTCTATCAACTTATGATCCAGCTACTGTTGAGGAATTGACTTATATTCCTCTTAGGAGTGTTAATGTTACTTTACGTCGATTATGATAAACGCATTTTATGGATTGCACGATATACACGATGAGGATGATTATCATCTTTCGGGGCTTAAACCATCCTGCTACTCTTCAAGCTAAGGCATATGAGGCCCAAAGCAAGCTTTTGACCCCACGGTTTGTTTGGAAAGATAATAGATTTGCATATGGAAGATGTATTAGGGACATAAGGGCAATTAAGCAATTCTTAGGCCATAATGTAACGCCTTCCACTCATGTTTGCGCTTATGGTAGAGATGACGTTATTATTGCTTGGGCTATGGTAAATGACATTCCTATCAATTTGGGGAAACTTATCTTTTCTAAGGCGTGTGATTTTGCTAAAAATCGAATTCGAGGGGACGTCGCCGTTTCCTAATCTCATTTCGGCCTTGTGTACTACTTTTGAAGTCCCGGTTTGCCATCGATAGGATTGAGTCTCCTTATGTTCCACTTATAGGTCAAAAACTAACTGCCTTGCCTGCTGGTAGAATCAATTACAATAACCCAAATCGCCAGCAACAACAACAACCACCACCTCCATCTCCTATTCATACTCCAGCATCTCGAGCTCTTAGGCAGCCACAGCAGCCGCAGCCACTTCAGAGCCAGAATAGCCAGATTGAGGCTATGTTTCAGCATATAGTTCAGGCTCAGGCTAGAACTGATGCTAATATAGCTTTAGCTTGTGAACAGAATAGGAAGTGGGCTGAGGATCTTAGGATTGGCCAAAGAGGCCACAGAGCTTTCATCGGTGAGATAGATCCCGGATATGCGAGAATTTCTACTCGTTATCCTCGAGTCGGCGACCCATACACTATGCCGATTGGATTCCACCTATTCCACCACCAGTTTATTCCAAGACTATATGCCATCATACGTAGGACGGGGTGGTTTGTTTATAGGTTCATTTGATGCATCCATGGGCATGGGAGGAGTAACTTCAATGGCAGATGTGACAGCAGGTCTCGGCTCGTTTGGATTGGAAAGTTCGGTGACGATGACAACTAGGCAGACTCAGGCTACATTTCAAGCATCTACGTCAACAGATCCACAACAGTTCAACTATGATTTCAGTACGACTCAGTCTCTAGGGACTAACTTTACTTCTAGTATGTTTGGATCGTTTTCAGCTCATTTCGACTCTTCTTTTGACGTAGATGAGGATTATGATGAAGATGAGTAGTTTAAGTAAACTTTTCCTATGTTATGATGTATGACGATATACTATGGTTTGATTTTTTTTGTTTTAAACTGTTTGATGCACTTTGTGGTTAGTGCACTTTGAGGTTTTACGTTTTTTCCGTTATTTCTATATTATTAGACTTTTTCACCCCTGTTTTAGATAAAAATGTTTACATACAAACTGATTGAACCTGATAGAACATCCTGAAATGCAAAAATCTGTGATCGGGCACTGTAGCACCGGCGCACGCCGGTACTAACCCGGCCCGCGCCGGTCTGGTGTACTACCGACCTTCCTCAGGTTGTTTCCTATCTGTTTCTGTCAATTCTATATAAGGAAACAGATGCCTCATTCCTCAAATTACCAATTCAGTTCATAAAGCCTCTCGTTTTCTTATAAAGACCGTATAAAATGTCCGATCATTCATCAGTTAATAGTTATTCTCCTCCTCATACCCCAAATTCAGTACATCCTAATCCAGGTTATCCGTTTTTCCATCCCGTTCCTTACAATTCCATGTATGCCTCGGTTCACTACCCTTTCATAAGCAATTTCAACCGGTCACCGGTCTTGATTGAAAAAGGTCTAAATTTTCGAATAGTGGATAATTGGGCATTCATAAGGATGGAAGCGGAGATGGGTGGGAGTATTTTTGTCGTATGCCCGGAGGTAGAATTAATGTTACGTTGGTAAGAGAGTTTTACTCGTACTTTCGGAAGCTAGTATCGTGGAATTAACACGATGCTGTTACGATTAGAGGAGTTATTGTTCCATTTACTTCCACTATCATAAATCAAATTTTCTTTATACCACCAGTCCAAACATCACCATCCAGTCATTTTGAGTTTCAATGGAGACTTGATACTGCTGAAGGAGTTATTACCAAATGTGCGGAATCTTATCAAGTTTTATTCCAACATTCTAATAGGGATAGAAATGTCTCCACAGCGGCTTTACTTCCCCATTTAATAACATGGAAACGTTTCATCAATTCACGAGTTTATCCAACTGATGATTTCTCGGAAATCACTGATGATGAAATGTTACTATTATATGCTATCACGAGTGGAGTCATTATAGATTGGGGAGTATTGATTCGAGAAAACGGTTTGTTAGTTTTGCATTTGGAAGAAGACCGATCCAACAGCCTATGCCATTTGCATGGCTGAATTCCAGAATTTGTGTTCATTTGGCTAGAGTACCGGAAAGAGCAACAGATGAATACTTTCCAGCTCGCCTTCCTCAGGTTGGGCTTTTACCAGTTGATATGCCGGGAGGATCGTCAAGTGGAGAAAATTAGCTGATATGGTGATTGTGAGAAAAGGAAGGAATAATAATAGATTAGTATCAGAAAGACTATAAGTTTAGACTAAATTAGTTTAATAATAAATTAGTGTAACTTAGTGTAACTTAGTTTAAGTTTTTCTAGTTTAAGTTCGTAATAGTTTTAGTAATTTGTATTTTTCTTCTAGTTTTAATCTTGTGATATAATTACGTGTTTTGAATTTATGTTTTTTCTTTTATGCTATATTATATAAACGCTCGTCTATTTGACACATAAAATATTCAACCGTTATAAAAATTTATTTTATTTTCTAAACCAACTTTTTACTACTCATTACACATCGAGACGATGCCAATTCGTAAGTGGGGAGTAGAGATTGGTTAGTAAATAAAATGAATTTAATATATCAATTACTGATGCACTTAGTTTAATTATTCTTAAGGAAATAAATGAAATAATATATAATTATTATAATATGGATAGTATATTTGGATAGAATAAATTTTTAATTAAGTAAAGTAATCTCGATATATTATTTCTATATTATTTATGTCTGTTTTAGATTTTTATCAAGATTTTAAGTATTTATACCTAGATAAATAGTATGAAATATTTTTTTTATGAAATTAGACAAAAGTTACTTATAATTATAATGAAATTTTAGAATGATTTTCTTTTCAAGACAAGTATGAATTTGGAATCGGATTAGGAATGATGAGATTTTTGGCATTACTTTGACTAACTATGGCCAAATAAGCCTACCCGAACGTAATTTCCAATTTTTGTCCCCACCTCAGCCTTGTAGAGTGATCAAGACCTCACTCGAAATTAGCCATTATGATTAACTAGATAAAACCGACCATTAACTTAAAATGGTCTACATTTCCTTGAAATCCCGCAAGTTTAGTATGTGCTTATGGATAGCGGTGACGACATCGAAAATCAGTAGTGGTATAGGCTGAGATTGGAATAAATATTATTCGGAAGGCAATCTTTTGTCAAAAACTGTTATTTTCTAGAAAAAGAAAAAGTTGGAATAGTTAGGTACTGATGTATTTGTTCTCACCTCATGACGCTTGAAAGATAGTCGATTATGGTAATGAGTTCGGATATGTTAGTATTCTGAAAAGAAAAAAAAAAGAAAAGAAAAGAAAAGAAAAAAAATAATATGGTTAGTAGAATTAAAATTTGAAAAACAGTGTCAGGATGTTACTGATCAAGATATTTTTGATCAAAAGTGAAGGTGTAAGTACGTACGGCTTGCTTATTTCTTTTGATTTTCCTTTGTTATCATTTTGATTAGCCAAACACCCCGAGCACGAACGTTATAAGCCATTTTGTCAACTACTTGACTTAGTCCTTGATTCCGAAATCTCATATAGTGGCGATTAAAAAGTTATTCTAAGTATTTTATTTTATATTTATTAAGTAATTCATGTAGAATTTCATTTGGAAAATGTTTTATAAACTAACTTATTAAAGTTATACACACTTTTTATCATTTTAATAATCTTAGATAGATAAAATCAATATAATTATAATATTGACGATACGTTACTAAGTTAGAAATTTAGTCTAGAAGAACTATATTATTTGCATTATAACATTTTATATATTATCGCTTATTTTGCTCGAGGACGATCAAAAGCTAAGTGGGGAGTAGTTGATGTATGATAAAAGTATAACTATATTATATGACTTTTTATATCGTATTTACGATAATATCGTATAAATTCTATAAAAATATATCTAAAAACATATAAAAACATAAATCGATATAAATAGATATTATCGTTATAAATTTAATAAAACTTATGATTTTGTGGTCAGAATTACTGTGGCTCGTGTTTTTGACTGTTTCAGGGTACGTGTGATGGAAAACTGAAGAATTAAAATCGAAACAGTGGAAAACCGAAGCCAGATATTTTTCAAAGTCCGGCACGCACCGGAGGTGACCGGCACACGCCGGAATCTCTTTGCCACCAGCACATGGGCTCTGTCAGGAGAGAATCTGTACTGTAGCACCGGCACGCGCCGGTAAGGGGCCGGCACGCGCCGGTGCACTACCTGCACTCTATAAATACTCCTCATTTGCAAGCATTTGGGAGTGTACCAATATATATATACCTCTTATATATATATCTATCTTATCTTTAGTTAGTTTCTAGTTACGTAAATACCGTAAAAGGCACTCGCCGAAATAATAATGTAGTATAAGTATCGTTGTAATACTTAGAAGGATTATCAAGGCTCGTTGTTGCTTAAGGAGTAGTTATTTCCGGAGAATACGGCTCGACGCTACAATTGTGATCTGGTAACTTTTTAATGTATTTATGTTTGTTTGTTGTTATTAGTATCTATATATTAGTTATAATGATATTAGGCTAACTCTATATCTAGCCAAGATATGAAATTGAATTAGTTTTATCTTTTTAGGGAAATAGATGATGACTATGTTAAAATTGAATTAAAATCGATTATAATGAATCTCTTTCTATTTGAGCTTAATGGAAAGTTAAAATTGAATTAGCTACTCGATTTAACAAGAATCGTAACCTAATGATGAACTGACTAGAGAAGTTAGGATACGCGATCATGAATAGAAAGACCGAAGGGTAAAATTGGCCGCCTGACAAACGGAATCCTATTTCCTACCCGGGGGCAGATTTGTCCTAGAAAAATAAATCTTATTGAAAATTGACTCAAGATATTATCACGTTAAAAATCACCTGTTTAATTGAGCAATACTCAAAATACCGGCCGTATGACAAAACGGAGTTCCCGAGCTTGAGGATGACATTAGACATAGGACTTTTGGCATATGACAATTTCATACGCTCGTGTGAGGAGGAGTTGTCTAGCTTAGGAGTACACCGGTTCATATATAATTGATTAACCTTAAAATAAGGAAAGATCAAGCACATCTATTTCTACTAAAAAGATATACTAATTCAGTGACATATTCTTGGCTAGTTTCTAATAATATTACTAGTAGTTATATTCTATATATTGTATTGGTACCTATATATATATATATGAATTTCTATATATTTATATATATATTTATGTATCTATATATATCTGTTTTAGTTTTATGCATTTATTTACTGTTTTACGGTTACTAAAAAGGAAAAAGAAAAACTGCGACTTAGATTGAGTTAATAACAGCTTCTTGGTGTTTAACCACACTCTGAATTACCACACATTTCCCTGAGGATTTGACACCTGACTCACCACACTAGCACTACAGTTTGACCCGATACACTGTCGGTTAAGGACTGGACTAGCACTAGAAAAGGCCACGTCAGTTATTCAGTAGGTTGATGTTCAGAATGCGTTTTTACATGGTTTTCTTTCCAAGGATGTCTATATGCAGCAGCTTCAGGGTTTTCGGCACCCTGACTTTCCCTCTCATGTCTGCAAATTAAAACACAGTCTCTATGGTCTTCGCCAAGCTCCTCGGGCTTGGTTCTCGCGGTTCAGGGATGTTCTACGTGCTTTTGGCTTCTTCCCTTCCAAAGCCGACACATCACTCTATATATATACTCGTGGATCTGACTCTGTTTTTGTCTTAATTTATGCTGATGATGTCTTGATTACAGGTACTTCGGAATCTCTTGTCACCGCTACTATCTCACATTTGTCCTCTCATTTTCCAGTCAAGGACCTGGGCCCGCTCTCTTATTTTTTGGGTGTTGAAGCTATTCATACTCCCGAGGGTCTTCTGCTTAGCCAACGCAAATACATTCACTCTCTGCTCTGCCGTGCCAACATGCAAACGGCTAAGCCGTGTATCACACCTATCACCTTTGGCGTCTAATCTTCGGCTTAGTGCTACTGATGGTCAGCCCTTCGAGGATGCTACTCTTTATCGCAGCATTGTTGGTGGTCTCCAGTACCTTAGTTTCACAAGTCTGGACATTGCGTTCACTGTTCATAAAGTATGTAAGTTCATGCATGCTCCTCGTACCACTCATTGGGTTGCTTTGTCAAGCGTATTCTCCGCTACTTGAAACACTCTATCCATGATGGTCTTCTCATTCGGCCTGCCACTTCCATGCTCCTTCAGGCCTTCTCTGATGCTGATTGGGCCTCTGATCCTGATGACCGCCGTTCTATTGGTGCGTTCTGCATTTTCTTGGGTACTAATTTAATTAGTTGGCGCTCCAAGCAACAACTCACCGTTGCTAAGAGTAGTACGGAGGCCGAGTATAAGGCTCTATCTCATGCTGCTGCCGAGTTGCAATGGATCTCGGCCCTTTTATCTGAGATGCGGGTTTCCCAACCTAAAGCTCCTACGTTATGGTGTGACAACATTGGCGCGACTTATCTTACTGCCAATCCGGTCTTCCACGCTCGCACTAAGCATATCGAGATTGACTTTCACCATGTTCGCGAACTTGTTGCGGCTCGCAAGCTCAATGTTGCTTTCATCTCTTCCAAAGATCAGCTAGCTGACGTCCTTACTAAGCCGCTTGGCCATGTTCGTTTCACCGATCTCAAGCACAATCTCCATGTCCATTCCATTCCCATGGGATTGCGGGGGCGTATTGACGAGTCTCTAAGCCTTGGCCAACAAGTAGCCGCCTAGACTAGGGTTTTATTATAATTGTTTTATGTTCCATATTTACCCCTATTGTACTCCTATATAAACAATCTATTGTACATAGTTGAAACCAATGAGAATACACTTTTACAATTCTAATACATTATCTAGATAGAAGTTCTTGGTATTGGATGTCTTGGAAAATTATGCTAAATGGCTAAAGCAAATAATCAAGCAACTGGAAATGGAAATCAAGGGTGCCATAATAATGATAATCCGAGTTTGATTCTTGTGCAGCCATTGTTGAGAGGATTAGAGAATTTTCATCATTGGAAGAGAGCTATGACTAAAGCCCTGTCATAAAAAAGGAAAGTCTGTTTTGTTAATGGTACTTCAATGATATAAAACTAGCCATTTGGATGCAAAGCAATGATCTCGTGACTTCTTGGTTGTTGGATTTTTTGATTCCAACCATTTCTGAAAGTGTCTTATACTTTTATACTGCAAGAGAGATTCGGGTTGATCCGCACGACATATTTGGCACAGGGGATGCTTATCGGTTATCAAATCGTGAAGAAGAAATTGGGAAGGTGAATTAGAGATCATTATTTGTCGCAAATAATTTCACCAAGCTGAAGACTCTATGGGTGTTGGGAAAATAAACAACCGCAATACCACACGTATCACAAATACCCACAAAGTCTTTCCAATTACACGCAACGGAATTAAACGAGGCAGCCCCAATGAAGATAAATCACAAATTAAGCGAAATGAAACACAAGAAAATCAACACCACAATTTTAACGTGGAAAACCCCTCTCAATGTGAGAGAGTAAAAACCACGAGACCGAGGCCCACAAAACTCCACTAATCAGCAAAAGATGATACAAAAGTGTTTCAAACACATCAACCAACTCAACTACACCAAAGAATCATCTAAGAATGCAAAATACAAGAGTTGTTGAAAAATATCACCCAAAACGCAGCAGAAACGCAGCAGTCAGGTCACGGATGATTTACCGGAGATTGAACCGTTGAAACACAAATCCCACCGTTCAGATTGAAGAACAATGATAGATGAACAAGATTTCAAAATTTCGTCCCGATCAGAGTCCGTTTCGATACTCGATCGTCGCCGTAAAGTTGCTGCTGCAACACAGAAAATTGCTGCGAATTTAGCCTCTTTTTGCCTCCTTAAAATTGTGAAGATTAGAGAAAAATTAACCTAATTTGTTCCCTTAAATACTACTTGACATATTATTATTTTTCCAATTATTTAGTGGGCTTGGTCTCCACAAAGGAGTGATCCACCAACAAATCTCCCCCTCACGACATTGTGGAGGAATTCGTCATTCCCACAATAGAACGATATATCTCAAGCTTCTCCCTTGTCAACTCTTTTGTCAACATATCCGCACCATTGTCATCCATGTGCACTTTTTCAAGTGCTAGCAACTTCAACTCCAACACATCCCGAATCCAATGATAACGAACATCAATGTGCTTGGTCCTAGAATGAAAGGGTGCATTCTTACCAAGATGAATAGCACTCTGGCTATCACAAAGCAACACATACTGATCTCGCTTCAAACCAAGCTCCCGGAGAAACTTCTTCATCCACAACAACTCTTTACATGCTTCAGTTGCTGCAATATACTCAGCTTCAGTAGTTGAAAGTGCAACACATTTTTGCAGCCTCGATTGCCATGACACAGCTCCCCCTGCAAATTTAACCAAATATCGTGAAGTAGACTTGTAAGAATCAACATCTCCAGCCATATCAGAATCAGTGAAACCTGTTGGAGAAATAGAGGAAAAATGATTTTATCGATTTTTTAATCATTTCCGACAACTATTTTAAAAAGCGAGTTCGATAGACTTTTATTAAAGTTATAGAGACTTTATTAAAATCATTGAAAACTACGTGCTACGTAGTTGACAATAGGATTTTAAATCATTCATTTTGGAGTACGCGTGAATGAAATATTAACGCGTTAAGTAGTTGAGATATGAGAAGTAAAGCAGTGTAAAACTTTATCCCACATTGGAACATGAGTGTTCCAAGGTCAAGTATTTATATGATGATAGTTGATGATTGGTATAAACTCCTAGAGAAAGGGAGAGAGTTCAGAAGGGTTTTAGATAGACGATGTTCTACTAAAATTGCCACACGCGCGCGCGCTGCCGCCCGCCCGTGCCCTTTGGGCTTAGGCTTGGGCTTGGGCTTGGGCCTTCTTAGGCCTGAGGCCTTGGGCTGGGTTTGTATTATCTTTCTGGACAAACTCAGCAGGGTGGCAAGTTAGCTGATGGCATTGTCAGAGTTCGACGTAGTTCAGAAATTGAAGTACCTCTTTTCGAATAGGTAACCGAGTTATCCCGGGGAGACAATTGCAATAACCGTGGGTACAAGCCGGTGCAAATTTGTCTTAAGGACAGAGTGCAACTCGTCTCAGTTTGCATATCCTTTTATATTTTTATGTTACTTATTTGTAATTATATTTATATTTTGAATTGGAAATAAAATTGTTCTTTATTTTCTGAATATTTATTTTATTCGCATACGGGTACAACAATCTTAAGACAAACTTTCAGAACCTCCTTTGTTCTGAATTTTTTTTTGTATGCGAAATTAATAAATAAATTTTTCAGCTGGTTCTGAACAATTTTTTTTTCTGGAGCTGAATATCATTCGGTGATATTCAGAAATTCGTTTTCATCTTTTTGGACTCGTTGTGAACGAACCATATTCTAATTATTGATCTTATGTTTCTGAACAGAAATGACTACTGTTAATGATGCGTCATTGACACACACTTCTAATGCTGCGGCAAGTGGAAGTGAAAATGTTGTTGCGGCTGGTGTTTCTCATGGTGAGAAACCAGACAAATTAAATGTGAAGAATCACCGATGTGAATCTTAATGTGAATGTGTTGTTGTGACACTTAATTAAGTGTTCGAGTGAGAATTATTAACAATAATTCTTTCTTTGATTATAGTGATATAATCTACCGTGACACAATATTATGTTGTGACTAAGAAATATTAGGAAAAGGTCGTAGAGGACGGGTTTACATCTTATTTGTGTAAAAAGGACAAGAAAATAACACAATGGTTATAAAGGACAAAAAATAATGTATATCCAAAAATACCCTTTATTACTATTTTCCTAATTATTTCCCACGATTGAAAATCATTTAATTATCAAAATATTGGATGCTAATTCATTCTATTCCTTATTTCCCTCATACCCTAATTTCAGAAACCCTAATCGCCTCATCTCCTGTGCCAATTCATTCCTCAACATAATGTAGTTGATCAATTCATTCCTCAAAGATACCCGTAGTTTGTTTCTTTGATTATTTTGATTCCGTAAAGCCTCGGTCATGGGGTAAGTACCCCATTATTAGAAGATCCGTAATCGTTCCGACGGGTATTATTATTATTATTCACGGATGTAGAAGCGATTCACGTTGCCTATCGTGGGAACACCCTAGACTTGATGTTTTGAGATCTAAAAGCGAGAATCGAAGGGAGGAGGCATGTATCGGGAAGGAAGATCCGGACGATAAAGAAGTCATTGTATCGATGTGGATATCCTTGGTTGCGACGCCGTCGGTGAACGACGGATTGGCGGCGGCGATAGAATCCTCATCTGGACGCGATGTAACTCCGAACGACGAAGTAGAGGACCGCCGGTTGCATCATCGGCCCGAGGGTTTTGCAACCGATTCGCAACCGGTGCTTCAACAAGAATTTGAAATAAACGCTGTATAATTTCACGACGACTTTCGGCATTTCTCCACCACCTCTTCCCCGCCTATTTCTATGAATCCGCAATCTGATAGCTTGAATTTGGAAAAGAATATTAATATTTTTTTTTTCCAATTTTGGGGTAGATCCAAGATTTTTTCCTATTCTTTTTCACATAGTGATTGTAGAAATACAGTGAACGGTTTAATGTCCAATTAGGAAAAGGATTTGGGTAAACAGTGTAATGTAGTTACGTGAGCGATCAAAAAGCGATCAACAGTTCAACATAATGTAGTTACACTTCAAAAAGATGTAGTAACAAAAAAACAAACATGTAGCACTAGTTCAAAATAATGTAGTAACATTTCAAGAAAATGTAGTAACAATGCAACAAACTGTAGTGACAAACTAATGCAACAATAAAATAATGTAGTAACATTTCAGGAAAATGTAGTAACAATGCAACAAACCGTAGTGACAGTCCAAAAATTGTAGTGACGAATCCACAAAAATGTAGACACAATTGACAAAAAAGGTGTAACATGTGCAAAAAATTGTAGAACCTATTTTTTATTTTATTTTATTTTTCTGATTTCGGCTTTGATAGAGTCAAATGCTGTTAGAGTTCATTCCAATCATCCTCCCTTGATTTCAGCGCATTTATTTGTCCGAATTTAATGTTAAAAAAACAAATAAATATTTTATTATCATTAAGGGTTTTTTTTGTACATGTCTATTATTTTTGTCCTTTTCAACCATTTTTTATTTTTTTTGTCCTATTTTATCATTTAGCATCTTATATTGTCCTTTAGGCCCATCACCCCAAGAAATATTATTTCGATGTAGGTTGTATCCGAAATAACAATTTATCTTCTGTTTTTGAACATAAATGAAAGAAATTCAAATAAAGATCGAGAATGACGTGAATCTAATCGATGAAGAGACATATGGATGGTGTGTAGACACTGGTGCTACTCAACATATGTGGGCGAAAAAATCTATATTCTGGGAATACCAGGAAATTAAAGAAAATGTTTTCATGGCAAATTCAACAACGTCCGAAATCGTTGGATATGGGAATATCACGTTGAATTTAAAAAGTGAAAATTATCTGGTTATCCGAGATGTTCTGCATGTGCCGGACCAAGGTGGAAATTTTATTTCTCGTCCTCGCTTACCGTACTGGGTTACAAGTTAGAATTTGTTGCAAACAAATTCAGACTTTCACAGAATGGATTGGTAATTGGCGAAGGCACTCTGGTCAATAAATTATTTTTTATGGACCTTCGTATTGTAAAATAAAATTAGAATAATTTTATGTTTGCATAAATGTGATTGTGTGTATGTATGAGCTCAATGTTTTGACTATTGTACCTAAATCAAATTTGCCCGTTTAAGGCATAAAGAATTAAGACATGGACCGAGACTTCATGTTTGTTGCAAAATCGATTAGGACATGTAAATAATAAATCAATTCGTAGAATGATGAATTTAGATTTATTACCTAATTTAAAGTTTAATGAAACTGAAAAATGCGAAATATGTGTCGAAGCAAAAATGACTAAGGCACCGTTTCCATCAGTGGAAAGAAACACAGAACCGTTGGAATTAATTCATACAAATTTGTGTGATTTAAAATCAGGCAATCGAGAGGCGGTAAAAAATACTTTTTAACATTTATCGATGATTGTACAAGATATCGTTATGTCTATTTGCTAAGTAGCAAAGATGAGACTATCGAGGCTTTCAAAAATTATAAGAATGAAGTCGAAAGTCAACTTAGCAAATGAATCAAAAGGTTCATAGTGATAGAGGTGGTGAATATGATGCACCGTTTAATGAACTATGTTCGAATCCGGCATTATTCATCAAACTACTCGCTCCGTATACACTCAATCAAACGGTATTCTTTGAACGCAAAACCGCACATTGAAAGAAATGATGAATGCTATGTTGATAAGTTCGGGTTTACCGCATAACTTGTGGGGGAGGCGGTCCTCTCAAAGAAATGTCATTCTTATTCATATTCCATCTAAAAGATGGATAAGGCCCCATATGAGTTGTGGAAAGGCCATAGGCCAAGCTACAAATACTTGAAAGTGTGGGGGTGTTTAACAAAGGTAGAAGTGCCTAAACCTAAAGAAATAAAGATTGGTCCTAAAACGATAGATTGTGTATTTATCGGTTATATGAATAACAGTAGTGCACATAGATTTCTAGTGCACAAATCTGACATCCCTGATGTACATGTGAATACAGTCATGGAGTCAAGAAATGCTGTGTTTTTTTAGGATGTCTTTCCAAACAAAGACAGAAACAATGAAGACACGAGTCCAAATAAGCGGCCACGTGAATCCTTAGAGGATAACACTTCAGAAAACGAGGAAATCGAACCTCGTAGAAGTAAAAGGGCTAGGACTTCAACGTCATTTGGTCCGGATTTTCTCACCAATAGGGTAGAAAATGATCCAAAAGCATACACTTAGGCTATGTTAAATCCAGAAGCTCCTTACTGGAAAGAAGCGATCAAAAGTGAAATAATTCCATTTTGCAAAATCACACTTGGGAGTTGGTTAATATTCCACTAGGGCATAAAGCACTTGGTTGTAAGTGGATTTTCAAGAAAAAGCTTAAGGATGATGGATTTATTGATAAATATAAGGCCAGATTGGTAGCCAAAGGTTATCGACAAAAAGAGGGTCTTGATTTCTTCGATACCTAGTCACCGGTAACTAGAATCACATCGATAAGGGTTCTTATTGCTATTGCTGCAGTCTATAACTTGGAAATCCATCAAATTGATGTTAAGAGTACTTTCTTAAATGGTGAATTGGAGGAAGAAATATACATGGAAAACCCGAGGGGTTTGTGGTTCCAGGTCAAGACCACAAAGTGTGTCGACTCGTTAAATCATTGTATGGGCTGAAACAAGCGCCAAAACAGTGGCACCAAAAATTTGATCAGACAATGTTGTCAAATGGGTTTAAAATTAACGAGTGTGACAAATGTGTTTATATCAAGAACACTTCTAATTCCTATGTTATAGTATGTCTTTATGTTGATGACATGTTGATCATGGGAAGTACTCGTGATATAATCATGAATACTAAGAAGATGTTGACACGAAATTTTGATATGAAGGATATGGGAGTTGCAGATGTAATTTTGGGGATTAAAATCACTAGAATGTCTAATGGACTTGCGTTGTCATAGTCTCATTATATTGAGTCTGTTCTAAAAAGATTCAATGTCTTTCATGAGAGTCCAGTAAAAACTCCAATTGACTTAAGTTTACACTTAGTCAAAAACAAAGGTGAACCTGTGTCTCAGTTAAAATACTCACAAATAATCGGTTGTCTGATTTACATAACTAATTGTACTAGACCAGATGTAGCATGTGCTGAGAATAAACTAAGCAGGTTTACAAGCAATCCAAATGAGGATCATTGTAAAGCTTTGATAAGGGTACTGAGGTACTTATAATATACAATGAATCTGGGATTATGCTATACAAGATATCCAGCAGTATTAGAAGGATACTGTGATGCAAATTGGATATCTGATTCCAAAGATTCTAAGGCCACAAGTGGATATGTATTCACTATTGGTGGTGCTGTGGTGTCATGGAAACCCACAAAGCAAACATGCATAGCTCGTTCCACGATGGAGGCTGAGTTTATTGCATTAGACAAGGCGGGAGAAGAAGTAGAATCGCTTCGTAATTTCCTGAGGATATTCCATGTTGGACTAAACCTATTGCTCCCGTAAGCATACATAGTGATAGTCAATCGGCAATACATCGAGCACAAAATAGTATGTATAATGGTAACTGTCGACATATACGTCGCAGACATAATACTATTAAACAACTGATCTCTAATGGCATGATTTCCATCGATTTTGTTATATCGAAGGAGAATCTTCCGGATCCGCTTACAAAAGGTTTATCTAGAGATCAAATGTCAAAATTGACACTCGGAATGGGATTAAAGCCTATTGAGACATAAAACTTTGTAATGGTAACCCAACCATGTTGACCGGAGATACCAAGATCATGGTTCAATGGGACAACTAAGTTGTGAAGATTCCGTGAACACTTACCCATTCTCGTGAATAAAATTGTTGTCCGTCGGTGGTGTAAAGGTTAAGTGAAAAACTTTTAATGATTCCATAACTTGATTAAATTCGAGTGGGTATGTCAGAATACTCTTGATAGGAGATCACCTATGTAAGTGTGAAGTGGGGCCGCTTCTGTGAGAATTTAGAGGCTAGAATTCTCTAACGCACTTTCTACGAAACCAGGGTGGTTCATGGCCAAAATGAACACAATCATGAGAACCAAATACGGTGCTTAGAGAAATATTGTGTGAGTACTATTGTCTGGTTTTACAGTAAAGGCTGAATAGTTCAAGACGTAGTTCACTGATTCGCCGAGTAGATCCGATAGTATTTCACTAAGGCAGGTTCAAATCCAGAAGCTACCTCTCCTGATGCAATATTTTTCTGTCGGAAATCTCTTCAGAGTCAGCATATGCATTAATATCCATTCATGTGGGGGATTGTTGGAGAAAATAGAGGAAAAATGATTTAATCGATTTTATCAATTTTTAATCATTTACGACAACTATTTTAAAAAGCGAGTTCGATAGACTTTTATTAAAGTTATCGAGACTTTATTAAAATCATTGGAAACTACGTGCTACGTAGTTGACAATAGGATTTTAAATCATTCATTTCGGTGTAACGCCCCCAGACCTGGCGTCCCCGAGACCTGGCGCCTGGTAACGCTACATGAGCCATAAATTGTCCGGTCAACTGCTTAGACCGTCGTCCTCGCTTGGTCTAAAAGGGTTAACCCGAGTTGACAAGATATTTTATGTCTCACACTTATATGGAGGTGAGCTTTCTGCTAATTTCCCGATGTGGGATTTTACATTCTCACCCCCTTAGAAGGGACTGGCGTCCTCGTCAGGACGGCCAAGACTGGTCCTGGATCATCCCTACCAGAGGCAACTACATCATCTTTCTTATACGGTGCAGCATTTAGGGCCGTCTGATAGTCGCTCCGATACCATTCTGTAACGCCTCCAGACCTGGCGTCTGGTAACGCTACATGAGCCATAAATTGTCCGGTCAACTGCTTAGACCGTCGTCCTCGCTTGGTCTAAAAGGGCTAACCCGAGTTGACAAGATATTTTATGTCTCACACTTATATGGAGGTGAGCTTTCTGCTAATTTCCCGATGTGGGATTTTACATTCGGAGTACGCGTGAATGAGATATTAACGCTTTAAGTTGTTGAAATATGGGAAGTAAAGTAGTGTAAAACTTTATCCCACATTGGAACATGAGTGTTCCAAGGTCAAGTATTTATATGATGATAGTTGATGATTGGTATAAGCTCCTAGAGAAAGGGAGAGAGTTCAGAAGGGTTTTAGATAGACGATGTTCGCTAAAATTGCCACACGCACGCGCGCCGCCGCCCGCCCGTGCCCGTTGGGCTTGGGCTTGGGCCTTCTTAGGCCCGAGGCCTTGGGGGGTTTGTATTATCTTTTTGGACAAAATCGCGAGTGGCAAGTCACCGATGGTTGAGTCCGAACCGAATCTTCGAAAGTGAAAATCGAATACCGAAAGCCGAATGCTTTGAAATTCGAATGCCGAATCTTTGAAAGCCGAATGTTGAAAGCCGAATGTTTGAAAGATGAAATGCTTTGAATCTTTGAAAGCCGAAAGCCGAATGCGAATATTGAAAGAATGTCTTTGAAAGCTTTGAAATTCGAATCTTGAGGTCACCGAAGCAATTCGACATCTTTGAAATTCGAATTCGGCATGGCACCTTCAAAGAAGAGACTTAATGTTTCGATGAGTGAGACTTTTCATCTTCTTCTGAGACCTTTCATTTTTGAAAGTGTCATCATTAATATTGATATTAAAGTTGAAGCAGTGGGAGTTATGCAATAATGAAATTTATTGTTGAGACTCTTCCACTGCTTGCTTAGTCTCTATATAAACAAGCCTCCACAAGTTGGAAAATACACAAGTGATACACTAGCAACAACACAAGAGAGAATACAAGCATACATTCCACTGCATAAACTTTTCTTGTGCATTCATAGTGAAGAGATTCTGGGCATTGTCAGAGTTCGACGTAGTTCAGAAATTGAAGTACCTCTTTTCTGAACAAGTAACTGAGTTATCCTGGGAGACAATTACAACAATCGTGGGTACAAGCCGGTGCAAATTTGTCTTAAGGACAGAGTTCAACTCATCTCAGTTTGCATATCCTTTTATATTTTTTATGTTACATATTTGTAATTATATATATATTTTGAATTGGAAATAAAATTATTCTTTATTTTCTGAATATTTATTTTATTCGCATACGGGTATAACAAAACCAACCAACACTGGTTTTTCACCACCAAAAGTAAGGCATAAATCCGTAGTACCCTTGAGATATCTCATAATCCATTTCACAAGATTTCTAATGCTCTCTACCAGGATTAGAAGAAAACGACTAACCTTACCAACCGCATAAGCTATGTCCGGTCTAGTACATACCATGGCATACCCACCGCCGAAGCATACGGGACCTTCTACATACTTTCCTTTTCATCATCGCTAGAAGGACACCGTTTGATACTCAACTTGAAATGAGATGCAAGTGGACTGGACACTGCTTTAGCATCACTCATGCTAAATCTCTGAAGCACCTTCTTTATGTACTTCTCTTGTGACAAATAAATTTTCCCGGCCTCTCTGTAACGAGTAATCTGCATCCCTAAAATATGCTTTGCATGGCCCAAGTCTTTCATGGCAAAAGACACAGCTAATCGTCGCTTCAACTCGTCAATCCTTGAAGCATTCTTGCCAACAATCAAAATATCATCAACATAGAGTAAAAGAATGATAAAATCATCCTCTGAGAATCTGTTAATAAACACGCAATGATCTGAAGTAGTCTTCCGGTGACCCTGCTCCTTCATGACAGACTCAAATTTCTTATACCACTGTCTAGGCGCTTGCTTCAACCCATAAAGACTCTTCTTCAACTTTCACACAAGATCCTCTTTTCCTTTCACCTGAAAACCCTCTGGCTGCTCCATGTAGATGTCTTATTCCAAATCACCATGAAGAAAAGTTGTTTTAACATCCATCTGCTCAACCTCCAAATCAAGACTAGCTGCCAAGCCAAGAACAGTCCGTATAGAAGACATTTTCACAACATGAGAAAAAATCTCACCAAAATCAATGCCCTTTCTCTGATCAAAACCTTTGACTACTAATCTTCTTTATACCGCGGTGTAGAATTTCCGTCTTCGTTCTTAATTCTGAAGACCCACTTATTCTTCAAAGTTTTCTTCCCTTTAGGCAATTTCACCAACTCATATGTGTGATTGTCATGCAAAGACTCCATCTCGTCTTTCATGGCATCAACCCATTTATCTTTATGTTCATCATCCATGGCCTCCTCAAAACATTCAGGCTCTCCACTATCTGAGAGCAAAACATACTCAGTCACTGGATATATAGTAGAAGGGTGTCTCTCTCTAGTAGATCTCCCGGGAATAACCGGTGGAGCCTCATCCGTACCGGTTCCACAATCATATCATCGTCAATGTTCCGATCGAAATCAATTTGCATCATCCGCATCATCTTGCCGATTACCCCGGTCATCAACGCACCATGCTCCTCTATATAGGTGTAGGAGAAATTATCTCCAAGTCACCGAACCATCACTAGCTTTGAGGTGTTGAACTCGATTTTTATCAACATCCCGCAAAGTCTCATTCTCTCGCAAACACAACATCTCGGCTTCTAATCACCTTCTTGTCAACGGGATCATAAAATTTGTTCCCAAACTCATCTTGACCATAACCTTAAAAATACATTGTTTAGTCTTAGCATCAAGCTTAGACCTCTCCTTTAGGAATGTGAACATAAGCTTTGTTAGGTGTAGTGCCCGAAAGACAATTATCTAATTGTTTTAGGACAGAATTAATAATTCATCTTATTATATGCATGTATGATTATAATTAAGACACTACTGAAAACCCTAAGTACCTCGTTTATGTAATCACATAACTCAGTGTATGGCTATACACAAGAGGATTGAGTTAGTGAGATGTACTTAAAAATTAACTTAGTCCGTAGCGTTTATTAATCTGAGTACGGGTCTCATGATTAATTTGCTATTAATGCGCCCAGAACACTTTAGGTGTGACAGTCATATCCGGACTGTCGGTAATATGGTACCTAGTGGGGCATTTATATATGATGATAATCATATAGGGCTGGACCGATTTGATTTGAGTTTTCGATATAATTCCATAATCGAGAAGTCTTATCGAATCACAAGATGATCATATATGGATTAATCTCAATCCTGAGGTGATCACAGACAACTGCTTAGACTAGGGTTGGGTTTGATGTGTTAGTAAGGATCACTTCATAGTATGTGGTCCAACACTTCTCGTTGGCTCTATTCTGGAATGAGTGAGTAGTCCGTGCTATCACGGATATGGAATCCATTCCTTCCCTCGGGAAGTAGACGATTAGTTCCCTTATTTGTTAATCCTAGAAACTGATCGATTCCGGGAGTTCATATTATATTAGTTATGAACTAATTGATCACTAGGGGTTAATGGTAAATAAGGATAAGAGGTTTCCGGAAGGGTTTACGGAAATATCTTGAATCGTAACGAATAGTCTATGGAGGATTTATCCGTATGTAATGATTATATCAGTGGACGCTTATCAACTCATGGTTGAGTGTAAGTTATCTATATTCGGCAGAGTTCAGTTTCGGGTTTATGGTGGTGTAATCCCGGAATTAATAGATTGAATATTATTGTTCGGTCTGACGAATAATTTTATTTAATTTATTGTAGCTACTAAATATGGGGCCATGGTCCCCGACGTGGCTCTTAATATAGCATATAGGTTTTCTCGTCGTTTCACCTCAATTAATATTAAATAGTTGGATTGGACTGTTTAATAGATATGTGGATTAATTGTTTAGTTGGACTAGATAATTAAATACATGAAAAATATATTTTTCGTAGACTCGGCCCAAATTAAATGTGTTGACTTCTTGACCTAATTGGTCAAGAAGAAAGTGGCGTGTGATGCTTGGTTGATTATCAAGAAATTTGTTTTCTTGATAATTATATGATACAAGTGATTAAATTATTTATTTGTTAAATAATTTAAGGAAAAGAAAAAATCTTTTATGTATCCTTATTAATTTGGGAATATTCTAGATTTATCTTTTAAGGAAAAGGATTATTTTAATTGATTTTGTATTAATTAAATAATCCTTGGAGGACAAGGATTACTCTCCTATATAAAGAGAGTTCTCATAAGCCTAATGACACACAGACATACATGCATATTTGCAAGTATTATAGCCTAGAATTTTCGGCTATAGTGTTAGGGTTTCGAGTTGGAATAATCCTGGGATTATTCCGGTAGCATATCGAGGAGGTCAAGCGGCTTGAATCACCATCCACTTGGTGTTGCTTGGAGATACACGTCGGAAGACGGTGGCTTCTCAATTCTTGGATTTTGGATCTCGGATTGTTCTTGGTGTTTATTCACAATAAACATGTTAGCAATCTAAACCCCCTCGTAGGATTAGATCTATTGTTTTATGTGTTTTGGTTGATAAGATCTAGATCTTGTACTTTCCGCTGCGTAATCGGGTGGATCTTTGATCCATCCGGCGATATTACATCCTACAAGTGGTATCAGAGCCTTTGATCTATCAATCAAAGTATGTGAATTTTAGATCTAGGAGTGGAAAAAGCATGTTTAGATTGTTTTTTGTTTTTTGTTTGCTTTTCTATATGCATCGAAATTTATTCATGTATGTTGCCTTGTGATTGTCGTGGTTGAAGAGATGGATTGGGGTTGGTATTGTTTACTCTTTAGATCTATTGTAAACTCATATAAATTTGTTTATATGAGTATAGGAAATTTTGTAATTTTAGTTTCCTAGAAGTAGATCTGTTTTGTTTCTGTTTGGTTTTTTATTTATTCCCGGAGATTGAGCCGTTGAAACGACAATCCCTCTGGTCAGAATGAAGAATAAAAGTTGAAGAACAGGCCCTCAAAATTTTGTGACGATCGGAGTCCATCTCGATGTCCAATCATTACGATAAAGTTGCTTCTGTGTCGTAAAAGCACTACAGCCCCAGCTGTCAGTTCGTCGAATTTCTGGAAGAGATTGGACCGTTGAAACGAAGATCCAACCTTTCGATTGAATTAGGAGGAGTGAAGAACAGGTCCATAAAGTTTCGTGACGATCAAAGTTCGTTTGGATGTCCGATTGTCGATAAAACGCGGCATAAGCAGATTAGAAAATAGTAAACCCTAGTTAGGGTTTGTGTTTTTTTTAATAGGTTAGATACGGGGGTACCAACGATCCATCTCGGTGTTTAATTTTTCCTATTATTTTTTTTTCGTGTATGATCGAAATTATGTGATAGAAACCGGAAAATTGCCATGACATGAATGCATACATGTAGCTAGTTTATTTCGAATAAATTAGGCATGTATAACTCGTATAATTAGTTAAAAAGCTTTTTTAATTAATATGTGGTAGTTAATTAATTAAGTAACTAATTATTAAAACCGAGGAACCGGGTTTTGTCAATCGTTACGATTTTAGTGATGGATTCTCGGTGAATACCACTTAGATAAATCGTTGAGTTTTCGGTGAACCCACCTTAAACAGAAACGAGATTGCGCTTTGGTTAACAATATAGAAATCGGAAAATCATTGTACACGGGTTCGGAGATGGTCTAACCATGGTTGGGCGAGTTCAACCGAGCTTCGGCTCGATCGACTCCCCACCACGTGTGATGTACGTTACAGTGGTTCGACAAGACTTAGCATAGCCGATAAGCCTTCGGGCTAAACGGGGCTTCTCTTGCCGGATCAGCTTGAACTGTCACATATGTTCCAACGAATAAGACGGCGTAGGCTTGCCTACATAACTGACCCTGTTCGGAGTACTCTGATTTATTGTTTCTTATTGTCAAAACCGAAACCGTAATTAGTAAACCCACCACTTTTTCATATTATTGAGTGGGATCGGGAAAGGCGACAACCAACCCCACGGCCTCTACTATAGATGCAAGCACATGAGAGAAGGGTGACGCCTCGAGCCGCTTTGATTTCGGCCCCCTACGGATGGTGTTCACCCCTATCAAAATTCAAGGCTTGGTCTCCGGAAGGATAGGATTTTGGGTACTCGTCGGGTCACTGACTGACCCTACGGCGGCATACTCGGGGCGTACTTTGAGATCTGATATAGTAGGTCACACTCTTTATGGATATTTTCGAAATATCTAGGCTAGAAAAAGGAAGTAATCGATGATTGAGGTCCGGGATGTCTGATTCCCGTGAGATGTTCGATTTTCGAAGCTTAACATTGAGAGAGATTGTCTCAGTTTAACCATCACCTCTTTGACCTACCCTACGGCGGCACTGAGGTGTGAGGTTAAATCCTTGGAATGGTAGAATAAACTTTTTATAGTTTATTATTCCTAAAATAAAAATCTAGTAGTGAAAATTTACTTTTGAATTTAACTTCCAGTCATATTTATTTTACAACTAAATCTCAAGGCTACTAAACTGTCAGTAATAGGACTTCATTAAAAATGTGGAAAGTAACAAGTACGTTGTAATTATCAATAAATGCAGTTAATTTTCGGAAAAGATTTTCTCTTGAGCCTTTAAAAACTTAATGACATAGTATAGGTATGTCACGGATGTCGCTCGTGTAAAACGAGAAACGACCGTACTTAGTTGAAAAAAGATGATTTAGGACTATATATATAAAATTCATTTAGTGAATTTTAAAGGTGTAATTACACAACAAATTTCTAAATTGAAAAATTGGAAAATCATATACATAAGGCGTTGCTAGTTAGACGGTATTTGGAACCGATAAACTAGTGGAAGCCTTAGCCTTATGATTTGTTATTTTTCTGAATCATTAGAAATGTGTAATAGACTGCACAGGAGTTTCTCCATTTATCGGAAAAACAAGAATAAAGTGTTGCTAGTTAGACAGTATTTGGAACTGATAAACTAGTGGGAGCTTATTTCTGAGTGATTTTCTAATCCTTGAAAAATCAAAAATACAAAGTGTTGCTAGTTAGACGGTATTTGGAACTGATAAACTAGTGGGAGCTTTGGTCTTATGATTTGTCGATTAGAAAAATCGAATAGTCCAAACTAGTAAGACATCCCACGCTCACGAGTAGTGTCTACTCAAACGAACTGCTAGTTCAAGACTGTTTCCATTTAAGGAAAGTCGAGAATGGGAAAGAATGTTTATACGTGTTAGTCATCTAAACTAAGCAGTTTTAAGGCTAAACTGGAAAATTAATAAATTGGAAATTAGAGGATAAGGAAAGTGGTTTCGGATCACTGACCAATGCATTCTTAGCAATTTTCTCGAAAGCTAAAGTTCTTTGAAAGAACTAGGTTATTACAAGAGACAAAAACCAAATTCTTGACCTATGATCGGTTCGAAGAATGGGCATTTGAACGAAGAAGTAGAAAGTTTACTTAGATCGATTGACCCTTCTCTGTTGAAGATGAGGCTGATGGCAATTATAGAAGATGAGAAGCAGAAAAAGAACATTATGTTTAAAGATCCCAAGTTCACACCTGATAGTGATGATTCTTCATCGTCTGATTCAGATGATGATCATCCTATGTTCCCAGGACAGTCCAGTGGTACAACAATGCAATGATCTACTGAAATGACTGGACATGAGTCTATTGAGGAAGTACCAGATCAGCCTGCTGAAGGTGCCAAGTCTACTAAGGATCAGCAGACTGATATGTTAAATGAAGATATGGGAGCTGCTTATAATGAAGATTTGGAGAAATAGCTTGCAGTAGCAACATCACTGGAAGAAGCCAGAATATCTACTATTTTTTATGTTGTTATGTTTGAAGAAGATGATACATGTTCAGAGGACTCAGCACAGTATCAGGAGTGGTTTGACACTCAAGAAACCTTGTCACAAGTTGCAGATCAATTACAAAAGGTTGCTGATGCTAAAGGAGTTTTAGAGGAAAACTTGGTTGTGTTTCCTAATGTCTTTGTTGAAGAGGTGGTTCGGGTTCTTTGAGTTACAAATAGCTCCCGAATACGAGTCGAAGCGAGGAACCTAATCACTGGGGAACAAACAGTGTTGGGACAAAGGTTGGAACCATTGATGGGATTGGAGGAATCCCCTGTACACATTATGGAAAAGGCTACTAAAGTTAAGGCTACCGAAGGTAAAGATAGTCAGCAGACTGTTGTTGATGATGATGAACAGCTGTTGGACTATGACTTTAGTGATGAGAAATTCCAAATGCCTGAGGAAGAACAGGTTGCTGATGAACCTCAACAGGCACATGTACCAATTTTTTTAGGAGGCACATGTGTTGGAACCTCAACCTGCACAAGATCCTATTTTAGAAGAGATTTTTAGAGATGTGATTGAGGAGAGTCCTGAACCTGCTGATTGGGACAGGACAAGAGCCATGCTTGTCAGCATGCCAAGGGCAAACTATAATGTTGAAGAGCCTACTGATGATTTTGCTGGACAAATGGCTGGAGGTATGGCTGGTGCAGTACCAACACAGGTTTTAGAAGAGTTGAGAGTTGTAAGGACTTATATTGAACAGCTAAGGACTCAACTGAATAGACAAGAACAGAAATTTGAAGATTTGATAAATCTTGTGGAAAATAGAGGAAGAACTACTGAGACCGTTGCTTCCAACATTACATCTGCTCAATTTTCTATAAATGATCTTTTAAGAGATGTAAAAGGTATAAGGACCAACACAGCAAGCAAAGATAAGAATTTGAATGAACAACTTGCTTCAATACACCAAAAGTTGGACAAGCTTGCTGAGGCACCCAAGCCTGCTGTGGCACCTCAACCTGCTGTCCTTGATCTTAAGGTTACTGAGAGGATCACTCTGCTGGAACAAAAAATTGAAGGAAGGATCACTGCAGTTGACACAAGAACTTAAATAATGGAAGGTCAGCTTGCAAACTTAGTGACTACACAAGAAAGTGTTCATGGTCTACTGTACCGGTTTGTTGATGATGTCAATAAGGGGGAAGAGGGACTTACAGCAGAAGCAAAGGAAGCTGCAAGGATTTTTACAAAGAAGAAGTGGGAGGATGAAATAAATGAGTTCAGGAAACCTACACTTGGCAGGATTTAGATGACTGATGAGCTCCTGAAAGAATATAAGAAGCTATACTATGGAAAGAAGAGACCCTATCATGACATGGGATTTCAGGAAGGACTTAATTCCTTCTTGGGACAAAAATTTTAGGAAACAAGGGTCAAGTCAATGAGAGCTTCTTCTAAAGGTGGAAGAGAGGGAAGAGGTGGAAAAAGTCAAAGATTGGGAGCTCAGTCAGCAAGGGATTCACTGGAGGAGTTTAAACTTTTCTACATGAGACAGGGCTTCAGTGTTCACTCTATTAGGCGAGCCTACCGGAAGCATGGAAATGGTGGAAACGGCTACATACTTGGGTTGATTTCTCCACAATAGAAAATCAGTGGATGCAAGATATAATAAGGGAAATCAAGGAGTTTTAAGAGAAACAAGAGCAGGACATGAACAGAAACTAGATCAGCACACTTACACTGCTTGTTCGGCTACTATTGGCCAACAATGTTGAAAGATGCTAAAGAGTTAGTGGTGTTGAACATATTTTAAGTTTTAATAATGAGTGCCAGACTAGCTGTTATAGAGCAAAGGCAAAAAGATGTCTAGATCAAATGTATAGATTTACTAGAGTTTGATCTTTGTATAGGTTTGATCAAACAAGCACTGTAATTAGGTCACCGATCAGACGTATCGACGGACTGTCTAGATCAGTAGGGTAACTAGGTCAGTAGAATGTCTAGGAACCGGCTGAAGACTGAAGGCTGAGGGTACAAACTCATTTATTGAAGGCTAAGGGATCAAACTTAGTATTTAAAGTCAAGGATATGGAATCAGAATTTAGGGAAGTCTGTGATGACCTGAACTGATTACATACTCCTTGTGTACAAGGTCTAAGTTCCATGTATTAAGTGGTGATTGGAGCTTAGTTATGTTCAAAATGGTTTACTCTAACTTCACAACAAAAAGTTAGATGAGAAGAAGTCAGCTGATGTGTTGTTAAAACACAGTAGACTTAAACCTGCTGAAAGATGTGTACATCAGCAGGCTATTATACTTTAGATATTTGCTGAGTATATTTCTCGATTTAATCAAGGGTTAAATTGGAAGATTAAAAGGATAAGGATGAATTACAAGCCTTAATATTATCAACAAATCAATGGCCAAGATAAAAGAACGTTGGAAAAATTCAGAGGATTAACCAATGGATACAAGTCAAAGGGTGGACAGACTGAAAACTGACAAAAAGCAAACTGACAGTGTCAGTACTATGAACAGAGACATAAATCAAGTCAAGATAGAGACAAGTCTGAAACGGCTATATTTGAATTTCAAATATAAGTCACAAGATTCTCACCTATAAATAGAAGACTTCTGATTCAGATACAAGTGATGAACAACAAATAATCTACTCAAGCTATCAAATTTCTGATCAAGAAAATCACCCTACTGAGATACATAGAGCTTCAACTAACTGATCAAGAAATATCTTCAAGTGTAACCTGCTATCAAGTTACATCAAGTATACACACTCGAAGGCATCAAGATGCGATCATTTCATCTGATCAAGTTTGTTGACCGTTGAATCATTCACTTGATTCAAACTTTATTTTACAAGAAACCTGCTGAAGACAGAGAAGCACTTAGGTGTCAAGAAATGTTGTTTGTGGTGGAGCTGGTGAAGAGGCAATCCTACCCTTCAAGGACCAGTGGAATACTTTGGAGTAGCATTCCTACATGTTTCAAGTGTTCAGTTTGTGAAGCCATAGTTATTGGTGAATGACAGACAGCGTAGGGATTTTTGTAATTGCAACCTCAAAGATCTCTAGTGAATTTCCTCCAACATCACAGGAAAAGAGTGGACTAACAGGATTACACCACCTGGAACCACTATAAAAATTGCCTACTTACTTTCTGCATTTACTTTATGTATTTAGTATACTGAACACATCAACCTACTGAAACTAGCAACTGATTCACACATTTACACTACGAGTATCTAATACTTAGTATCATTCATTTAACAACAAATAATAAGGCTTAAACTAAATATATTCCGCTGCAACAAATCCAGTAATATCAACTGTCAGCAGACTACTGAGTGGTCAGCAAACTACTGAGCAGTCAGCAGGCAACTAACATTGGTGAGTTTGCTAACTCCTAAAGTTTTAAGTGTTAAGTTTATTCACCCCCCTCTAAACTTAACCAAAGCCTTTTCAAGGGACCAACAATTGGTATCGAGCGATTAGCTTCGTTCAAGTAATCCTACTTGTTGTGCTTGTGAAAATACTTTGAAAACTTTTTCAAGTTTATGATTTTCAAAGCTTTGCATCATGGATAACAACCATTATGCTAGAACTTTGTAGATGTGTTCCTTATATCGCTTTTATGAGTATAAACGTCGTATGCAGGTTTATCTAGCTGCAACACATGATGAGATGATGGATGTGCTAACAAATGGACCACTGGAGATCACTAAGGCCATAATTGTGGGCAGTGAAACTCAGTATGTTCCAAAGCCAAAAAGAGAGTGGGGTGCTGAAGATAGAAAAAGAGCAAACCTCAACAATATTGCTATTGATATCATATATAGAACCTTGGATAGCAATATGTACATGAAAGTGAAGGATTGCAAAACTGCAAAAGAACTTTGGGAAAAATTACAACTTATCTGTGAAGGCACTGATGCTATAAAGAAAAACAAAGTCAGTGTAGCCAAAAGAAAGTTCCAAGATTTCAAGATGAAATCAAATGCAACCATTGAGCAAATGGAGTCAAGATTCAATTCTATCATGAATGAACTCACCCTACTGAATGTCATCTATACAAAAGAAGATATCAATACAAGAATCTTAGAAGCCCTACCTCAGTAAAGGAGGTTTGGGAGATGAAAGTTACAAACCATAGAAGAATCCAGAGTCTACATGAAGAAGACACCTTCAAATTGTTTTCGAGATCTCAAGGCATATGATTCAATAAGAAACTTGTTCCCGAGGCGAAAAGGAAGAACCAAAGACTACTGCATTGGTTGCTGCACATAAAGAAGAATCATCAGGTGGTCAAGATGATCAACTGTCAGCAGACTACTGAGCAGTCAACAGGCTACTGACATTGCTGAGTTTGCTAACTCCAAAAGTTTTAAGTGTTAAGTTTATTCACCCCCCTCTCTAAACTTAACCAAAGCCTTTTCAAAGGACCAACAAGTGGAAAAGTGCAAGTCGTGTCAGGTGCATGATAATCTGTCGCATCAGCCGTCCCAGGAGATGGTTCCGGTGGTATCCCCTTGGCCCTTTGATCAGTGGGGGGGTAGATCTAGTAGGACCACTCCCAAGAGCTCCAGGAAATGTCTGATTTCTGATCATAGCAGTGGACTATTTCACCAAGTGGGTTGAAGCCAAACCACTAGCTACCATAACAGGGAAACAAAAACAGAAATTACTATGAAAGAATATAGTATGCAGGTATGGAATACCAAAAACTCTAATTTCAGACAATGGAACTCAATTTGAAGATAGAATTGTCAGAGAATGGTGTGCCGAACTACACATAACTCAACACTTCAACTCAGTTGGTTATCCCCAAGCTAATGGACAGGTCAAACAGACCAATAGGCAGATCAAAACTGGGCTGAAGAAACGCCTAGAGGAAGAAAGAGAAAGTTGGACCGAGCATTTGCCTAACATCTTATGGGCGTACATAACAACACCTAACTCGGCCATAGGAGAAACTCCGTTCAGTTTAACATATGGTTGCGAAGCAGTAATTCTGGCCGAGATCGGCCTATCCTCCCCACGAGCAGCACTTTATGCTGAAGATCAGCAGTCGACGGAGTTCAGGCATTCAAAATAGGACCTAGAAGAAGCTCGGAATGTGACCTTTATATGAATGGCTAAGTATAAACAATGAATTTCTCAGTACTACAACTCCCGAGTTAAACACTCATATTTCAAAGAGGGAGATCTAGTGCTCCGAAAGAATGAGGTCAGCAAGCAATTACCTCAAGGGAAACTTGATCCGAACTTGGAAGGCCCGTACAAAGTGGTCAAGGTGCATGGGAAAGGAGCATATCAGCTGGCTGATGCAAATGGCCGGACGGTACCACGCAGCTGGAATGCCTCCAACCTCAGAAGATTTTATGTCTAGGACAGGTTCCAGACTTTATTTATGCATTATTTATGCTTTTAAATTTTAGCCCACAATAAGATGTAATTAAACATCAGTTATAATAAATTTTTACTTTACACATGTGCATTGTTCATTATCTGTGATTGATTATAACTGAGCTGCAAGTCAGACCCAGAAAAGTTTGCAAAGGACAAACTCTATTAGTCTGCAGGACAGACCCAACGAACTGAACCGCAGGTCGGATTCAGAAAATGTTGCAAGGACAAACTTTATTAGTCTGCAAGACGGACCCAACGAACGAGCCGCGTGTCGGACTCGGAAAAGTTTGCATAGGACAAACTCTATTAGTACGCGGGACGGACCCAATGAACGAGCCATAGGTCGGACTCGGAAAAGTTTGCAAAGGACAAACTCAAGTAGTACGCAGGGACGGACCACTATGAACCGAGCCGCGGTCGGACTCATGAAAGTTTGCAAAGGACAAAGTCAAATAGTCTGCAAGACAGACCCTACGAACTGAGCCGTAGGTCGGACTCAGAAAGGTTTGCAAAACAAACTCAAAGTCTGCAGGACAGACAAACAGAATAGAAAATGCGAACTGAGATGTAATACAAACTCAGAAAAGTTTGCCAAATCCAGGCTAAAAGCAATTCAGACGCTCAGAACTGATAACACTTAGAAAGTTGAACTAATCAAACTTTTCAAGTCTGCAGGACAGATGATCGGCACTTAGACTAAAGTACATCATTCAAAAAGTAAAGCTTTGTAGATGTACTTCAGAGGGGTAAAGGACCCAAATATATGCTTGAAACAAAAGCAAAGGCAAAAACAAAAGCCAAAAAATAGCAGTAAAAGGGTGAACGCCCAAATGAAAATAAATTACAAAACAAGTGCCAAAAAGGCACAAATTGTCAATAACAAAGGTTGGAAATTATTACAAAATTTTTCAACAAAGTTAAACAAAATAACAAAGGCCTGATTCTAAGTGTTGGCAGCAGAATCCTGTTGCTGATCCGAAGACGCACTAGAGCGCTGAGTTGAGGACGTACTGGCATGCTGGGCAGCAGGTCTGCAACCATATTTCATAGCCAGATCCTCACCAGCTTGAAACTCTTTGAGCCTGGCCTCGTAGAGCTGATTGCCACCTGTCTTAAAAAGCCTTCCATGTTGAAGATCTGATATGATCAGCTGAAGGCACTGCTCTTTGGCATGATTCACGCCCAAGGTATACCCATGGCTTAAAATTGAGCCAAGTAAAACCTTCAGGGCCCCAGTGAAATGAGCAGAGCTCTTGTACTCATGGATAGCCTGAGTGATCCGCGCGGGCATCGCGGCCTCAAGCCCCTTACGATTAGCATGGAGTTTGGCTAGGGCCTCCTCCCGAGCAGCACTGGCAGTCTGCAGTTCCTTCAACTCGGCATGCTGAGCGTGCATGATTTTTCCGGATCGGCGATCCGGGCATCCTTGGACGGAGACTCGTCCTTGTGCTTGTTTCGGGCGGCCGAGAGGTCGCCCATCCGTTTCTCCCAGAGAGCATTCGAGAGGAGAAGCTGTCAAGCCTGTTCAAAATCTCCTTCCCTGCTCTGATGACCTGACATCAGATAAGCAAGGGTCAGTACGACAAAGATACTAAAAAAGAAGGCAAGTACGAAAGTGTGAAATAACATACCACGGAGGCCAGATCCTTGTCCGGCATCTCGGACGAAAGTCGCCTTGGGGAGTGGATCCCCGCTTCGGAGGTGTCCTAATCTCCTCGATCGCCCTCCCTCTCTTTCGTCCGGATCGGGAGCGCGTTTGGAGTTGCCTCCCGCAGTCATAACCATCCGGGATGATCGGTGTCATCCCGCAAATCGATAGCTGCGTAGTAGTAGACAAGCCTTCTTGTCGAGGAACCTCCTCAATTAAGGGATCTTCAGGGTTGATCTCAGCATTGACCAGACCAGGCTCCGGTTCGGCACCATCTCCAGGAGCCTCTGGGTTCAGGATTTGTTCGTTGTGCTCGTGCATAACCTCCTCCTCAAATGCATGCTCAAAGACATCGACAAAGTAGGCCACCGAAAAGGAAGAACGGGGAATATCGAACGAGGCAAAGAGTAAAGCAAAGCAATATAAGTACACAAAGTTAAAGAAATAAAAGCAAAAATAAAGCTCCTACGGTGTTATACTCCTATTGGGTAAGCCTCGGGTAAGGCTCGGTCCGGAGTCGAAAGGCGAGCTGCCTCAATCATTTCGGCGGGCCACTGTTCATGATCTAAAGAGATGCCCGAAGCGGCAATATTTTCCAAAATATTTTCGTCAACCCCAGTGGGGCACACATCGGAAGGGAGCAGAAGGTCGTTCCAGCCGCTCAGCTCAGGGTGTCCGTCATGGCGGATGAAGAAGAAGTGATTCTTCCCCTCGTGTATAGAGGTCTTCCCCTTAGACAGTATGGGGATGCCCCACCGGTGGTCCGTACGCAACATAGCCGGGGAATTAGTACCACCCGCCGAGAAATCTAACCTTTTTGTGTTGGTAGAACATCCTAAATAACTCTACGGTGAACTCGACGTCCATTAATCTACAAAAGATTGTGAAGCCAATAATCGCCATAACTCCATTATAGGCGATCCGAGCGAACTCGGTGGTAATGCCTCGGAACGGCCGGGAATGCACGCGAAAAGGGACCATCAGTCCACAGGTGAAATGCTCCTTGTACACAGTACAGTACCCCTCAAGGGGCTGATGAGCATACAGATTCACTCCCTCAGGCAACTGGGGGCGTAGTGGTCCATATCTATGTGGTATGTGTTACAGATTTCCAGGACGTCATCCTAGGTGATTTTGGATCTAACACCGAAACAACCTATATCCGTCCTGGCAGTCATATGGGCTCTAAGGCTTTGATTTTCTGCTAATTTTGATCAAGTATTTTAGTTCTGATATGTTCTTAGTTGCTTTTATCCGTTTTTGTGCAGGTTTTTTTTCGGTTGGAATTCCGTGGTTCGACTCATCTATTTAATTTTCTACTAATTTTTATTATCTCTTTTAGTTTTGAATCTGTTTCTTAGCATTCTTTTATTTTGCGAAGGTATTTTAGGCTGAAATTTCATGGTGATGCTTTTTCATATGCAATTATTTTCCGTTCTTCCTTATGTAGCTCTTCGAATCAGGCGAAGACCTCAACAACTAAATTCCGGTAATGAATTTTGCTCCTTCAGTTGCTTAAAGTTTATACTTTTTTCCTTTTTTTAATGCTTTATCTGAAATGGATTTGAGTTATGCCGTCCAAATTAATGCTTTTCTTTTTAGAGGAACAAATTAGGGGCTGTTTGTTAAAATAATTATGCACTTATTCTTAAAAAATTAAGTGATATTAAAATAAGTCATGTTTGATAAAGGATTTTATCATCACTTACCTAATTAAGAGCATCTGAATTTACGCCAAATTTGTATTGACAATTTTAAGCGGTATCACATCCGCTTAATGCTTTGAAAACTTCTCGCGGCATAGTTATTCCCACGTTCTCCTTTTAATTTTCCCATATCGCCTTTGATTTTTTTTTTTTTTTTTTTTTTTTTGGGTATTTGTTTATAAGGACTGATTTGGAGACTTAATTAGGCACTTAGGACACACTTAAAACATAATTGGTTATAAGGACATATTTTAGGCAACTTTCCTATTTTACCCCTACAATACAATAAGGCTGATCTGCAACTCTCCTATGGCTTTAAGCTTTTCCTCCGTCCGGCTATGGCTTTCCGGCTTTTTCGATTCCGGGCCGGTTTCAAACAACTCTCGCCGATATGAGCCCTCCGATGCTCGAGAGCGGAGGAGGTCGACACCTCCTCTTCGATTCCACACCGATTCGGTTTCCGGAGGCTTTGGCGAATCTTCTATTGGTTTGTCCGCCTCCAAGTTTACGATAATCTCTCTCGCTTTGTTCGATCGATTGTTTCCTTCATTTTCCTGCTCGCTTAATTATCCAAGTTTGTCGCTTCTTGTGTTGGTTCCAAGAGTAGAGGGATTATTGATCAACATTGAGGAAAAGCACAATGACCTTAGAACTCACGAGGTGAATCAATTGGATGGCAATGTGGATGGGAGACTGTTCACGTTACTCTTTTTTATCTTCTTCTTTTCGTTCTTCCGATCTTTCTTTCTGTTTGTTTTTGCTCTCATTCTCATATTAATTGACAATGATTTTTCCTCGGATTTTCTTTATGCACATTTTGATAGAATTCCTTTTCTCACCTTCATAAAGCAACAAGAAAAGGAATCCAAGACAACTTTGAACTTGAATGTGAAGGTTCGAAAGTCATGTTGGGAGACAGGTGGTCAACCATGGTTTGAAAGCCGCAACATATTTCCGGCTTGGTTCGAGGTAATTAAAGGTTCTTGGCATTGTTACGCCAATTTTTGGAAGCAAGATGATGGTTCCGTGCCTTTTGAAGAAAGGGTTGATATTGTTCGACTATTTCGATTTGCATGTTAGTGAAATTCCCGATTTTATAACATTGTATTTCGAGAATACGGATCATCAAGGTCATCGGGTTGGACTCGATGACCCCGAAATCACCGAAGCGATTCTTTGGAATTGATAGAATGATTGGGAGATTGATTAATTGCTTAGAAAAAAAGAGGGTGTTTTGAAGATGTTAGTATTATTATGGTAGGTGATCATGGTATGTTTGATACTTGTGATAAAAAGCTAATCTTTTTAGATGATTTATCTTCTTGGATTAAAGTTCCAAAAGAATGGGTTCAATCATATACACCCCTTATTGCTATTCGCCCACCGCCCGGATTTTCGTTAAGAGAAGTTGTGACTAAAATGAATGAGGGATTGGCGTCGACAAAGTTACAAATGGGGAAAAACTCGCTTTATCTCAAAGAGGACTCGCCTAATCGTTTGCATTATTCGTATGGTGATCGAATTCCGCCCATTATTGGGCTATTTGATGAATGTTATACAATAGAACAAACAAACACAAGAAGGCAAGAGTGTGGAGGATCACATGGGTATGATAATGAAGATTTCTCAATGAGAACAATCTTCATTGCTCATCGACCTCGCTTTAGTATGGGGCGTAAAGTACCCTCTTTTGAGAACATTCGGATATACATCTTGGTTACTACCATTCTCGCATTGAAGGTGCTCCCAATAACGGAACAGTGTCGTTTCCAAAGACTATTATTATGCCTAGCCATTGAAAATTGCACCGATTGTGCACGTAAAACACACTTGTCGATGCATTATTCGGTGGACTCATTCTTGACAACACACAAGGCATTATTATTCTTGACAATGTTATGCCTTTTGTACCCAGCATTGGGTATCACCGTATTAGTATGGTTTGCACGACAAGGAAATGAATTACTACCAACATTTTTTACTCTGTAATGGGCTCATGTATTTAGTGATTTGGTATTCATTTTGTTTTGTATGTAGGAATTGGGATAGAATGGTTTGGATGACATTTACGGTCTTCGACTATATATATATATATATATATATATATATATATATATATACATCTTCTCGCTTCGGTTTTGGAAACCCGTATCAAACGGTAATTGGATAGCTTATAATGTGAATAACACATTCTTTTTTGAAGGCAACTCTCGCAGTGCCATTTTCGATCCGAGCTTGAATTGTTTTGACTCAAAGCTTTTATTTTCTTTAGGTTATTTTGATATTGTTTCTTAAAAAAGAAGCTGGACTTGTTTTTCCGATAAAAATGATTCAAAATTGGATCTTGTTTCTACGATTTGGAAGAAAATTGGTGCAGTGACATGAATTTGATGGTGGTGTGAGTATAATTTGGAATAAAATGTTGGTGTCATTGAGTGTCATTGTATAGGGTGTCACTTCATAAAATGTTATCATTGGGTGTCACTTTATAAATGTTGGTGTTATTGAGTGTCACTGCATAAAGTGTCACTTCATAAAATGAGATATCAGAATAAAGAAGACGAAAAAATATAAATTAGGGTGAAAGAATTATGTTGATTGTAATTTTATATCAAGAGATATACCATTTGAAGTCGATTTTATGAAGGAAAAAAAATCGATTTTCTCGGGAAAAATATCAAATCTTTGACTATTTTTTTTGCATCCATGAGCTATGATTCTCGCTTGTGTACAAAAATGCAATGACATTTTTTTTTTTTGCATCCAATGCAGTGACATTTTTTAGATTGAGAACTTGAAAGATAAAATGAATTTTGAAGGATTTGAATAATTATGCCCATGTATTTTAACATCCAAAATTTACGATCATTTGAGAATTGATGTCACTGCATATTTGATTGCCAATGTCACTGCATAAATTGTTGATGTCACGCATACATGATTACCGATGTCACTGCATAAATTGTTGATGTCACACATATATGATTGACATTGTCACTGCATAAAATGTTGATAAAGTTTGGGCTCGATGAAGCCATAAAAAGGCAAGATCGAACTCGACTCGCTAAGTACTCGATATAGCTCGACTCGGCGCGTAAGGTCGATTATTTTCTTAGAATTCATTTAATTTTTAATAAAATATAACAATATCGAGCTCGACTTGTTAATAGTGGTCAATGCATTGCGGTGTCACTGCATCGCGGTTGTTAGTGCATCACGGTGTCACTTAATCGTGGTGTCTCTGCATCGGGGGTGGTCACTGCATCGCGGTTGTTAGTGCATCACGGTGTCACTTAATCGCGGTGTCTCTGCATCGGGGGTGGTCACTGCATCTGGTGTCTCTGCATCGGGGGTGGTCACTGCATCCTGTGTCTCTGCATCATGTGTCTCTACATCGGGGGTGGTCACTGCATCACGGTGTCTCTTCATCACGATGTCTTTGCATCACGGTGTCTCTGCATCACGGTTGTCAGTGCATCGCGGTGGTCTCTACATCGCGGTGCCACTTCATCGCGGTGTCTCTGTATCGCGGTGTCTCTACATCACGGTGTCTCTGCATCGCGGTGTCTCTGCATCGTCAAATGTTATACTATCGTGATGTCTCTGCATCGCGGTGTCTATGCATTGGGGGTGGTCATTGCATCACGGTGTCTCTGCATCGAGGTGTCTCTGCATCGCGGTGTCTCTACATCAAAGGTGTCTCTGCATCGCGGTGTCACTTCATCGCACTGTCTCTGCATCACGGTTTCACTTCATTGCGGTGTCTCTGCAATGCGGTGTCACTTCATCGCGGTGTCCCTGCATTGCGGTGTCACTTCATCGCGGTGTCTCTGCATCGTGGTGCCGCTTCATCGCGGTGTCTTTGCATCGTCAAATGTTATACCATGTGATGTCTGTGCATTGGGGGTGGTCATTGCATCGCGGTGTCTCTGTATCGCGATGTCTCTACATCACGGTGTCTCTGCATCGTCAAATGTTATACCATCATGATGTCTCTGCATCGCGGTGTCTGTGCATTGAGGGTGGTCATTGCATCGCGGTGTCTCGCATCGAGGTGTCTCTGCATCGAGTTGTCTCTGCATCGCGGTGTCACTTCATCGCGTTGTCTCTGCATCGCGGTTTTACTTCATCGCGGTGTCTTTACAATGCGGTGTCACTTCATCGCGGTGTCCCTGCATTGCGGTGTCACTTCATCGTGCTGTCTCTGCATCGCGGTGTCACTTCATCGTGATGTCTCTGCATCGCGGTGGTCACTGCATCACGGTGTTCAATGCATCACGGTGATCAATGAGTCGTGCGTCGCGGTGGTCAATGCGTCGTGCGTCGCGGTGATCAATGCATCGGGATGGTCAATGTATCGGGGTGGTCAATGCGTTGCGGTGGTCAATGCATCGTGGTGGTCATTATATCGCGATGGTCATTGTATCGTGATTGTCAATGCATCGCGGTGGTCAATGCATCCGGATGGTCAATGCATCGCGGTGGTTATTGCATCAGGGTCAATGAAATGCGGTAGTCAATGTATCGCGGTGGTATCAAAAAAAAAAAAAAAAAAAAAAGAAGAAAACAAATCTTTTACCATACAGAAAAAAAAAAAAAAAAAAAAAAATAGCATTCAGAAAATTCAAAAAATAATAAAAACAAAAAAAAAGCCAATACAACAACCTGCTGCACTTGTTTTATAAAGCTGAGAATTCGGCGCCTATTTCAGTAGTATATGTTAAATGAGGGTAAATTGGTCCGTATACTAATTTTATGTCCTTATAACCAAATAAGATTTAAGTGTGTCCTATTTGCCTTATTAAGTCTAATATGTGTCCTTTTGGACAATTGCCCCATTTTTTTTTTCCTTTAAGTATATCAACTTTGATTCATTCAATAAAGATCATGCCTATCCTTTTTTAATTCTTTTTGTCGTTTTATCTTCTATATTATTTGTTTTAACCCCTTTAATTTAATTATTTTTTTGCTTGATGGTCTTTATTTTTTAGTACAGTTATATGATTCGAACAGTACAGTTATATGTTCGAACAATGTTCACATATATTTTTAATAAGTAATTACGTATTTGTTTGTGATTTTGTAGATGTTTTGAAAATAAAACAAATATTCTAAAGTATTAAAATTGCGTGAAAAAATATTATAACATTATAGCTTATTTTGTTATAAAATAAATATTTTTGCATAGTTATTTTGATATACGAAAATATTAATGCGTACAACTGTAAGAAAAGCATTTTTTATTGATAACGTTAACAAACAAATATCTATTCTATTTCGATGCTTAAATAATTCGGTTTCCAACGTATTCGACTTCGACTTCGATTTCGTATATCGACTTCGACTTCGTACTTAACAAACGGCCCTTTAATTTTTAAATATGTGTACTATATATATATATATATATATATATATATACTTTTTAAGTATGTGTACAAATAAACTTGAACAATGCATAACACAAGCCAAAGTTATTGTTGAAATATGTGTCTATTTTTTGTGTGTGCATGTTCTTACAGGTTGAATGTGTTGTTGTCTGCCGAAAATCCAGTTAAAATGTCTACATTATTACGCTTACTGGCTATTTACTTTTTCTATCGGCACCATTCTCGCTTCCTTGAAGCCAGAAAGTATGTCAATTGTGTGGGTGCTTCGGGCTTACTAACTTATATGTCATGCTTCAATGCTTAGTTGAGTTTTTTTAGCCTTGCTAACTTATATGTGGTAGTTAAATATTTAGTTCAGAATTTGTCACGTAACATGCTTAATCCAAACTCAAAATCTACTTGAAAGTTCCATTCTCCTAGCATTTGTAGTATACTTTCAAGATGCTCCATCGCTTATATTTGTTAACTCATCATTTTTTAGTGCCACATTTCTTTATTTTTGTTCTTATTGTTTCCAAGGATAATGGTTGTGCTATCTTATAAGATGCTGCAAAGGATAACAGGTGATTTTAAGAAGATAGCATAAATAAGCCCATCCGATTGCAACTTATAATATCTGTTAATAATACCTGTTAATTGTACTGGATCATCGGATGGTGCTCGTGAGAGTGCTTTCAGGAACAACAAGACTATTGCAGAATGCCTTGCCCATGAGCTGATCAATGCTGCAAAGGGTTTTTCCAACAGGTGATTAATTGTTTCACCTCTTTGCAGAAGTGCATTGCCTTTTAAGCCCTTGTTGTGAACTTGTTATTATATGCATCTGAATATGATTTTTGTTTGTTTGTGCGTGCTGTTATGCGATCAAGAAGGACGCGATAGAGAGGGTTGCAAAGGCCATTCATTAGAGAAATGCTTTTGTTTTTAATCAATCTGAATCGTTTCTCACATGTCTGATCTCGTTGGCCAGGTAAGTGCCAAACATAATGATGTTTACAAGTTCTGTTTGATTAGTATCACAGAGGCTGACTTTGAAAGAGAAAATTGGCTTCTTGATAGATAGTTGCCCTGGTATTATTCGGCTCGGAATACCCCAACTACCAGTGGTGGTCTGAAGCATTACATGGAGTTGCAAAAGATGGGAAAGCAACACACTTTAAAAGCCCTGTTCCTGGTGACACCAGTTTCCCTCAGCCTATACTTACTGCTGCTTCTTTCAATTTTTCTCTCTTTCAAACTATTGGGAAGGTACCCATTTCTTAATTATATATATGATCAAGAATCGACTATTGAGTTAATTGAAAGAGTTATAATAAACAAACATACGAGTGGTGATTCTTGAATGTACACTGCACGCACATACGTGGTATCCACAAGCAAGAACAATGTACAACGTAGGACAAACAGATCGACATTTTCGTCACCAAATGTAAACATATTTAGAGACCCCGTATGGGGAAGGGGACGGAAATGGATTTATAGTATAAACGTGAGATGATTTTGTTCATGAATTTTTTGCATATATTTTTATACATGAGTGGAAAAAATAGTACCAAAAGTAATGCAGTAAGAATTCTACATTTTTAACTTCTATAACCTCATTCAGGATGTGAGCATTTTATTTGTTAGCCCTAGCTTTTGATTCAACCTCCCGTTTTTTATATGAATTTTTTCGTATGTCTTGCGCTTGTCATACCGTGCTTCCCGAAGGTGATGAATCTCCCGAAAAGATACGGTATCAAGCCGCATCGCTCGATGAGGTCGCTTTGGTTACGAAGAATTTTGGCTTCTTTTTTTACAAGTGAGTGTTTTTGAGTAAATACTGGGGCTTTGAAGTTCGTTTGCTTAAGTATGTTCTGTAATATAAACATTCATGTATGCTGCGGTTTGCATATTGTAAGCGACTACTTCTTTGTAAAATTGTAATGGCTTAGCAATATGCCTTTTGCATCTATCATTTCTTATGTTGGGTAAGCAATACATTATACCCAGAATGTAGCATTTTGTTGTCCTGTACCAAGACACTATCTACATCCATGAGCCTTTTCTATGTAATGTAATGAAAACCTATTCCTTTCGGTTGTATGTTATAAGCCATTAAAAATTTCATATTTGCATTATTCCTGCAATTGTGTATTTCAAGAGTATCAATCTCTTTACGAGGGCCGTTCATTGCCGTGCCTTGCACGACAAATCTTACTAGTATATATATATAGTATTATGAATTTTAGAATACAAGTTGTATTATACCAAATATATGTATTCTATATCTTTTTGAGGCCTGATCTGTTTTTATAAAACGGAGCCCAGCTCGTTTATATTCTCAGGCTGCTTTCTTTTAAATAAATGTCCAGCTCCTTCATAAAACCGTAGCCCATGGTCATCCTAAAAGCTGGCCCTTTAGACCATCTCCAATGGGAGCAATCGAAAGGGTTTTTCTTTTGCCAAAAACTTTTGCAAAAGGTTTGTTATTGTTGAAAAGGTTTTTGGGGTGAAAAGGATTTTGCAAAAGGTTTGTAGATACAAACCGGTTCATGTTTCATGCTTTAGTTTTTTTTTTTTTTTTTCCCCTTTTTTTGTGTGGTGTAGAAAAAAAGATTTATGTGTAGTGAATTAACGCTATAAGGTTTTTTAAAAGGTTTATGATTGTAGAAAAAAGGTTTATAATGTGATGATGTGGAGGGATGATAAACATTTTAAAAGATTTATGACCTGGAGATAATCGTAAATTTCAACCTTATATTAACCTAATTATCAACCTTATAACACCAGAAACCCTACTACCCCCAGTTAAATATCCTGCCGCCCCACCTTCATCCTAGAAACTTCCCTAATTGTCAGCTGCAATATAATTGTCCTTTTACTGCCCCTTCTCATTCTCCTCCTTTTACTCTGAATACCTTCTGAACTCCAAACGTCTCTCTTTTTCTTTCTGTAATCTAAAAACGACCTTTCTTTTTCGGTTTTGAAAGTGGTGGTTCATCAGAAAGCTGCATATTTGAAACTCAGATTTTCAGGGCCGTCGCTAAAAAGAGAGTCGTCGTGTACACACATGTTTTTTTCATCGGATCTGTTATGAGGAGAGTGTGGGTAAGAATTTCTCCTATTATGCATTCTCGTGACAACGGTAAAAAGTCTCGATCTTTCTTTGTTGTTTTTGGAAATCTGAACTATTGTGTCTGATAAACTTCTTTTCAGATCTGTGATGACTGTCTCTGAATCGTGTCTTGCATACCTTCTTAAGTTGTGTCTGTTCTTTGTTTAGTTATTAATCGGGTTTTATGGAAAATGGATCTTGGCTAAAGGGACTTCTTAATCTGAAAAATGCATGCTCAAGTTTATCTGTTGTGTGATCATATGCATAATCTGCCCCTTATCTTGAAATTTGCTAATTCGTTATCTGGATATATTTATAAATGTTAAGTTATGTGTTTCGAAAATAATGTGTCATATAAATGATAACTTTATGCATATGTGTCTTGTAGGATTTTCTGAGTATATAAATACACGTGTTTTCTGTTAGGGTAAATACGTATGCGTAAATATATATAAGCATCTCGTATATATGTATGTTTTTGATTTATGATAAACTTTTCAAATCTGTAATGTGTTACACCTGATTTACTGAATGACTCCTATTCTTCTGAGAAGGTAAATATATTTTTCCTGTAATTTGTTGTCAGCAGCACAGGCTCATTTTTATCTGTCATTTAATGTGAATATGGTCATGTATTTGATGCACCTTATTGTTATATTCTTAGTTGTTTTGCTGTGTCTTATTTTGTCCGCGTCCCTGTTATGTTCGAAAGCCTTTAAACCAGTTAAACTTGTTTGAAACTTGTTTGAAAGCCTTAAACCAATTATGAATGCTAGACGTAATGAACCTTGGCTTCATGTAATCCTCTTTGTTTTATTTGATGTTGCAGCTATCCTGTATTGAAGTCTGAAGGTCTGAAGGCTGAAGTACTTGTGGTATGCCCATCCTGAATGCTTAGATGGGCGCAATCATTACTTAAACACCAGGTCCATCCCTTCTGAAATATGAAATCACAGTTGCTTCTTTCATCACTACATATTAATGGCATTATTAATTTTCCCTTGGCATTTCTTACAGTTTTGAGTTGCCATCGTCTCTCAAGTCATCTCTATTTTGTCTGATTTTTCCTCTCCCCCATCATCCTTAGTTTTCTTGTTAAGCATTTTGCAAATACAATTCATTCGTGTTTCTGCTAGTGAGTGAAGAATTTGGTGATTTCAATTCTTCTCTTTGCTAAAGAGAACAATGAAATCTCAAATTATTTGAAGACTTTTTGGACTTGTTGATATTTTTCGAGTCTATTTTTAGGGTTGTACTTTTGAAAGTTCCTATTTGTAGAAGTTCAGGTGGTTCCTCTTATGAGATCTTCAGTTTATGTTCAAATTTTAGCAAATCCATTTGATTTCATATTAGATTTGTTAAATCATAGATTTGCTACACGTTTGTAGTATTTGTACTTTATTTTTGATTTATTTGTAGTTGTATAAATCTGTGTAATGCTGTTTCTTGTTTTTTAGATCTCTACCGGTTTTTGTTGGATTTAAATACTTTTTGAATGTATATGTAACATTTTTTTTTGTTGGATTTAAATACTTTTTGAATGTATCTGTAATATTTTTACTTGGATGTGTAATATTTTTGCTTTGGGATGCAGGTGAATCTGCTCTAAAGTTAAGTGAACATGGCAATACTCATTGTTGCTGTTGCTGTATTTTGTGGTTTATGAACAACTTTGTCAAGGTACATTGGTTTGTTTGATTCAGTAGTATATTGAGGTTTATGAACAACTTTGTCAAGGTACTATCTTTATCTACACCTTGGATTGATAACAGTGTAAGTCACTTATATTACCCAATAATACAATCTGATAAATTTTAGCTTGCTGTACACTACCTGGCTGCACTTGCGTCTGTACTACTTTGCTGTATAGTGTGAGCATTTTAAACCTGCTGTCTGTGTGACTGTGTTTGTATAGTGTGAGCATTTTAAACCTGCTGTATGTGTGAATGTGTTTCTGTAATTTAAACAGTTCTGAATTTCCAAGTAATCTTTATGTAAGATAACTATCTTGTTTGAACTAAAACAATCCTCATCTTTTGAAGAGAAAGTAATATATAAAGTGTTGCCGGTCCAGCAGGAGGCAGAAGAATTTAAGCCTTCTAAGATGACAAATGGGAACACACCTAACAACATATCTGCTGCCAATAGTTTTAGTAAGGCCCATGACCATTCCTTAAGGTCAAAACATCAGTACTAAAAATTTACTAAAACTATTGGCAGCAAGTTATGATTGGAATCACGGACATATTCTTCATAGCGCTTTATTTTTTATTATCTTTATCGATCATATTGTGTTAGGCTAGTTATGGCTTGAATTGTTTGCTGCTTTGAATTGCACGCCTGGACTTGTACTTGAGTGTTTTCCTTCCTCGAGGTTCCTTTTTAAATAAATGTCAAAGCTACTGGCACTAAAACGCTTTTTAGTTTTGCAGTTGCTTTGAAGTGCAGAAATTTGATGATATTTGGGAAGAATGGCAAATTATTCAGTGAAAGGAGCCGCTTCTAATGGCTCTGTGTATGTTTGTAACCTGCCTCCGGGAACTAGTGAGGAAATGCTTGCTGAATTTTTTGGTACGATTGGGGTGCTAAAGGTATTATGGCCTTCATAGGTATTGTTTCAAACATCTTTCGTTTGTTGTTGTGCCTTTCCTCCCCCCTCGCCCCCCTTCCCCCCTCCCCCCCTTTCCCCCTCATAAGATTGCACTTCATTCAGCCTTTCTGTTTCATATAGTGTTCTTAAGTATTGCAATGATGCACCTTTCTTTTAAACTTTGAATTGTTATCATTCAATAGAAAGATAAGAGGACTGGCCGTCCAAAGGTATGGCTCTATCGCGATAAAGTTACAAATGAGCCAAAAGGGGATGCTACAGTCACTTATGAGGACCCGCATGCTGCCTTAGCTGCTGTTGAGTGGTTTAACAACAAGGATTTTTATGGTTCAGCAATCGGTGTACTTATGGCTGAGTCAAAAAGCAAAGAAGAGCCCATAGGCAATAATCTCGGTGACCTTAGTTTAACAAGTGATTTTGGTGCCGGAGAGGACCTTGCAATGGAGATGAATGGATCGGGTGGACAGGGTAGAGGACAAGGGGATGTGTCTGGAAAATCTTGGCAACAAGAGGGAGATTGGATGTGTCCTAATACAAGGTCCGTTTTATGATCATTGGTCAGCAGATATTTATTGCTCCTTCTACTTTCCACTTGTTCTATTTCATTGTTGACGTCTCTTTCCCTTAAGATGTAAGCAAAGCTCGGTGCAAATGTTATTTATGCTCTAATCGTGTGCAGCTGCTCCAACGTGAACTTCGCATTTCGTGGAAGCTGCAACCGGTGTGGTAGTGCCCGACCTGTTGGTGCCTCTGGTGGTGCTGTAGGATCTGGTGGTAGGGGTAAGAGCCGAGGGAATGCAGACATTGGTGGTCAGAGTCGTGCTGTTGGTGGGCTTTTTGGGCCGAATGATTGGCCATGCCCAATGTAAGAGCACATTATTTGTGTTGTCAGAAAGTATTTTGTATATGCATGGCTTTGCATGTGATATGATTAATTCATACAATGGTTTTTTGTTTGTTCATTTATCGTTCCTTGAGTTTATTTTCGAACTTCTGCAAGGTTGTGACTGAAATGCACAAAACCTTCTGCAAGGTTGTGGGCAAAATTATTTGTCATTATGTGTATCGGGCATGCCTCTTTTTCATTCATAAACTGCAATCAATAGGTGTTCGTAATTTTTTAACTATCTATATTCTCTAATTGTATAGAGGTTTTCAAATGAAGTTGACTCACCATGCATCTATTAATATGTAGAACAATTTGGTTTATTGAATTTTATTTGGAATCTTAAGCACCGGTGTGCAAAATTTCACCCTTTTTTGGTCATTATTGTTGATGGTTTCACTTGTTTATCTTGTTGCTGTAGGTGCGGTAATATCAACTGGGCGAAGCGTACAAAATGCAACATTTGCAACACCAATAAACCCGGTCACAATGAAGGTGGTCTCAGGTAGTAGACTACGATTGCATTTTTCTTTTCAATCGTTGTTAGACTTATTTACTGTGTCGAAGGCTACATGTATTAATACTGTCTTGAATATTTGTGTCACATGCTCAGAAATTTTGTTTGCAAGGATACACTGCCAACATATAAATAAACACATGTAAACAAACATCTTTTACATGAATATAATGCCATCTGAAGGTATACTAACAATGCATCATTAAAATTCTCTGTTTTACCAACAGAGAAGGTTTCTCCACACTTATTCTTCAGTTAACACATCATTCTCCCCTGAAGGTTCTGGTAGTCCTATCCTTCACATGGCAGAAAGATTCGTGCAGTAACTGAACTCCATAATTTATTTCTTTGCTCTTTCCTTTCAACATAGTTGTTAAGGCGACGCCTAGGCGCTAGGCGACCAAAATATGAGGCGAAGCATAGGCAAGAAAAGCGAGTTGTTTTTTTTGACAAAAAAACTTCAAGCTCTTACACTCACAAGCATGTAACTTTCTGCGTATGATGTTATGACCATATCTTGATGACTTGTTCTCTTCTCTTTTCTTTTGTGCTTTTTTGTGTGTCATAGTCTCATAGATGAACAGATGAAGCTCTCTTTTTCTGTTTCTTTTCCTTATTTATATATTTTTTTGTTAAGCACAAAAGATTGCATCTTTTGAAGTTTCTTTCTAAAACCCCTTAAGCTAGCTACTAGCAGTAGGAAAAGCTTTTTTTCTTCTCTTTTGTTTCATATATAATTCATATGAATTGTGGTAAGTGATAATCTGATAATCATTGTGATAATTTTGATCCTTTTGCTTTTCTTTCATCTATTGACTGATAAAAGCGTGTTTGTTAATTGTTATTCACTTATGGAGCTAGTTTATAATTGTTTCATTATTCTATAATACGATTTTTGAGTGTTTGTAGCATTCATCGTCCCGAGTGCCTGGCGATCACCTAGGCATTGCCTAGGCGACCTAGGCTTCACCTAGCGCCTTGACAACTATGCTTTTTAAGCTCCAACTCGTATGGAACCATTGACACCTGCTGATGTATTGCATACACCATACAATTCTTTTTTTATAGGCGGATACACCCTGCAATTGGATAATACATTGACAAAAGTTCCCTTGCCAACCTACGTCTTTTGATAAATAGCCGTTTCTTTATTTGTCTCTGGTCAAGTGGTCATTAGAGAGTTCTGAAAAGTAAATTATGTTTCGACAAGTTGGGATCATAGTTTTGAAAAGCTTTTTCAAAATGTGATAGAATTATGGTCTTAGAATCATTGATAACAGAAAAGTGCACTATTTTTAATTTTTTATGACCATTGATAAGGATGGGTATCATGCGGTTCAAGCCGGAACCACAAAAGAAGGGTTGTGAAATATTCTTTCTCGGTTATTCCATGTATGTAATGTTATTTCTTGTCCGCCTCATCATTCAACTCTGTACCAGCGCTGTGACTTGATCTGCAGTGATGGAGCCTCCGTAATTGAGCATCCCTCCTTTGTCATAATCGTTTGCCACTCATCCTTCTTGATTAGTGATTTTTAGAGAAGTTTCAATTTTGCTATTGCTTCATTTTAATTGAAATGTAAATACCACCAACGAGGACATTTTATAAATTAAGAAGGCATTCACAAAGCATTCGGTTTGTTGATGGGACCTTGTTGTTCATGAATTGTCGGCGCATAATGCAATTTTGTGTACTCCAAATCTCATGAGCAATGTCGTATATGATGAAATTGTCGCTGGTTTCAGGTGTCATTGACCTGATAAGCAAGGACATAAGATTGCATGAAAGACTAGGAACATGTAGCACATTTTTGAAGATCAGATTAGGTGAAACAACAGTTGTTTCCATCCCAGCAATGATGGAGAAGAAACCCTATGCTATTTCACTTTCCGATTTCCCGCACAAGGAAGATAAGACTGGACATATGATCAGTGCCCCCGAGTCTATGATCCAATAGGCTGATTGATGAATTCCCAAGGAGGATAGAGATGGTGAACTACCTTTTTTTCCACTAGGGAATAGGATGCATCACCTGTGGTAGGAGCTTGCTTAGTTGCTCCAGCTGTTCCTGAGGGAATTGCAACACTCCTGATGAGTTCAGGCCTTGATCAGAGACACATGATTTGCTTGCCTTCCACCTGATGCTCCAGCACTTGCATTGTTGGGTTTCCAATTTGGTGGCTTGCCATGGATAACCCAACATGTTTATCTAGTGTGGCCTTGTTTCTTGGAATGGTTGCTTTTTACCCTTGTCACCTTCACCTTTATTGACTGCTCGGACAGTGGTTTCCACCACAAGAATTGCTCCTTTGTACATGACTTATTCGTGTCTTTTCTCTTTTTACTTCTGAAAATACCTCCCTAAGAGAGGGTAGGGGATCCTCGGATTCTACCCCTAGCTTCATCCAATTCCTGGTTAAGCCCAGCCAAGAAGGTGTACACCCTCTCATTCCCTTCTCTTTTCTGAAATTTAACTCCGTCATTAGGATAATCCTAGGAGTTGTCATAGGACAAGTCCAATTCTTGTCACAATCCAACGATCTCATTGTCGTAGATGGTGACTTCACGTTTTTCCTGTTTGCAAGACCACAACCTCGTTTTTGTTAGAAGATAGAGAACATAAAATACTTCTTGTTGTTATTCATGAGAGAGGATTACAAGAGAATATATAGAGGATTGCTTAGGGATCGGGGATACACTTACCTATAGCATTAATAACATACAACTGTTACCAACTTACAGCTGTGACCGACGGCTACAGCATTTGGTAATTAAACAGACCGTCATTTAACACTGACAGATGTAGGAATACTAAAAGGGGTAAAACAGACTTATTACATAATACATAGAGACTTATTATTATGTCATCTAATACTCCCCCTCAAGCTGATTAGTGAGGATTGATCATGCCAAGCTTGCCCTTGATCAGTTGAAAGTCTTTGCCCGGCAAACCTTTAGTGAAAATGTTAGCAAGTTGAGATTTGGTAGAGACAAAGGGAGTACATATTAGGCCACAACTCATGGCCGAGGACGCGTGTCATGTGTCGAGATGCTCCAGGCTCTCACGTGTCGAGGGTTGTTTGAAAGGTGAAATATTTTTTTTAACTTTCTTCTGTGATTATAAGCTAACTGTTAAATCAAGATGGTGAGCATTGACGATTCCGGTGCACTCTTTCCTCTTCAGCACAGTGCTGTACTTGGCTGTAACAAAGCTTGCACTCTTACATAATCTTACTTTCTGTAAGGAACTGGAGGTTCATGTAGGGACATTAAGATCTTTTGAATGTTAAATTGTGAACAAATGTATGTACATTCTTAGTGAGTTACCATCTGTCCCCTAGCTCATTTTTTTTCAATTTATTTTTTTGGTCTGTAGGGGAGGACGTGGTGGAGGCTACAAAGAACTTGATGAAGAAGAACTAGAAGAAACTAAGAGAAGGCGGCGTGAAGCTGAAGAGGTAGGATTTGCTTTAGTTGCACTTTTTTGAAACCACTCTTTCGACAAACTTGTTCCCCGCATGCACTTTTAATTTGGGGGTACTACTTGCAGATTGTTTTGGTGGTACTCTACTATTGTTCTTCCTTGCAGATGTTGTTTCCACTTTCCATAATCACCTCGAGTTTTTCATTATTTTTTGAATCTTGAAGAATTTAGATGGCATGGCCCTTTCCTTGACCTCACATAATGGACATGACGCTTCCATGCAATTATGTTTTATTTTCTTTTATAGATAAGTTTATTTGAACAAGATGAGGTGGATGAAATTCTTGTTTAACATGCAACTCCCTCTACCATCCTCAAACAGGATGATGGCGAAATGTACGATGAGTTTGGTAATCTGAAGAAAAAATTCCGTGCCAAAACACAACAGGCTGAAGCTGGCCAAAGCCTTCCTGGGCTTGGACGTGCCGGATGGGAGGTGGAGGAATTAGGTATTGCCATATCACTGATTGGATTCCATTTTTATATCCTGTTTTATAGCTTCCAGGGTGTTTGTTAGCTTTGAAGTTTGTCTAAAATCTGATTACTCGTGCATTAAATTATTGTTTTGATTAAAACTTGGCAAACCAAACCTACTCATTAGAAGCACAATACAACACAGCAGCAGGCTTGCAAAGCATATATTCACTTGGCTTTACCTATTCATGTTGAAAATGGGGTGCTCAGCTAAACCTTTTCACTCTGTTTGAAGCCACTGTCATTTGCATTGAATTTCAAAATGAATGATGTTATAATTTATGTTGGAAGTTACTTGGTTTGATATGATGTTAGATTGATACTTGTGAAAAGCTTTAGAGAAGTTTTGTAGTAAAATGACATAATTGGTGGAAGGGAGGGGTGGGTGGTTGCATTGAATGCTAGCCAACATGTATGAGACTTTGTTTTTGAATGAATGATTTGTGATGGCTTGTTTTTGATTTGATGATGTGTGGCAGGCATGAGTGACAAAGAGAAAAGGGAAAGAAGAAGCAGGGATAGAGGAAGAGATCGTGAGGAGCGGGATAGTGATCGGCATCATCATCATCATCACCGTAGCAGAAGTCGGGATAGGGTGAGGGACAAAAGCCGCGGATATGACTATCATGACGACAAAGATTATGGTTCGTAAAGGGAACAACGTGATAGAGAAAGGAGTAGGAATCGTTATTGATGAGTTTTAACTTTGAGTGATTTCCATTTCCTACTTAGTTTGTTTGGGGCATATTTTTAAGGAGGCTGTTAATTACAACATCTGTTTCCCTTCATACAGTTGTACGTACTTACCAGTTTCACAGATTGGTGAATTCTCTCTCTTCCTTTCGCGCTTTTTTCCCTTTCTTTTCTGTAAAACGGAAACACCAGATGCTATTTGTTCTGAAATTGAAGCTTGAAGTTGGTGGTGACAGCCAGAGGTGAATACAAACATAGCAAGTTGATCTCGAGCAAACTTGTTCTGGCATGTGGGTCCTTCGGTTAGGGCTTGTTTAGGCCAATGTTCAAGGTCGTGTGTTGAGCTTAAGAAATGGCTCAAGTTAATGTTCTCCATAGTTCAATCGAAGTTCAATTTTGTTTTGTGAGCTTGAATAGCTGGATCTGAACATGATAACGTTCTTTTTGCAATTTTTTTCCCCACTCTCTTACGGGTCAAAGTGAAGCACTGGCTAACATTAAATATGTGAGAATAACAAACTGCATCAACTTCTATTTCTGGTGAAGGACCTGCCTTTTAAAAGTAGGTTTGACATAATGATAATCCTAGGTCCATGACAATATGGACACAACAGAAAGATTACACATTTTATATCCGAGGTCGGATCCTCTACTCTGTGTATTACACGGCGGCGAAATTTCTTGTGATGGTTAAGCGACGCCGTTTTGAATACAAAGCGACGCCGTTTTGGTTCACAAGACCGCACAAGCGGGGAGGTCGCCACAGCAGACGATCCCAATTCCTTATATCCATTATGATATGACAGAAGAATAATGCTATATGTCCATAACAATATGGATACAACCAAAAGATTACATGTCTTACACCTATGATTATTATATGTAGGAAATCCTATAGATCGGCTAAAAAAATGAACAGAAAGCAAAGATCTTATAGATTTATTACATCACAATACAAGAGTTCTCATCAGAGACACCAACAACATCCAAAAATATAATTCTAAAAACATACAACAAATAAAAAGTCCAAAAAGTCTTCAAATAATTTGAAATTTCATTGTTCTCTTTAGCAGAAACCGAGGTACTTAAAGAAATACAACGGCTAATATATTTGCAGATAAGATATTTTTCATTAATTGTATAGTGTCCCGTCTACACCTTATATCACCCAAGATACTAACAAACCTTATCCTCCTTGGGATATACACTAAAGATCCAATGGTCCGTGATTACACACATGTAAAACGTAAAATGACACTTGTCACAATCACAAAGACTACTACAAGATAAGACACTCTACTTATCAATAACTTTATCATCCCCCCTCAAACGAAACTTGGTATCTACTAAGTTGAGTTTGCTTCTAGCTGATGTGAAAGCTGTAGTAGCAAGGGGCTTGGTTAGTGTATCAGCCAGCTGTGAATGAGAAGGAACATATCTGACATATAGCTGTTTGTCCAGAACTTGATTTCGAACAAAATGCACATCCACCTCAATGTGCTTGGTCCTAGCATGGAACATAGGATTGTGAGCAAGAAATGTAGCACTAGTATTATCACACCAGAGAATAGGAGTCTGAGGCAGTGGTAGATGCAAGTCATGCAGCAGAAACTTCAGCCAAGTAATTTCAGCAGCAGCTTGGGCCAGAGACCTATATTCAGCTTCAGTGCTTGATCTAGCAACAACATGCTGCTTCTTGGATGTCCAGGAAATAAGAGAATTCCCCAAATAGATACAATAGCCACTAACAGACTTCCTATCATGAGGTGAAGTGGCCCAATCAGCATCAGAGTAGCCTTGAATTTGCAGATCAGTAGATGGTTTGAACTGCAACCCTAGATGAAGGGTGCCCTTAACATATCTGAGAAGCCTTTTCACCCCCTGCCACTGAATCTCTGTAGGAGAAGCCATAAACTGACTAAGAGTGTTGACACTATAAGCAAGATCAGGCCTAGTGAGTGTAAGATATTGCAAAGCACCAATGGTACTTCTGTATAAGGTAGGATTTGTCATGACAGGCCCAACACCAGGGAGAAGCTCTTTGTGAGTCACCATAGGAGTACTGCAGGGTTTAACATTGTCCATACCAAGTCTATGCAAAAGCTGGGCTGCATAATGAGCTTGTGTAAGATAGAGACCTGGGGATCCCTGTAAGCTTCAATCCCTAGAAAATGACTGACTGAACCAAGAGACTTAAGAGCAAACTTCTGATCCAGTTTATGAATAAAGACAGCAATAGCAGAGTTAGAATTCCCTGTGATCAAGATATCATCCACATATACAAGTACATAGAGCACAACAGTAGAATCTTTAAACACAAACAAAGATGTATCAGAAGGTGACCGTTTGAAACACGAGAGAAAAAGGTATGTCTTTAGAGCATCAAACCATGCCCTGGGGCCTACTTTAACCCATACAAGGCCTTCTTAAGGTGACAAACATGATGAGGCTTATCGGGATCAACAAAGCCAACTGGCCGTGGCATGTAGATATCCTCCCGTAGGCGACCATTGAGAAAGGCATTGTTCACATCAATGTGTTGAATATCCCAATTCATATGAACTGCTATGGCCATAATAACCCGATAGTGGCGGGTTTGATGACAAAATTTGAAAGTATGATGAAAATCAATACCATAAGTCTGACAGAAGCCTTGAGCCACAAGTCTGGCCTTGTGCTTGTTAATAGATCCATCTGGATTTAGCTTTAATTTAAAAATCCACCTGTTACCAATCAATTTCTGGTTTTTGCCAGGAGGAACAAGATCCCATGTCTTATTATCTTTGAAGGGCACGGAACTCGGACCTCATAGCATCCAACCACTGAGGTTGATTCAATGCCTCGATCCACCGTAGTAGGTTCTGGTTTGGATGAAGAAGAAGCAACAAGATAAGAATAGGTCTTAGGTTTATAGATCCCACTTTTGGATCTGGTTTGCATAGGATGGCCAACAATAGGAGGCTCAGAAGTAGGTGATGGAGATGGAGAACTCTCAGGATTAGGAGAAGGAGATGGAGAAAACTCAGAATTGGGTGTAGGAGGAGATAAAACTGGGACAAGACTTGTTGTGATGGGAGAAGGATTAGAAGAATCAGGACTAATGCTAGAAGGTCCAGACACTGAAATTTCAGGAGATGCTGAAGTTGATAGTGCAGGGGAAACATGGAAAGATGAGGAGCTTTGAGCCTGGAAAGGGTGCAAAAACTCAGTATAAGTTGGAAGATTAAGAGAGACAGTGAAAGATATGTTAGGAGTAGAAGAACCGAGCGAGGACCGAGGAAACCCTACCCGATAAGGAAATTCGGTCCTCATTAAAAACAACATGTCTAGACACATAGACTCTTCCAAAGTAGGATCTAGACACTTGAACCCCTTATGACTATCACTTGAATCCAATAAACACACACTTGTCGGGTGTGAAAATCAAACTTATGTTTGTTATAAGGTCTAAGGAAGGAAAACAAGCACATCCAAAAACTCTCGGAGTTACCGTAAGGAGGTTTGATGTTATACGCTTTTTCAAAAAGAGACGAGAAGATTCGAACGGTGTTGGCATATAATTAATTAGTAGGACAAAGATGTTGAAAACTCTCCCACCAAAACTTAAGAGGCATGCTAGCTTGAGCCATCAAGGTGAGGCCTAATTCAGTAATGTGCCTATGTTTTCTTTCTGCTTTGCCATTTTGCTCATGAATATGAGGACAAGGATGCCTAAAGTGTATTCCACTATCTTTCAAGACTGAAACAAATGACCTATACTCTCCTCCCCAATCAGATTGGATAATTTTAATTTTAGAGGAGAACTGGTTTTCCACAAGTTTTTTGAAATGCAAGAATGCCTGTAAAGCATCTGATTTAAGTTTTAGGGGATAAATCCAGGTAAATCGAGTATAGTCATCCACAAAGTGTATGTAATAGGTGAAACCAAAGAAGATTGGATCGGTGCTTTGGTCCCCACGAGATCGTGTGTATAAGCTCAAGGGGACAAGTAGTAACGCTTTCGAATTTGAAAAAGGCAAAGCATGATTTTTTCCATACCGACGTGCATCACGAGAATGTCATTTCATTACCAAAAGAAACATTACAATCCTTTAAAACATGACTCATAACTTTAACTGAGGGATGTCCTAGCCTCCTATGCCATAGGACATCACTATTAGGTCTAGTTACACTACTGACATAAGACCTAGGGTTCCAAGAACCAGTCTGCTGATTTGACACAGTCTTGTAGCTGGAATTGAAGGACTTGTTTCTGGATTGAAGGGAGTTCTGAAACGAGAGAGGGGCAACTGATAGAGACCATTGATCACTCTACCTTTGAGAAGAACTTGACCTGTTGTTTTGTCCTTAACACTACAATCAAGATCAGTAAATTCCACAGAAACAGGATTATCGAGGTTAGTTTGGAAATGCTAACAAGATCTTTTGTGATGGTCCGGAACATGTAATATGTGTTTTAGGTGTAATGTGGAATTAGAAACAGAAACATACTAGAACCGAATGAGCAATGTTAAGTTGAGAACCATTACCTACACCAACAAGTGTCGATCCATTGTACTCATTCCCAGGTTGAATTTTGCCAAGATCCGAAGTGATATGGTTGGTAGCACCACTATCGATACCAATTTGGATCGCAAGAGTGTCGAGTCCAACAAATAGGCGGCGACGCGAAGATTGACCATTTCCTTGACCACCCCGATTCGAGGAGGATTGAAATTGGTGTCAAACCCGTACCAACATTCCGTCACGGTATGTCCGTTTGTTGCACGGTTGACGAGTAGGTCCGGCATTGCTTGTTATTGTTGTATCCCGGTCTACCTCTTCCTCTGACCTTCCCCTCTCGATTTGCTCCTCTGCCTCTATTCTGACTTTGATAGTTATTGCCTCCTCTTCCTCTACCTTGATAAGAATCAGATGCAGTGGTTCTAACTGCAGCATTAGCAGAAGGATGAGAACCATCCAGATTCATGGCAGGATTAAATCTAGCCAGCAATCTCTCATGAGTAATCAACTGGGCTTGTACCTCAGGCCATGACAAAGCTCCCATCCTAGAGGTTAGATTAACAATTACAGATTCATACTCCTTGCTCAATCCTCCAAGAGTAGCCAAAATAAGTTCTGAGCGTGTGATAGGATAACCAGCAGCACTAAGTTTGTCAGTTCATTTGAGCCAGGTAATCAGCCATAGTCTTAGATCCCTTCTCTGCTTTAGTTAATGCATCTTTATATTCTAACATCTGAGCTTCACATTGGTTATTAAACAATAATTCCAACGTTTGCCAAATTTCATGTGATGTAGTGCATCCAACAACCTCAACAAGGGCTTGTTCAGTCATAGAAGCTAATAACCAACCAGTTAACAACGCATCCTTAGCCATCCATTCATCATAAGCAGGATTAACAGACATAATAACGGCTGAGGTCACATTTGGAGAACCTAGATACTTAGGTGGACATGATAATGTTCCAAACAGAAATCCCTCTAACTTATGACCTCTAATAACAGGCAGTATAGTAAATTTCCATAACAGATAGTTGTTCCTATCAAATTTGACTGAACAAGTCTGATTGAGATTACCTCCAAGTGTTTGTGTAGGCAAATTCATAGAAGGAACAGATCCAGATCTGATCTGAGCAAGCGGTGAGGAGATGAAGCTCGGATTTCCCATGTATCCAGTGGTAAAAGGACTCTGCATAAATCCTGACATGGGAGATGAAGGCAAACCACCTGCGAATCCAAAGGAGAGAGGGATGGACATCATTGGTGAGGTCGGAACTGATGTAGCACCCATGGATATCATGGCTGAAGCTGGTATCGCTGAGGTTGTCGTGGAAATTGCAGCTGAAACTGGAACAGATGAAGTAAGCATGGATGAGACATAACTCCGTCCGGCGTCTTGATCGGAAGCTGAAGATGGCGGTGGTTCCATCAGGCCGAGCAACGGTGTCTCTGCTACCAACTTAAAGAAATACAACGGCTAATACATTTGCAGATAAGATATTTTTCATTAATTGTATAGTGTCCCAGCTTACACCTTATATCACCCAAGATACTAACAAACCTTATCCTCTTTGGGATATACACTAAAGATCCAATGGTCTGTGATTACACACATGTAAAACAGAAAAATGACACTTGTCACAATCACAACACTACTACAAGATAAGACACTCTACTTATCAATAACTTTATCAGAGGTAATAAAATCATCACAAATTACACTTTCTCACCAGCAAGATTGTAACACAATACTACAGAAAAATATATGAAATAAGATAGTTTTCATGGACAATTGAATTATATCTGCAAAATGCTTTTAAAAAGAAAATTAGGTATGATGGGAGAGAGGAACAAAACCAGAGAAAATCAACCCGACTTAAGCAATTTAACAACGGCAAGTACATGACAAGGAAAACTTAAAATGTCAGGTAGATTTGTAAGCAGTTTGATTTCATACTAGATCTAGTAGATCAGATAAGTTATCAGATCTGGACGGGAAAGTGGTGCTTAAATTCCACAGATCTTGAGAATGAAGAAAACTTTATAAGACATGATCTTTAATATGAGAGTTAAAGAAATACTAAACTGTCAACAAAAAAAAAAGACTGAGAAAGTCATAGAGATTTTATTCTGGAAGAAAAGTACAAACTGGAGAATAAAAGAATGGATGAAAGTTGAGCAGCTGAGAGTCAAATATATAGGCATATAACTTGCACGGTAAACGTGGTGGACTGAGAGGCAGGAAAAGTGTATTACTCGGATGTGCAAAATGGCGCCAAGAAAGGGGATGTAAATTGGCGCGAAGAAAAAGTCATGCGCGGAGTCAAGCGCGGGAAATAATGGAATTAGGGTAAATGGATGGCGCCAAAAAATGTGGTGAGTAGAAGTATATATATATCATATTAGTTAGTATATCGTATAGTAGTAGTATAGTGTTAATTGTGCATGTTTGGTCGTCCCTTTTCCCTTTGTCGTTTCCCCTTTTCTTTACTTCCCACCCCTCCTTTTCCCCATATTTTCCTCCCAGGTCCCTGCCTTTTCCCTACTTCCCTTCCCCTCCCCCTTCTCTTCTCCTGCTTCTTCTCCTCTGTGTTCTGGTCTCCCACGTCCACAACTCTCTTGAAACGACGCCGTGATTTTCAGAAACGGCACCGTCTGCCTCGCACACCATGACATCAGGTAGGTTTGATACGTGGCTTCTTCCGATGATTTCAGTAGGTTGTACACTTGCCGGCTAATCGTGTACGTGGATTGTGGGAGTAGCTCCGTCATCTTCTTGATCCTGACGCTGGCCTTCGTGGCGTTTGCAAGAAAGCCGGTTGTGATGAGATTGCCACATCACGCCTCATATGCTTTCTAGGATATATATCTCAGAAGACTACAAATTTGGGAACCACACATTCCAATCGTGAAAAAGTTAATTGCGAAGCTAGATTTCAGGTTAGTGCTGATAATTTAAGATTTCACCAAGATGTTCTTTGCTACTCTGTACTAAGTTCTGCAGATTTCATACCCCGTCTAAATTAGATTAAAATCCATCTTCTTCTTGTTTTTTTATGCACCTGTGGTTGTTTCCCTTTTCTCCACCGATTCTCGTCGAGAAATTTGTCAGGTAAAGAAATATTTGTAGGTGAAATTAAATTGGCCTTGCTAACAATTGGTGATATACTGGCTTGTTTTTCTTATCCTTCGTTTCTGGATTGGTTTATCAGGTCTGTGAAATCCTAGCATTGTTTCATTTTATTAATCTCCCTGGTTTCTTCCTCATACGTTTTTTGTGTCTGCATAAATTTTGCCTAATTTGTGATTTCACTCATTCCACAGAGCACAACCTGCACTCTTTAAATACAGATAAGAAGAAAATGTGCAAACGACAGCAGCAAAAGAAAGCATGGAGATTGAAGGGGAATAATGAGAGAATTCGGCTGAATCTAAGACTGGCGCAGAGAGGAAAGAGGCTGATGAGAATGAGAATACCCCAAATGCCTATAAGGTTGCGCAGGTTATAATTTTAGAACTAAATTTATTTATTTGATTGGATTCTTGAAAGCCGCTTCACCTGTTTGCGAATATACACAGATTTTGTTTAATATTTTAGAATTGTATATAAGAAAAATCATGTCTTTCAGAATCCTGGGGTTGTTTTCTAAACTTGAGATCATTTGTCTAGAGTGTGAGTATTATTCTTTTATTTTTGTTCTGACATGTTGCATTGTTTTATGTCTATGTGTGTGTTCCTCCTGCTTGCTATTATCTCTATTTTGGTCCTTACTTCACTAGATCTTGTATCAGGAGAAGAAGAAGAAAGAAAAAAAAACTTGATGATTATTGGGTTGTTTATGTTCAGCATCAATCTGCGATGCTAACGATTACCGGTATGTTTATGTTCAGAATTCTTTTTGGCTGTGTGTGAAATTATCTTTGTATATCAAAAATACTAATTATAGTAAAAAGAAATCAAAGCGTTAAACTCTGTTAGATAGTACTTGAACCGTAGTGTTTCTTCAATCTCTTGTTGAATTGCTTTTTGCCTCACTCGTGCAGGTCGGCAGATGGTTTTGCCTTCATGGTTTGGATTCTGCCATTGATTGGCTTCTTCATCTACATTTGGGTAACAATTTAGCTGCTTCGCGGGTCAGTAATGTCCTAAATTATTCGTTAGAAATCTCTTAATCTGGTACGCCTAATATTTTTCCACTATGCCTTCAACTGGGTATAGGATTTCCCGAAAATGCTGATGTTTAACAATTTTTGTATAATGATCTAATATATGATTTCAACGAATCAAAGTTTTAAAGATTTCTGAGTCGAGTTGAATAAAGGCTTCAATTTTGGCATATGAAATTATCCCATTCTTCCACTAGCCTTTGTCAATTTTTTTTACCATTCTGTTTGGAATTTGAACAAGTTATGTGAATTGTTTGTGCTCTGTTGCCTCTGCTAATGGCTGGTGAGAGTGCCTTTGGATTACCTTCTCAGAAATCTACTTTTGTAGGTTGTTTAATGTGGTGTTTTTCTACTGATTTTTTCCCAGATGAAATTATGATGTGCATAGCCTCTTAGGAAAATGGCAGTAGCAATGGCTGCTTCTCGGGCGTGTCTGTTCAAATTGTACGTTCTTTTTAAATTACATCATTTGTTTACACACATGTTGCTTCTTTTGTTGTGTTTGTATTTCTTTTTATTCTATTTTTAGAGACACAAATCTTTGATAGTATTTTTCAAGGTTTTGTGTTCTTAAAAAATTCATACAGGTTTATTTCTCCTTGTTCTAAAAATCTACTAATAAGATTTCCATTTTTTCCTCATTTATTAATTTTTTTTGTAATATATATGGCGTTTTGAGAGATGATTTTGTGGTTATTGCCTGAAAAAATGGCGGCAGAAGAGGGAGAGGGTTCGGAGCAGAATTAAGGGGAGGTTTTATCAAAAGAGGAGTCTTTTATTTTGAGATGATCAGGGGCATATCTGTTTGGTTATATGATTATCGAAGGGATCTGATGGTGGGACTATCAATGCACACACAGATTAAGCTATCCCCTTCCCCAACTTCGTTAACTGACACATGTTGAAATGCATAACTCAAGCACGTCTGGAGCTCCCAGGACCATGACCAAGGCGAAAACTCTTACCAGACAAACCAACATCCTCAACACCAACGAAATGGAGACTGAATCTACTACCGAAGAAATTGGGTCACCAAGTGATGCACGCTAAGCCCCTTTGAAAACCTGAGGCTCAAGACAATGAGAATACCATCTTGCCAACCACTACATAACAAGTACTGAAAAAATATATTCGAGGGCAACGACCGTGCAGCGCATGGTGTCCCCCCACTAGTACTATATTAAAGTTGCATCTTTGGTAGTACGTTTTTGCGACGTTTTGGTCGTCCCGCTTTAGCGACGTTTTGGTCGTCGCTATACCAAAATTTTTGTCTTTTCCTTTTTTTTTTTTTGTTAGGTAAAACGAAGTCGTATGTTTAGGGTTTAGGGTTTAGGGTTTAGGGTTTAGGGTTTAGGGTTTAGGGTTTAGGGTTCAGGGT